>JAMPIV010016163.1:0-386165 GCA_024509875.1 Oreohelix idahoensis
GTAAGAATATAAGCCAGAGTTTATATATATAGAGGGTAATAAATGATTAGTCATAAATGTTTTACCATACAGCTCTACGATGATCAGGTTAATTCACGTAGCCATAACCGCTGTAGGAAAGTCTGTCATCTTTGTCGATACAAAACACGACCCTAGCGATACGAAGCACAATGTTCCATCTAGGTCGAATCGACATGAGATCATCAAAATAGGGTCTGGCAATACATGGAGTCCGAATTATTACATTTTTACCGTACCTTAGGAGAGTCTCTAACAATAAACTATAGTAGAGATACCATCTCCTTTAGAAGAAAAACCACTTCCTGAATTATGTTTCCTTAACAATCTACCAGCCCTTTGAAAAGTGCGTACCAGCCATTATCACGGTACATCGGAACTCATCACGACTTGTCAAGACAACTCATACTTCCGCTAGACCGGAATAATAAGAATCTAGTCCCGCCTACCAATCCAAAATATACAATATAGGACTGATTCTACTTGTACTAATAATATGTAATACATATGAATTCAGGCCATAAACACAATAAGCAAATTAATATATTTTCTGGCCCTAAAAAATAAGTACAAACGTATAAGCAATCCATGCGCCGGATCAATATCAAGAACGATTACTCCTATAATCAAAAGTGTGAATCAAACATGGATTCTCTCGCTTTTACCATAGACAGCATTTTCATACACAAATGAATGAATGTCTATATTTTTTCCATATTAAATAGCCATATCGATTTTTTGTAATATGTGCGTCAAAATATGCACGCAACAGATTACCACACCCCTCGGGGAAAAAAAATGGTACTTTTTTTTTTTTTTGAAACACATCTAGGAGCAACATACAATAGGCTCACAACGCACCAATAACAATGCGCAGATGATAAGCATAAGTTTTATGACCTTAGAGAAGGTACTTCTCTAAGTATTAATATTTCCAGAGAGGTGTCACCAACGCATACTACAATATTAGCAATGACCCAATTCCACATTAGTTTATACATAAATTTCATCTAAGATATCTTAACATCATGATCATCAAAGACGAAAAACATTGAAAGATCAGCGGTGAATAAATATCAATGAACCGCTAAGTAGTGTTACAATCAATCTATGATATATTACATATGTGTATACATTTCAACATAGAAACAACTGTATCAAAGTTGTATAACAGTTATGAATCATGTGGGCATCTAGACAAAATATCTGCCATCACATTTTCTGACCCACGGATAGCTCGCACCGAAAAATGAAATGGCTGTAGAGCAATCGCGTATCGCGTTGATCTCGCGCTCTTCAGATTTTTACTCTGAATAGCCGTAAGAGCTTTCTGGTCAGTTTCCACAATGAAATGCGCGCCCAGAAGAAATCTTTGCAGTTTAAGGATTGACCAAACCATAGCCAATAATCCACGGTCTAGGACCGAGTAATTCTTCTCTGCGGCATTTAATTTCCGAGAAATATACATCACAGGATGCAGAGTTCCAGAGTACTCTTGCATTAGTGCAGCTCCAATCCCGGTGGATGAAGCGTCACTACGAAGAATAAATGTCTTATCCTTAGAAGGCAATACTAGGATAGGTGAAGTAGAAACATAGTTTTAACCTTATCCAAAGAGGATTGACATTCTTGAGTCCAATGGACTACATTAGGAGACCCTTTCTTTAGCAAGGAAGAAAGAGGTGACATAATGGAGGACAGATTCGGGATGAATCGTCCATAAAATTGTATTAGACCTAAGAGACTTCGTACTTGCTTTTTAGTCTTAGGAATAGAAATGTTAAGTATCTTACTTGTATTATGGTCTTCTGTTTTTAGGAACCCATGACCAACACGGTGTCCTAAGAAAGATATTTTGCTAAAACCAATACATGCTTTCGATGGTTTCGCTGTCAGGTTATGCTCGCGTAAGATAGACAATAGTTCATTTATACCATTATAGTGATCGTTCCAAGTATCACTGAAAAGACAGATGTCATCAAGATACGCAATGACATCTGAGCGATGAGATAGGATTCGACGCATCATGCGTACAAATGTAGCAGGGGCGTTCATAAGACCGAAAGGCATGAAATTCCATTGGAATAGACCCTTAGGCGTCGAAAAAGCAGTAAACGGTTTGGCGTGTTCGGATAGTGGAACTTGCCAATATCCCTTAGACAAATCGAGTTTAGTAAAGAAGTGAGAATTCGATAGTCTCGTAAGTAGCTCTTCTAGTAAAGGCATAGGTTCAGCATCGAATTTAGTTACTTGATTCAATTTGCGATAATCCACGCAAAGACGTATGTTATTGTCTTTTTTTCGTACTATAACCATCGGCGAAGAATATGCTGATGTGGATGGTTCAATAATTTTTAACTCTATCATCTCATCTAACTCTTTCTCTACCTGTGCTTGAAAATGTATCGGGATAGGATACGGTCTGACTCTTATAGGACTATGGTCAGTAAGAATAATGTCATGTTGAATGACATCAGTTTGACCAGGAATGTCAGTAAGGACATCCTGAAATTGTTCTAACATAGTAGAAACTTGTTTCTGCTCTCCTGGAGATAATCCTGGAGAAATTGCAACATCTTTCCATGATTCATTAGAGTGAAGAGGAATCATTGGAAAAGGTAAATTTACATCCGAGAAACTCGTTTCCTCATCCTGTATTACTGACAGAGATGAGTACTGTCCATGTTGGACTGGAAAATCGTCCGTTGCCTGGAAAACAGGTTGTAAATAATCAGGACGTTCATGGAATTCCGTGAGCATGTTGATGTGGAAGGTTTTACGCTTCCCGTCAATATCGACGATATAGTCAACATCGGAAACTTTTGATATTATATCGTACGGACCTTTCCAAGAAATGAGAGTCTATTTTCCCTACAAGGTAGCAAGACAAATGCTTTGTCACCTGGACAAAGTTGACGCAAACATCTCTTTTTATTGGCAAATTCCCTTGCCTTCTGTTTCGCAAATTCAGAAGAAGCAGTTGCCAATTTGCATGCTTCAATAATCTTGTGTCTAAGTGCGATGACATATTCATAAGAGGATTTTGTGTCATCGACAATATTATCAGCAGTTATAAGATCATGAAGTAAGGACATGGGACCTCGCGGTTTCGCGCCAAAGACAAGTACAAAGGGAGAAAATCCTGTATGTTCGTTGGCGACCTCTCTATATGCAAAGAGAGCCGCGGGTAAAACCCTATCCCAATCCTGAGGATGATCTTCTGTTATCTTACATAGTAGGTTTTTCAGAGTTCTATTCAAACGTTCCACCATCCCATTGGACATAGGATGATAAATACTACTCAGCGATCTCTCTATCTTCAGAATCGACATTACTTGAGACATGGTATCCGATATGAGTTGGGTACCATGGTCGGATAATATTTCTGCTGGAAACCCCAGACGAGAAAATATTAACCAAAGAGCATCTGCGACATCAGCAGTAGTTATGCTCTTTAGAGGAACAGCCTCCGGCCAACGTGTGCACATATCAACACACGTCAAAATAAATTGGTGTCCTCTAGCAGACTTTATCTTAAATGGACCAATGATGTCTATCGCCATTTTTTGAAATGGCCGAATGGGAATGTCTGCAGCCTGAATATGTGCATCGTGGCGTGGACCTCTGGATTTAATCTCTTGACATACTTTACAAGATCGACAATAGATTCGTATGTCCTTATTCACAGCAGGCCAAAAGAAAGATTGAAGAACTCTAGCTTTAGTACGGGAAAAACCCATATGTCCAGCACACTGCGAATCATGAGCGTGCTGTAAGATTTTAACTCTCATATTTTTAGGCACAAGGATTTGAGAATGAATGGACTTAGCGGAGTCTTGTACCATACGTACAAGTACGCCATTCTTCATCGTAATCCAAGATTTTCGATTTGTATCCTTATTCGGATCACCTTTTGTTGCCAGAGTAAAGAATTTCTTTAGAGTAGGATCATCTTCCTGCTGTTTGATAAAGGAATCGTGGGAAATCTCCAAGGGATCATCTTGGATCTGCGCATCATTATCTTCAGAATGTGAAGATTGTGGCATATTAAGAGCTTGAGCCCTAGTTATTACTGCATTAGCAGATTGCATATTAACATTTTCCCAATTAGAAATTTGCTGTGGAGTGCATTCTTTCACTCCATGAATGCGACCGATGATAAGATCAGCGATCGGATTCGGCAAGAGACATGCTTGCACCTCTCCTGTAAAGAAAGGCGTAGCAATATTGATAATGGCAGTGGAGTACTTCTCCAATGTGCCACCAAATGTTACACATTTGACTATATTGCCTGTAGCTCGAGAAGGATTTACGAGTGATTGCCTCACTCCAATGGTAGTGCACCCCGAATCGAAAAGAATTGATACCGGAGTACCATCTATTAGGCCCCTATTAAAGACAAGAGCACCCCTTCCATTATGCGCAATTGACGCATGGAGAGCGGGAAGCGGGTGACCGCAGCTTAAAGTAGACACTGTGGTTGGATCGAATAATGTTTTGCATTGCGAACACTCAGATGCTCTAGCAAAATCGAAAGCGGAATTTGCTACACTATTGGAGTCTTTTTTTATCATTATTCTGATTATCGGTGTCGTGGAACTCCTGTTGTGCAGAGTTAGCCTGGTAATAAGATTTACCATGTCTTTTGTGTTGTGATCTACCTCGGTTATAATTGTCTCTATAATTATTATTGCCTCTGTTATAACCCCTATTTGGGTTTGAATCATAATATTCATGATCATAATCATCACGCTCGTTATATTGAGTATCCTGTAATATTGTTTCTGTTGTCTCCATGAAGCACTTGGGTAGTTCCTATAGCTACTCCCTTTCCGAGAATTTCTAACATTATGGGTACCCCTCGCGTGTCGAGGACTATCAGCTCGATTCCAGTTCTTCGAAGAAGAACCCTGATTTGAGTGGTTATCTTGGTTTTGATACTTATTCCAATTAACCTTTTTATCAAATTTATTTTTAGCTCCTTGGAATTTGTGTGAGTAATTCTGATTATATTCTGTTGCCGAAGCAACTGGCATACTCTCTTTAATGTTAGAGTTACTAAGAATCATGTCAGGGTGTGTGCCGTGGCATACTGGTCACAATATTCTTCCATTTGCTTTATTGTACCAGGTTTACGCTCATGTAAGAACTCTAGGAATGATTTATTTACAGAAGACATGACCTTGTCTCTTAGCAATAAATCCGTAAGACCATCAAATGTTTTCTCTGTTTTGGATAATTCAATCCATCGTGAAAGTGTAATTCGTGCTTTTGAGATGAAATCTGAGAATTCTACACCTACCTCAGGTCTCATTGTTTTAAACAAAAGACGGTAACCTTCCTCAGACAGCTGATATCTCTTTATCAAAGCTGCCCTAACAGCATCATAATTATCTTTGTCGGCCTCTTCAACAAAATATAACTTACTCAGAGACTCCCCTTTTAGATTTTCAGACAACTGATTCACATACTGTGATTTGTCAACATTATGAGATCGACAAGCCCGTTCAAATCTAGAAAGCCAAAATGTTATGTCATCACTGGTAGGGTTAAACGCTGGTACCTTGACCTTGTACACAAAGGGTTTACCATTACCACCAGATGCCTGATTAACATTACTCATACATGTCAATTTTAATTTCTCTAATTCAAACTCATGTTCTCTTATTGCTTTTCTCTCTTCAGCTTCCCTATCTAATCTTCTCTGTTCTGCAGCAGCTTCTAATTTTTTCTGTTCTGCAGCAAGTTCTATTTTTTTCTGTTCTGCAGCAGCTTCTAATTTTTTCTGTTCTGCAGCAGCAGCAACTTCTAATTTTTTCTGTTCTGCAGCAGCTTCTAATTTTTTCTGTTCTGCAGCAGCTTTTAATTTTTTCTGTTCTGCATCAGCTTCTAATTTCTTCTGTTCTGCATCAAATCTCCTTTCCTCCACTTGCATCTGCAATTTCTTAAGTTCAGCAGCAGTATCAGCTTCTTTTTCTAATCTTTTTTCTTCAGCTAGAGCTTTCCTTTCTTCTGCAGCAGCTTTTTTTTCTTCTATTTGAAGTTTTCTCTCCTCAGCCGCAGCTTTTTTTCCTCAGCAGCAGCTTTTCTTTCTTCAGCAGCAGCAGCAATTTTTTTTCTCTTCTGCAGCTAATGCTTTGTCATATTGAGCAACAGCCCATTGTTCTAAGTCTTTTCCAGTCTTATCAAGAGATTTTCCTTGTGCAATGAAATAATCTAATGTAGACATATTGTCTTCTTAAATCAGAAACCTGAAAAAAGTAAATAAATTACCCTCTTTCACGTTAATGAGAGACAAGTCTATACCATAGACTTAGTCTTAGTCCAAACTTGTATGGTTTATAATAACCAATGATAACTTGAGTACCTATGGACACAATGACTGTATCTCAAATACTGTGGGAGACAAGCCTTACAAAGGTCTTGTATACCTCAATGTAATCAAAGATCACTTGAGTACCTGTGGAAAAAAAATATTTCCCTTTACCAATCACTTTGGGAGACAAGCCTTACAAAGGTCTTGTACATTTTGTTTTATAACAATAACAATCATAAAGTACTGATCTGTACTATACTATCAGTGTATACCACTATACGTCATATGTCAACTAAAGACATTACAAAGGACAAACAAGAAAAGACAATATGAACACATTTGCAGAGATCAAATTAAATTAAATAGGAGAAATGAAAAAAATGATCACAGAAACCGTGATGATAACTGCAATAATAAAATGACAAGACAAATAACGCCACAGTGTATAAACATAAGGGTGTAAAAAACTGAAATGAAAGGAAAGATGAGACCTACAATTATACAAACAAATCAAACAAAAATAAAGAACAGAAAAAAATGTTACAAATACAAATATGAAACAGTCGTCACAACTAACCAAATATTTGCAAACTATGTTGCATGCAAATTTCAATTAAGAAATTGCTCCCTATCGAACGCCAGAACAAGACCAATATCATTCGGTATTTCCTGTTCTAGTCACCTCCCATCCAGGCCCGCAACATATAAACACTTACACATATAAACAAATAACATGTAAGCATAAATAGCATATAGCATACAATATAATTTATGTCATGAATGGAATGTGTTGCAGGTATAGTGTTGTAAAGCAGGCACAGTTTATTTTAATTCTAATAACTTGCCACTTTATTGAGTAACAGATTTAATTCTAAACTATTACACTGTCAATTTTTTTCTCTTTTGAGCATATGAAGATCCAACGATGAACTATGCACTTTATGTTCAACAACACTGTGATTCTTCTGTACGTTGAGAAATGTCAACAATACTGCTCCAGATATTTTCTACACTTGATACCACTGTCCTGTGTAATACTGTCTGTACAGCGAAAAAACTGTCAACAAGCGCTGACCTAGATACAGCATCCTATCGGTAATACAGGTCAAGCTGACATCGACTGTATAGCTGTCCTACTGGTGTTGATGTGTTCAAACAAATGTTCTTTCAGCTGTAAACTGTGATTCTCAACACAAAACTGCGTAAGCTGGACCCAGGAATCTGGCTCGCCACTGTAAATCAAAAGTTCAATGTCATGATATATTATGGCCGCATTCCCCTATCTGACTAAACGCGTCAGTGAAGGCAGATCGGTAAATAACTAAGGTTACTTGACGTCCATAGTTTGTAGCATATATTATGAAACCACGAAAGAGGGGGTTTCTAGCAAGATTGAGATCTCCCTGTCACTGTCCGATAATAGGATAAATAATCTGTTCTCTTGGCAGTGATCAAAACATATGATGACCGAAATCTAACATGGCCGCCTCCCTGAGTTGTCGTTCACTCATTCATAGGAAGGAGAATATAAGCCAGAGTTAATTTATAATGGGTATATAAATGATTTCATAAATGTTCCCATACAGCTCTACGATGATCAGGTTAATTCACGTAGCCATAACCGCTGTAGGAAAGTCTGTCATCTTTGTCGATACAAAACACGACCCTAGCGATAGGAAGCACAATGTTCCATCTAGGTCGAATCGACATGAGATCATCAAAATAGGGTCTGGCAATACATGGAGTCCGAATTATACATTGTACCGTGCCTTAGGAGAGTCTCTAACATAAACTATAGTAGAGATACCATCTCCTTTAGAAGAAAACCACTTCCTGAATTATGTTTCCTTAACAATCTACCAGCCCTTTGAAAAGTGCGTACCAGCCATTATCACGGTACATCGGAACTCATCACGACTTGTCAAGACAACTCATACTTCCGCTAGACCGGAATAATAAGAATCTAGTCCCGCCTACCCATCCAAAATATACAATATAGGACTGATTCTACTTGTACTAATAATATGTAATACATATGAATTCAGGCCATAAACACAATAAGCAAATTAATATATTTTCTGGCCCTAAAAAATAAGTACAAACGTAAGAGCAATCCATGCGCCGGATCAATATCAAGAACGATTACTCCTATAATCAAAAGTGTGAATCAAACATGGATTCTCTCGCTTTTACCATAGACAGCATTTTCATACACAAATGAATGAATGTCTATATTTTTTCCATATTAAATAGCCATATCGATTTTTTGTAATATGTGCGTCAAAATATGCACGCAACAAGCATCCCATTTCCTTCCATCATTAATGGACAATGCTGTGTAGGCATAAACAGGGAGGGATGAAGCCACCCCAACAGCACATCCATTCATAGTTTTCCCAGGAAAATTAACATTACGAACAGTAATACTATAATTAATCTTGAAGATTGCATATGTAAACATCTTTCATTTAACATGCCATTTATTCATGCCATTCATTCATAAATTTCAAAATCTTTGCATAAGTTCTGGCCAAAATAAAACCTTGGTTCAGAACAAATAAATTTAAAAAAAGATTTTCTATTCTAAATTTAACCAGCTGAATTTAGTTCATTGTGTTATAAATTTTATTGATAGTATTAGACTTAATTAATATCTGTGGGTGTGTGTATATGTCCATACAACACATTGCATTCAGTACCCTAGATTTTAACGTAGCCACATTCATTAGTAAAAAAAAGATATGTGTGAGGTCATAAAGTGGTAGCACGAAAGGGCCTTCTGTATATTCACAGTTACAATTATCTCAGGAGCCTTCACAGCTGACCTCACGCATCACACTAGGTGATAACACCACCATACAATACCATCAAAATCCACTACATATATTGGGGTCTTGTCCAGGGATAATTAGCATAAACAGTAATATAAGGATCTCCTGGTGGGAGAAATAAAATTAGGGGAACAAAATTGTAAAATTCCCTTAAAATTAAAAGTGTCCCTTTAAATTAAAAGGGCAATTAGAAGTTGGTGAATCTTCACAGCCAGTAATAATTAATTAGTTAACTGGTTAGTTAGAATTAGTTAGACTATAGTCATAAGAAGTACTTAGTGTATTTACTGGTTAGAGATTTATCTTGTATATTATTATATTGTCTAAAAAGTATGACGGAGCTAGCAAAATTCCGATCAGCTGCTGTGCTGACCGCAAAGGAGATGGGAATGGATGGTCAGATTTTAATTCAATACGTAACGGCTGAATGTGATAAATATATTGAAAGGGAAGATAGAAAGGTAGCTGAAGAGAAGAGGTTACAAATAGAGGCGGATAGAGAAATTAAGAGGCTGCAGATTGAGGCAGAAGACAAACGACAGCAAAGGGAGGCAGAAGAAAAAAGATTGACTGCCGAAAGGGAGGCAGAAGATAGAAGGTTGCAAAGGGAGCACGAATTACGACTAAGGGAGCTGGAATTACAAGGCCAGGCTCCTGAAAATGGTGCCAGCCCTTTTGCCTCAGATGCTACGCCCAGTCTGGGAGCCTCAAACTCAGCTATGGGGTTTCATTTAGACCATTTTGTTGAAAAAGACGATGACATAGAGGGGTACCTAGGACGTTTTGAGTTATTAGCTACTACATATGGGTTAGAGAGAGAGAGGTGGAGTTTAAAGCTATCACACAGGGACTGAGAGGTACTTCTTATGAAGTCTTTGCTAAAATGAACAGGGAAGACCAAGACAATTATGACATGTTAAAGCAGGCTTTGTTATTAAGGTACGAGAAGAATGGTGAATTTTATCGTAAGAAATTTAGAAATGCCAAACTGTTGTCTGGGGAGACATACCACCAATTCTCTGCTAGACTGGAAACCTATTTGGAGAAATGGACTGCTCTGGGGAAGACCCAAGATCTTAAAGAAATGATCATGATTGAGCAATTGAGAGAGTCCATGGCTCCAGACATGAGAAAATTTCTCATGGAACAAGGTGCAGAGAAGTTGGGAGAGGTTTTAAATGTCGCTGAGAGGTATCAGGCAGCCCAGGCAGAGGTAAGTGGTGCTAAAAAGAAGCACATAGATAATTTTAAAGCTCCACAGCAATTTAATAAATTTGATAATAGAGAGCAGGGAAATAAAAGTAGGACAAACTTTGAGCGGCCAAGAAATGACTATCGCGACAGAAACTCACAGTTCAATGACCAAAAGTTCAATGAAAGAAAACCGTTGAACCAAGGAAAAAGATGGTGTAAATGGTGCAAGAAGGATAACCATAACACCGAATTTTGTAGAAGGAAACCTTCAAACATTGCTGCAATGAAGTCGAGGACGCAAAGATTAAAGGTTAATCCTAATGGACAACAGGAACCTTATCACCCCCCCAGTTTGTGAGGATGTTATTTGTAATGGGGCCACCATAAGGTGCCTTTATGATACAGGTTTGGATTATGATTCAGTTGTGAAGTCTAGCCTAGTGGACCCAAGTCAGTATACCACAGAAACAGTGGAAATACAAGGGGCGACCAAGGACATACCACTCATGACACTTCCCATCGCAAGGATAACGGTGAAAACTCGCTATGTGGAAGGAGAAATCAGAGCAGCAGTCATAGATGAACCAATCTACCCTCTGATATTGGGGTGTAGATACGTCTTCTTGGGGAATCCCGAGAAACCTGTGATCATGGCGACAGTGCAGACCAGGTCACAGAAGAAGGAGGAAGAAGGTGAACCTATAAATGCTCATCCAGAGGAGATGAGAAAGGCGCAGGCTGAGGATAGGACACTCAAGCCATGTTTTAAAAAAATTGCCCAAATGCCACACACCTCCGAGCAAGGGGGAATATTTCATGAAGAACAAACTATTATACAGGAAGGCCGGAACTGGAACAAATGGTCACAACCAGCTGGTTCTTCCCACCTCATATAGAGATAAAGTGATGGAACTCGGGCATGCGATTCCCTTCAGTGGTCACATGGGGATCAGCGCCACAGGACAGCATATAGCTTGTCATTACTTCTGGCCAGGGATAACGGAGGATATAAAAAGATATGTCAAATCCTGCCCTGAATGTCAAAGGGTAGCTCCAAAGCACTGGACTGCTCTTGCAACTCTAGGGGAAATGCCCATAGTGGGAACACCTTTTGAGAGGGTTGCAGTGGATATTGTGGGACCTCTCACTCGGACCAAGAGGAGGAACAGTTACATCCTTACTCTGGTGGACACTTGTTCTATGTGGGGAGAGGCGGTAGCCCTGCCATCAATTGATTCAAAACATGTAGCAGAGGCACTACTTACAATATTCACCCGATTAGGATTCCCGCATCAAATCTTGACGGATAATGGATCTCAGTTCAAGGGGAAACTAACGGAAGAAGTTTTTAAACTATTTCAAGCCAGACACTTTCATTGTAGTCCGTACCATCCACAAGGGAACGGCCAGGTAGAGAGGTTCAACGGGACTCTCATTTCTATCCTGAGAAAGCTGGCACACGAAAAACCGGATCTGTGGGATCAATTCCTGCCCGCCGCATTGTTTGCGTATCGGGAGGTACCACATAGTTCAACCGGGATGGCTCCCGCAACTCTGCTATTTGGGAGGCCAATAAAAGGTCCTTTAGAAGCTTTATTAAGGACCTGGACGGATGAGAAGGCGGAAGAACCTGTTACCTCATCTTATCAATATGTGAACGAACTGACCACTCGTTTGAAAGCTGGATGGAAACTGGCAAATGATAATTTGAAACAAACCAGGAAGAAACATGCAGCATATTTTAATAGGAAGGCAAAGGACCGAGAACTAGCTGTGGGAGAGAAGGTGCTGCTTCTACTACCCGGAAGCCAGAATAAATTACAAATTCGTTGGCAAGGTCCATATACGGTTCTAGAGAAGGTGTCTAGAACAAACTATAAAATTGACAAAAAGGGGAAGGAGAAAGTTTATCATGTAAACTTATTAAAGAAGTATCTGGACAGACCACTCCAGGAAAGCACCCCCTTATTGACCTTGGCTATTGCAACCCAGATGCAAAAGGAACCACTCACCTCACATGAATACCCATTACATCCTTGTGAAACAGCAGCACAGGTAAAAGTCAGTAAGCACCTGACTAAAAACCAGAGGGAGAGAGTTCAACAGGTTCTGGAGGAACATACAGATGTATTAACAGATAAACCAGGCCATACAAATTTGCTACAGTATGACATGAAACTGTAGACTCAAACCCAATCTGTATGAGAGCCTATTCTATTCCGTTCGCGAAGGAGAAGGCATTGAAGGAAGAAATAGATTATTTGCTGAAGGAGGGGATTATTTCGCACAGTGAATCATCTTTTAGTTCTAGTGTCGTTTTGTTGAGAAAACCGTCTGGGGAACACAGACTGTGCATAGATTACAGGAAACAGAATGCTGTCACAGAAGGACAAGTGGATCCATTACCAGACACAAAACAGTTATTTGCCAGACTGAACAAGGCAAAATACTTTTCAAAGGTGGATCTTAGTAAAGGCTATTACCAGATCCTAGTGAAGCCTGAAGTGAGACCTTATTTGGCTTTTAGCACTTCGGATGGACATTATGAATTCAATATGCTACCATTCGGACTGAAAAATGCTCCGAGTGTATTTTCAAGGATGATGCGCAAATTGTTGGATCCCCTGAATAACCCATGTATCACGAATTTCATGGATGATATTCTCGTCGCCACAGAGACATTTGAAGAACACATTGAAGCTCTAGAAATGTTATTTAATAGACTTCAGGAGGCGAACTTAACTGCTAGGCCAACAAAATGTTGTATTGGATGCAAAGAGTTGGAATTCTTGGGACACACTGTATATCAGGGTAACATGACCCCTGACCCCAAGAACTTGGAAAAACTGCAGAGAGCACCTAGACCACAAACAAAAAAGGACGTGCGATCATTCGTGTCGTTATGCGGATTTTATCAGAAATACATCAAAAATTTTAACGCTATTTGTGCTCCTCTGACTGATCTGACTCGCAAGGGACTTCCAGATAAAATTATTTGGACTGCACAATGTGAACTAGCGTTCCAAGAGTTAAAGGAAAAACTCACTAGCAAGCCTATTCTCAAACTGCCTGATTTGACACAGGACTTTGTCTTAAGAACCGATGCAAGTAATGTAGGACTCGGAGGGGCTTTGTTGCAAAGATCATCTTCACCTGATGGGGATTTGAAACCAGTCGCTTATGCAAGCCGCAAATTGAATAAGGCGGAACAAGGATACTCCACAAGCGAAAAAGAATGTTTAGCGTTAATCTGGGCAATAAAGAAGTTTCAAATCTATCTGTATGGTAGGACTTTTGTGGTGGAGACGGATCATCAGCCTCTCGTATTCTTATCTCAGGCTAAGCATGAAAACGCAAGATTGCTGAGGTGGTCTTTATTGCTTCAACCTTATCAGTTTAGTATCCAATATATCCCAGGCAAATTGAATGTCGGTGCAGATTTCCTCAGTCGGCACCCCTGTGATCAAAATTAGAGTAATGGCAGACGGGAGGAGAGATTTTATCTATGTGTATCACTGGTTTTAGAACTTGCCGTAGGCATGTTTTCAAGTGGGGAGATGTGTCATAAAATTAACAAGTGATACAACGTAAAAATATCTCCAAAGGATAAAATGTAGGGATAAAAACATAACGCGTAAGCTGCTGATAGTACATGATCGCCCTGACCGCGGGTCATCACCCTCCATAAAAATTGACTTGTTAGACGGGAAATCAAAACGGTTACCATTTGGAGGGATGAGAACGGCGGATCAAAAGGAAAAAAAAAATATGACTGAAAAAAAAAATTGCGTGAGACTAGCAAGGCTAAGGAGACGCACTTGGGGGGGGCCGGGGGGGGGGGGGGGGGGGGAACGGAGGAAAAAATTCACGTCCCCAAATTGACACGAGGTACGGAAACGGACGCTTTTGCGATACCAAGCCTTTGATTTGAATTCAGCGGCTAAACGCAGATGCTTGAAATATTACAAAATTTAAAAAGTAACTTTTCTTAATATTAATGTTAGGAATATAAAAATTAGCTGGCCGGATGGCCCATTCTGAGCAGTGAAATAATATGTTTTTTTAATTTTACAGACGGATAGATAATAATGAAAATAATGACAAAAGACAGTGTTGTTCACAACAGCGAAAGGCTGCATTGAATCAAAAGTGTCGCTATTTGCACAAAAATCGCGACCTTGAGACGCAGGTGTTCAAATCTACTTAGCATGGAAGAGAAGGGATATTGGTGGAAGCTGTGTCTAAAAATAACTTTTATCGACAAAATTTTGGAGGGGAGAGAAAGGTTGGTTCAAAAATCAAGTACGTTTTTGTGAAAACGCAAGTAGAGACGGACAGACTAACAGATAAAAATCCATACTTGACTGAAGCATGACTGAAATGACTTTAGTGTAGGAAATTTGAATTTAAAAAAAACCAAGGCATTGATTGGCCACAGACAATCATATTATCCGCGCTCAGACGAGCTTTTTTGCCATTCCTCAATAGTTGTCCAGTGATAGACACAGTAAATTTCAAGTGTGGTGATTTCCAAATGAAATAAATTGAAATAAGTTCAGGGACGCCATACTATAGCCAGCAGCTCAGCTGAGTTTTGCTAGCATTTCTGTGTTCTTTATTCATAATCTGGTAAGATTGAAATTATTTCTTTGCATGTTTTGAATATTGTTTAAGGTTTCGAGTGATTTGATACTGCCATATCGAAATCTAGCCTTACAAACAAGTAAGGATTCGCTCTGGACCCCCCGCCCTAGTTCAGGGTCTAGGGACAAACAAAATATAAACTACAGCAAGGTTTAGGAAGGGGTGATCAAGTGTTGAGAACAGTGAATCATATCACTTATCCTATTGTATGGCAGTGAGATAATGCACCTATTTCAGAATCTGTAGACTGGGGAAACTTACCCTATGCGAAACCAACTAGGTAAGATGTGCTGTCTGGTCAGAGAGAACTGACCCTGTTTATGTGGTGTTATTGTAATGTGTTATGTGTAGAAGTGGCTTATTAGGTAAGGTTCTGAGCAAAAACCAATACTTTATTTCAGAGCTGTGAGTTCGATCTTGACACTAAGGTGGTGTCAAATGCTGATTAATAATTGAAGTGAGGACCCATGCATGGTACATTTCGACAGAACATCTGTGTATTGCTCAAGCACGGAGAGGTGGGGCCATCATATTCCAGCACCAGAACAAATCTGGCAAAGTTAAGTAGGCTAGCTGGCCTGCTGAACTTACACCAACTTCATAAAACTAGCACCCAAGAGAATTTACTACTGAAGCATTGTAAAGTTTCTTTTCTTCTTTCCACTCTGTAAAGTGTCAGTCGGTGTGCTCTGTAAGGAAGAGTGGTGTGTTGTTGAGATCAGGCATGCTCCAGTCTACCCAGCTGTAAATGGGTAACTCACCCTAGTCCTGAGTTAGGGAAGGCAAAGGCTCCAGGGGAAGCAGGCCCTAAACTTGGTCACTCCAACCGACGCAGGATGGTGTATGTATGAAGTAGAAGTGTAGAGTGTGATTACCGCGAATGGTGTACTGTTCGTGTGCTGACCAATATAACCACTCATACACATGTGTCTACAAGGCACCAATGCAGACTGCTGGAATCTTTGTTTACTCAATTTATTCAGACGTACACACTGGGACATACGAGTACATCATGGTATGTTGACATATCAATTTGTAGGTATACATAGCAGATCTGAAGTCATGACACATTCAGAAATAATGGGCAGTACATCAAAAGTTCAATGTCATGATATATTATGGCCGCATTCCCCTATCTGACTAAACGCGTCAGTGAAGGCAGATCGGTAAATAACTAAGGTTACTTGACGTCCATAGTTTGTAGCATATATTATGAAACCACGAAAGAGGGGGTTTCTAGCAAGATTGAGATCTCCCTGTCACTGTCCGATAATAGGATAAATAATCTGTTCTCTTGGCAGTGATCAAAACATATGATGACCGAAATCTAACATGGCCGCCTCCCTGAGTTGTCGTTCACTCATTCATAGGAAGGAGAATATAAGCCAGAGTTAATTTATAATGGGTATATAAATGATTTCATAAATGTTCCCATACAGCTCTACGATGATCAGGTTAATTCACGTAGCCATAACCGCTGTAGGAAAGTCTGTCATCTTTGTCGATACAAAACACGACCCTAGCGATACGAAGCACAATGTTCCATCTAGGTCGAATCGACATGAGATCATCAAAATAGGGTCTGGCAATACATGGAGTCCGAATTATACATTGTACCGTACCTTAGGAGAGTCTCTAACATAAACTATAGTAGAGATACCATCTCCTTTAGAAGAAAACCACTTCCTGAATTATGTTTCCTTAACAATCTACCAGCCCTTTGAAAAGTGCGTACCAGCCATTATCACGGTACATCGGAACTCATCACGACTTGTCAAGACAACTCATACTTCCGCTAGACCGGAATAATAAGAATCTAGTCCCGCCTACCCATCCAAAATATACAATATAGGACTGATTCTACTTGTACTAATAATATGTAATACATATGAATTCAGGCCATAAACACAATAAGCAAATTAATATATTTTCTGGCCCTAAAAAATAAGTACAAACGTATAAGCAATCCATGCGCCGGATCAATATCAAGAACGATTACTCCTATAATCAAAAGTGTGAATCAAACATGGATTCTCTCGCTTTTACCATAGACAGCATTTTCATACACAAATGAATGAATGTCTATATTTTTTCCATATTAAATAGCCATATCGATTTTTGTAATATGTGCGTCAAAATATGCACGCAACAGATTACCACACCCCTCGGGAAAAAAATGGTACATTTTTTTTTTTTGAAACACATCTAGGAGCAACATACAATAGGCTCACAACGCACCAATAACAATGCGCAGATGATAAGCATAAGTTTTATGACCTTAGAGAAGGTACTTCTCTAAGTATTAATATTTCCAGAGAGGTGTCACCAACGCATACTACAATATTAGCAATGACCCAATTCCACATTAGTTTATACATAAATTTCATCTAAGATATCTTAACATCATGATCATCAAAGACGAAAAACATTGAAAGATCAGCGGTGAATAAATATCAATGAACCGCTAAGTAGTGTTACAATCAATATATGATATATTACATATGTGTACACATTTCAACATAGAAACAACTGTATCAAAGTTGTATAACAGTTATGAATCATGTGGGCATCTAGACAAAATATCTGCCATCACATTTTCTGACCCACGGATAGCTCGCACCGAAAAATGAAATGGCTGTAGAGCAATCGCGTATCGCGTTGATCTCGCGCTCTTCAGATTTTTACTCTGAATAGCCGTAAGAGCTTTCTGGTCAGTTTCCACAATGAAATGCGCGCCCAGAAGAAATCTTTGCAGTTTAAGGATTGACCAAACCATAGCCAATAATTCACGGTCTAGGACCGAGTAATTCTTCTCTGCGGCATTTAATTTCCGAGAAATATACATCACAGGATGCAGAGTTCCAGAGTACTCTTGCATTAGTGCAGCTCCAATCCCGGTGGATGAAGCGTCACTACGAAGAATAAATGTCTTATCCTTAGAAGGCAATACTAGGATAGGTGAAGTAGAAAACATAGTTTTAACCTTATCCAAAGAGGATTGACATTCTTGAGTCCAATGGACTACATTAGGAGACCCTTTCTTTAGCAAGGAAGAAAGAGGTGACATAATGGAGGACAGATTCGGGATGAATCGTCCATAAAATTGTATTAGACCTAAGAGACTTCGTACTTGCTTTTTTAGTCTTAGGAATAGAAATGTTAAGTATCTTACTTGTATTATGGTCTTCTGTTTTTAGGAACCCATGACCAACACGGTGTCCTAAGAAAGATATTTCGCTAAAACCAATACATGCTTTCGATGGTTTCGCTGTCAGGTTATGCTCGCGTAAGATAGACAATAGTTCATTTATACCATTATAGTGATCGTTCCAAGTATCACTGAAAAGACAGATGTCATCAAGATACGCAATGACATCTGAGCGATGAGATAGGATTCGACGCATCATGCGTACAAATGTAGCAGGGGCGTTCATAAGACCGAAAGGCATGAAATTCCATTGGAATAGACCCCTAGGCGTCGAAAAAGCAGTAAACGGTTTGGCGTGTTCGGATAGTGGAACTTGCCAATATCCCTTAGACAAATTGAGTTTAGTAAAGAAGTGAGAATTCGATAGTCTCGTAAGTAGCTCTTCTAGTAAAGGCATAGGTTCAGCATCGAATTTAGTTACTTGATTCAATTTGCGATAATCCACGCAAAGACGTATGTTATTGTCTTTTTTTTCGTACTATAACCATCGGCGAAGAATATGCTGATGTGGATGGTTCAATAATTTTTAACTCTATCATCTCATCTAACTCTTTCTCTACCTGTGCTTGAAAATGTATCGGGATAGGATACGGTCTGACTCTTATAGGACTATGGTCAGTAAGAATAATGTCATGTTGAATGACATCAGTTTGACCAGGAATGTCAGTAAGGACATCCTGAAATTGTTCTAACATAGTAGAAACTTGTTTCTGCTCTCCTGGAGATAATTCTGGAGAAATTGCAACATCTTTCCATGATTCATTAGAGTGAAGAGGAATCATTGGAAAAGGTAAATTTACATCCGAGAAACTCGTTTCCTCATCCTGTATTACTGACAGAGATGAGTACTGTCCATGTTGGACTGGAAAATCGTCCGTTGCCTGGAAAACAGGTTGTAAATAATCAGGACGTTCCGTGAGCATGTTGATGTGGAAGGTTTTACGCTTCCCGTCAATATCGACGATATAGTCAACATCGGAAACTTTTGATATTATATCGTACGGACCTTTCCAAGAAATGAGAAGTCTATTTTCCCTACAAGGTAGCAAGACAAATGCTTTGTCACCTGGACAAAGTTGTCGCAAACATCTCTTTTTATTGGCAAATTCCCTTGCCTTCTGTTTCGCAAATTCAGAAGAAGCAGTTGCCAATTTGCATGCTTCAATAATCTTGTGTCTAAGTGCGATGACATATTCATAAGAGGATTTTGTGTCATCGACAATATTATCAGCAGTTATAAGATCATGAAGTAAGGACATGGGACCTCGCGGTTTCGCGCCAAAGACAAGTTCAAAGGGAGAAAATCCTGTATGTTCGTTGGCGACCTCTCTATATGCAAAGAGAGCCGCGGGTAAAACCCTATCCCAATCCTGAGGATGATCTTCTGTTATCTTACCTAGTAGGTTTTTCAGAGTTCTATTCAAACGTTCCACCATCCCATTGGACATAGGATGATAAATACTACTCAGCGATCTCTCTATCTTCAGAGTCGACATTACTTGAGACATGGTATCCGATATGAGTTGGGTACCATGGTCGGATAATATTTCTGCTGGAAACCCCAGGCGAGAAAATATTAACCAAAGAGCATCTGCGACATCAGCAGTAGTTATGCTCTTTAGAGGAACAACCTCCGGCCAACGTGTGCACATATCAACACACGTCAAAATAAATTGGTGTCCTCTAGCAGACTTTATCTTAAATGGACCAATGATGTCTATCGCCATTTTTTGAAATGGCCGAATGGGAATGTCTGCAGCCTGAATAGGTGCATCATGGCGTGGACCTCTGGATTTAATCTCTTGACATACTTTACAAGATCGACAATAGATTCGTATGTCCTTATTCACAGCAGGCCAAAAGAAAGATTGAAGAACTCTAGTTTTAGTACGGGAAAAACCCATATGTCCAGCACACTGCGAATCATGAGCGTGCTGTAAGATTTTAACTCTCATATTTTTAGGCACAAGGATTTGAGAATGAATGGACTTAGCGGAGTCTTGTACCATACGTACAAGTACGCCATTCTTCATCGTAATCCAAGATTTACGATTTGTATCCTTATTCGGATCACCTTTTTTTGCCAGAGTAAAGAATTTCTTTAGAGTAGGATCATCTTCCTGCTGTTTGATAAAGGAATCGTGGGAAATCTCCAAGGGATCATCTTGGATCTGCGCATCATTATCTTCAGAATGTGAAGATTGTGGCATATTAAGAGCTTGAGCCCTAGTGATTACTGCATTAGCAGATTGCATATTAACATTTTCCCAATTAGAAATTTGCTGTGGAGTGCATTCTTTCACTCCATGAATGCGACCGATGATAAGATCAGCGATCGGATTCGGCAAGAGACATGCTTGCACCTCTCCTGTAAAGAAAGGCGTAGCAATATTGATAATGGCAGTGGAGTACTTCTCCAATGTGCCACCAAATGTTACACATTTGACTATATTGCCTGTAGCTCGAGAAGGATTTACGAGTGATTGCCTCACTCCAATGGTAGTGCACCCCGAATCGAAAAGAATTGATACCGGAGTACCATCTATTAGGCCCCTATTAAAGACAAGAGCACCCCTTCCATTATGCGCAATTGACGCATGGAGAGCGGGAAGCGGGTGACCGCAGCTTAAAGTAGACACTGTGGTTGGATCGAATAATGTTTTGCATTGCGAACACTCAGATGCTCTAGCAAAATCGAAAGCGGAATTTGCTACACTGTTGGAGTCTTTTTTATCATTATTCTGATTATCGGTGTCGTGGAACTCCTGTTGTGCAGAGTTAGCCTGGTAATAAGATTTACCATGTCTTTTGTGTTGTGATCTACCTCGGTTATAATTGTCTCTATAATTATTATTGCCTCTGTTATAACCCCTATTTGGGTTTGAATCATAATATTCATGATCATAATCATCACGCTCGTTATATTGAGTATCCCTGTAATATTGTTTCTGTTGTCTCCATGAAGCACTTGGGTAGTTCCTATAGCTACTCCCTTTCCGAGAATTTCTAACATTATGGGTACCCCTCGCGTGTCGAGGACTATCAGCTCGATTCCAGTTCTTCGAAGAAGAACCCTGATTTGAGTGGTTATCTTGGTTTTGATACTTATTCCAATTAACCTTTTTATCAAATTTATTTTTAGCTCCTTGGAATTTGTGTGAGTAATTCTGATTATATTCTGTTGCCGAAGCAACTGGCATACTCTCTTTAATGTTAGAGTTACTAAGAATCATGTCAGGGTGTGCCGTGGCATACTGGTCACAATATTCTTCCATTTGCTTTATTGTACCAGGTTTACGCTCATGTAAGAACTCTAGGAATGATTTATTTACAGAAGACATGACCTTGTCTCTTAGCAATAAATCCGTAAGACCATCAAATGTTTTCTCTGTTTTGGATAATTCAATCCATCGTGAAAGTGTAATTCGTGCTTTTGAGATGAAATCTGAGAATTCTACACCTACCTCAGGTCTCATGGTTTTAAACAAAAGACGGTAACCTTCCTCAGACAGCTGATATCTCTTTATCAAAGCTGCCCTAACAGCATCATAATTATCTTTGTCGGCCTCTTCAACAAAATATAACTTACTCAGAGACTCCCCTTTTAGATTTTCAGACAACTGATTCACATACTGTGATTTGTCAACATTATGAGATCGACAAGCCCGTTCAAATCTAGAAAGCCAAAATGTTATGTCATCACTGGTAGGGTTAAACGCTGGTACCTTGACCTTGTACACAAAGGGTTTACCATTACCACCAGATGCCTGATTAACATTACTCATACATGTCAATTTTAATTTCTCTAATTCAAACTCATGTTCTCTTATTGCTTTTCTCTCTTCAGCTTCTCTATCTAATCTTCTCTGTTCTGCAGCAGCTTCTAATTTTTTCTGTTCTGCAGCAAGTTCTAATTTTTTCTGTTCTGCAGCAGCAGCAGCTTTTAATTTTTTCTGTTCTGCATCAGCTTCTAATTTCTTCTGTTCTGCATCAAATCTCCTTTCCTCCACTTGCATCTGCAATTTCTTAAGTTCAGCAGCAGTATCAGCTTCTTTTTCTAATCTTTTTTCTTCAGCTAGAGCTTTCCTTTCTTCTGCAGCAGCTTTTTTTTCTTCTATTTGAAGTTTTTTCTCCTCAGCCGCAGCTTTTTTTTTCCTCAGCAGCAGCTTTTCTTTCTTCAGCAGCAGCAGCAATTTTTTTCTCTTCTGCAGCTAATGCTTTGTCATATTGAGCAACAGCCCATTGTTCTAAGTCTTTTCCAGTCTTATCAAGAGATTTTCCTTGTGCAATGAAATAATCTTATGTAGACATATTGTCTTCTTAAATCAGAAACCTGAAAAAGTAAATAAATTACCCTCTTTCACGTTAATGAGAGACAAGTCTATACCATAGACTTAGTCTTAGTCCAAACTTGTATGGTTTATAATAACCAATGATAACTTGAGTACCTATGGACACAATAACTGTATCTCAAATACTGTGGGAGACAAGCCTTACAAAGGTCTTGTATACCTCAATGTAATCAAAGATCACTTGAGTACCTGTGGAAAAAAATATTTCCCTTTACCAATCACTTTGGGAGACAAGCCTTACAAAGGTCTTGTACATTTTGTTTTATAACAATAACAATCATAAAGTACTGATCTGTACTATACTATCAGTGTATACCACTATACGTCATATGTCAACTAAAGACATTACAAAGGACAAACAAGAAAAGACAATATGAACACATTTGCAGAGATCAAATTAAATTAAATAGGAGAAATGACAAAAATGATCACAGAAACCGTGATGATAACTGCAATAATAAAATGACAAGACAAATAACGCCACAGTGTATAAACATAAGGGTGTAAAAAACTGAAATGAAAGGAAAGATGAGACCTACAATTATACAAACAAATCAAACAAAAATAAAGAACAGAAAAAATGTTACAAATACAAATATGAAACAGTCGTCACAACTAACCAAATATTTGCAAACTATGTTGCATGCAAATTTCAATTAAGAAATTGCTCCCTATCGAACGCCAGAACAAGACCAATATCATTCGGTATTTCCTGTTCTAGTCACCTCCCATCCAGGCCCGCAACATATAAACACTTACACATATAAACAAATAACATGTAAGCATAAATAGCATACAATATAATTTGTGTCATGAATGGAATGTGTTGCAGGTATAGTGTTGTAAAGCAGGCACAGTTTATTTTAATTCTAATAACTTGCCACTTTATTGAGTAACAGATTTAATTCTAAACTATTACACTGTCAATTTTTTTCTCTTTTGAGCATATGAAGATCCAACGATGAACTATGCACTTTATGTTCAACAACACTGTGATTCTTCTGTACGTTGAGAAATGTCAACAATACTGCTCCAGATATTTTCTACACTTGATACCACTGTCCTGTGTAATACTGTCTGTACAGCGAAAAACTGTCAACAAGCGCTGACCTAGATACAGCATCCTATCGGTAATACAGGTCAAGCTGACATCGACTGTATAGCTGTCCTACTGGTGTTGATGTGTTCAAACAAATGTTCTTTCAGCTGTAAACTGTGATTCTCAACACAAAACTGCGTAAGCTGGACCCAGGAATCTGGCTCGCCACTGTAAATCAAAAGTTCAATGTCATGATATATTATGGCCGCATTCCCCTATCTGACTAAACGCGTCAGTGAAGGCAGATCGGTAAATAACTAAGGTTACTTGACGTCCATAGTTTGTAGCATATATTATGAAACCACGAAAGAGGGGGTTTCTAGCAAGATTGAGATCTCCCTGTCACTGTCCGATAATAGGATAAATAATCTGTTCTCTTGGCAGTGATCAAAACATATGATGACCGAAATCTAATATGGCCGCTTCCCTGAGTTGTCGTTCACTCATTCATAGGAAGGAGAATATAAGCCAGAGTTAATTTATAATGGGTATATAAATGATTTCATAAATGTTCCCATACAGCTCTACGATGATCAGGTTAATTCACGTAGCCATAACCGCTGTAGGAAAGTCTGTCATCTTTGTCGATACAAAACACGACCCTAGCGATACGAAGCACAATGTTCCATCTAGGTCGAATCGACATGAGATCATCAAAATAGGGTCTGGCAATACATGGAGTCCGAATTATACATTGTACCGTACCTTAGGAGAGTCTCTAACATAAACTATAGTAGAGATACCATCTCCTTTAGAAGAAAACCACTTCCTGAATTATGTTTCCTTAACAATCTACCAGCCCTTTGAAAAGTGCGTACCAGCCATTATCACGGTACATCGGAACTCATCACGACTTGTCAAGACAACTCATACTTCCGCTAGACCGGAATAATAAGAATCTAGTCCCGCCTACCCATCCAAAATATACAATATAGGACTGATTCTACTTGTACTAATAATATGTAATACATATGAATTCAGGCCATAAACACAATAAGCAAATTAATATATTTTCTGGCCCTAAAAAATAAGTACAAACGTAAGAGCAATCCATGCGCCGGATCAATATCAAGAACGATTACTCCTATAATCAAAAGTGTGAATCAAACATGGATTCTCTCGCTTTTACCATAGACAGCATTTTCATACACAAATGAATGAATGTCTATATTTTTTCCATATTAAAAAGCCATATCGATTTTTGTAATATGTGCGTCAAAATATGCACGCAACAAGCATCCCATTTCCTTCCATCATTAATGGACAATGCTGTGTAGGCATAAACAGGGAGGGATGAAGCCACCCCAACAGCACATCCATTCATAGTTTTCCCAGGAAAATTAACATTACGAACAGTAATACTATAATTAATCTTGAAGATTGCATATGTAAACATCTTTCATTTAACATGCCATTTATTCATGCCATTCATTCATAAATTTCAAAATCTTTGCATAAGTTCTGGCCAAAATAAAACCTTGGTTCAGAACAAATAAATTTAAAAAAAGATTTTCTATTCTAAATTTAACCAGCTGAATTTAGTTCATTGTGTTATAAATTTTATTGATAGTATTAGACTTAATTAATATCTGTGGGTGTGTGTATATGTCCATACAACACATTGCATTCAGTACCCTAGATTTTAACGTAGCCACATTCATTAGTAAAAAAAGATATGTGTGAGGTCATAAAGTGGTAGCACGAAAGGGCCTTCTGTATATTCACAGTTACAATTATCTCAGGAGCCTTCACAGCTGACCTCACGCATCACACTAGGTGATAACACCACCATACAATACCATCAAAATCCACTACAGGGCAACAGCTTGATCTCCATATAACTGTGCCCAAACTCGCGCCCTGGAGAGGACACTCCAGCTTCACCCTATAGGTGTCGGCAAAACACGGGAAGTAGCAGTTACCGGTTATAAGCATTCTGCCCAATTGTCGTAGGGCATGGCGCCAGCGGCTACTTCCGACAGTGGGAGAGGTTCTAGGATCTCACTGGACAGCTACCGCCCGCTTCAAGCTGGGCAGCCCCCAGTCAATAAGGTGTTGTCCCGCCACTGTCTGCTTTCCCCATTGGGTGCATGGGGATTAGGGTCAAACCCGAACTGTGGACAGAAAATTTTTCACCAAGCAATTATCGAAAAAATAGAAATAAGCAAACTCTCAGATTGGGATGCTGGAATGTCCGGACTATGTTGACTGGACTATCCGAAAACCTACAGGATGTAAACGATGTAAGGAAGACAGCCATAATTGATGAGCTTAAACGACTTCAGGTGGATATAGCTGCACTTCAGGAAACGCGCCTGGCGGGTTCTGGAACGGTGAGCGAGAAGGACTACACATTTTATTGGCAAGGGAAAGATCTTAATAAAGCAAGAGAACACGGAGTAGGTTTTGCGGTCAAAAAATCGCTAACTAAAATGGTTGAACCAGGCGAGAATGGATCAGAACGCCTGTTAACGCTCCGCCTGCAAACTAGCACAGGTCCCATCACCCTTGTCAGCGTGTATGCTCCTACTCTGTACTCTGCCTCAGAAGCTAAAGATGAGTTCTACGAGAATCTAACAGCAATTATCAAAAGCATACCTAGGCAAGAACAGCTTGTTCTCCTTGGTGACTTTAACGCTAGAGTGGGTGCCGATAATGTTTCATGGCCTTCATGTCTGGGCAGGTTTGGTATTGGCAAGATGAATGAAAATGGACAACGGCTCTTAGAGTTGTGCGTCCACCATGACCTCTGTGTGACCAACACCTACTTTCAGACAAAACCCCAGCATAAGGTGTCATGGAGACACCCACGATCCAAGCACTGGCACCAACTTGACCTGATTCTCGTCAGAAGGCCACTCCTCAGGTCTGTGCTCTCCACGCGCTCGTACCATAGCGCAGACTGTGATACAGATCACTCCTTGGTTTGCTGCAAAATCAGAGCACAACCAAGAAAACTCTATCGTGTCAGACATGAAGGGAAACCATGCATTGATACCAGCAAGATGTCAGACCCTTTCATGATTGCTCAATTCACTGCGACCTTCGAGAAAGTGCTCAGTAGCCCTCAGCATGGTGATACTATTACAGAGAACTGGGAGCATCTACGGAACACCATTCAAAGTACTGCACTTGCCACCTTTGGTAAGAAAACAGCAAAGTCAAATGACTGGTTTGATGCTTCATCAGATGTGATGGCACCTGCCATTGAAGCTAAGCGCAGTGCTATGAATGAATACAAACGTTCACCGAGTGCCAGAACCCTACAGATCCTGAGGGCTACGAGAAGCAAAGTTCAACAAACTGCTCGACGCTGTGCAAATGACTACTGGCTCCAGCTCAGTGAGAGCATCCAGATCGCAGCGCAAACAGGCAACATTAGACAAATGTATGACGGTATAAAGAAAGCACTTGGCCCCCATAAAAGTAAGACGGCACCGCTAAAAACCATCAGCGGAGAGAAGCTAACCGATAAGGGTAAGCAGATGGAGAGGTGGGTCGAGCACTACTCTGAGCTTTACGCTAGAGACAATACCGTTACGCCTGCAGCCCTTGATGGTGTCAACAGTCTGCCAACTATGGAGGAGCTGGATGCCAAACCAACATTAGAGGAACTCAGCAAGGCCATTGATAGCTTGGCCTCTGGCAAAGCACCAGGCAGTGATGGGATTCCTCCTGATTTAATCAAATGCTGTAAGAGCACGCTATTACATCCCCTGCATAGGATGCTGTGCCAGTGCTGGGAAGAGACAACTATTCCTCAAGACATGCGAGATGCCAAGATTGTAACACTGTATAAAAATAAAGGAGACAGAAGTGATTGCAATAACTACAGAGGCATCTCTCTTCTTAGTATTGTTGGTAAGGTTTTTGCCAAAGTCATCTTAATGCGACTACACAAGTTAGCTGAGCGCATATATCCAGAGTCACAGTGTGGATTCCGAGCTGGCAGATCAACAACAGACATGATCTTCTCTCTCCGCCAGCTTCAGGAAAAATCAAGAGAGCAGAAAAGACCATTATATATCGCCTTTATAGACCTCACAAAAGCATTCGACCTGGTTAGTAGGGATGGACTCTTTAAAATCCTCCTGAAAATAGGCTGCCCTTCTAAAATGCTGGAAATGATAAAGTCATTCCATGACGGCATGAAGGGAACAGTCCAATATGCTGGAAGCACGTCACAGCCCTTTGATATACCAAGTGGCGTTAAACAAGGCTGTGTTCTGGCTCCGACCCTCTTCGGAATCTTCTTTGCCTTACTCTTGAAACATGCATTCAGAGATGCAACTGAAGGAATATGCCTTCACACTAGGTCAGATGGCCGTCTGTTTAATCTTTCAAGGCTGAAGGCAAAAACAAAAATCAGAAGGGTCACTATAAGAGACTTGTTGTTCGCTGATGATGCTGCAGTCGTCACTCAAAGCCAACAGGAGCTTCAGAGCTTGATGAATCGCTTCACTAAAGCATGCAAGGACTTTGGCCTCACAATAAGTCTTAAAAAAAACGAATGTGCTGAGTCAGGATGTGGGTGCTGCACCAGTTATCACTATCGATAACTATGAATTGGCAGTATTGCACCACTTCACATACCTAGGGTCTACCATCAATGACAAACTCTCACTGGATACAGAAATTGACAGCCGCATTGGCAAAGCTGCAGCTACCTTTGCCCGCCTCACATCGCGTGTTTGGGGAAACTCTAAACTCACAATGAAGACCAAAGCTGCGGTATATAATGCTTGCGTCACCAGCACACTCCTATATGGCAGCGAGACCTAGACGACCTATGCTAAGCAAGAAAGAAGGCTCAATACCTTCCATTTGCGGTGTCTACGCCGCATCCTCGGCATCTCGTCGAAAGATAAAGTGACAAATGTCGAGGTGTTGTCACGTGCTGGCCTTCAAAGTATGTATACGCTTCTTAGACAGCGCAGACTTCGCTGGATTGGCCATGTTCGCCGCATGGAAGATGGTCGCATCTCAAAAGATATCTTCTACGGACAATTAGCAGATGGCAAGAGAACAGTTGGGCGACCACAGCTGAGGTTCAAAGATGTGTGCAAGAGAGATATGAGGGCACTGAACATGGATCCAGCAACATGGGAGGATGAAGCTGCAGATCGCACTAAGTGGCGATGCTATTTACGGCGCCACCTCAGATTGGGCGAAGAGAGGCTCACACAAGAAGCAGAGGTGAGGAGAAAACGTCCAGGAAAATAAGAAGCTGAGGGCTGTCACTTCAGGGGCGCATTCCCATAGTCAGTTATGACTGAAGGGGCTATTATTATTATTATTATAGTATACAACAATGGAACTATAGGAACAGTTACCATTCACACTCTTCGAAATATCTTGAGCGATACAATTTTCTAAATGTTGAGTACTTATGGGTTTGCCCGGAGTGCAATGATGTCGTATCTGTAGAACAATTACAATAATAAACCAGTATTTCAGGAACTGAAGTACGCAGCCAAAATAGCTACAGAACCACTGCACTAAAAACGGGAAAGTTTATCAGTACACGCCACCCTTTCTCAACATTTTCATTCGTGGTGGAACCCTTGAAATAATTTTCAGGTCTCATGGTACCTTAATGTGATCGGCATATTGTAAATATAATAATCCAATAGCAATTATCAATGCTCTGTTCAGTCGAGAATGCTGTATTTTTTGTGGATCTGTTTATTTTGACTACCTTAGAACCTACTTGTTTTTTTTTTTATTTTTTATTCCCCTTTCCTTCAAAGGATGCAAGTTGGTAGAAGAAAGTTCAGTTTTTCTGTGTTTTTTTTTTTAAATGTCCAACTAATTTTTGTTAACTTATCAATTCACTCATAACCCTCCACTCCCAAAGGTGCATAGGCCTTGAACAAACATGCCAAGTCCTCCTGTCACGTGCCATCAACTCAAGTTCTCTCCATGTTCTCCTTTTCATTTTCACCTCTGTTTCCAGCACTCTTCTCCATGTGCTTCTTGGTCTACCTCTGCTTCTCTTGCCCTGGGGGTTCCAGAACAAGGACTACCTTGTAATACTATCAACAGGTGTCCTCAGTGTGTGTCCTATTCATCGCCATCGTCTTCTTTTCATCTCTTGTTCCACTGGCACTTATCTAGTTATTGTCCTCAGTTCCACGTTGGTAACCTTGTCATACCATTTTAATCCGTCTATTCTACGCAAGCACCCATTTATGAACATCTGTAGCTTTTTGGTTGTCGATTTAGGCCTAAAAATCGTATCACAAATTTCTAAGATGCTAATAAAATATGATATGTGCAAGAGTGAACACGGTCCTATTGCGTCCTGCCATACGGGGCTACTGGGTCACTGCCCACCACTGCTAGCGCTAACATCGCCCGGGGCGCTAAGTTAAAAAAAAACCGACGTGTATATTTTTTTATTTTTAATCACGATCTTTCGCAGAACCCCTCGAGACCACTCACGGAACCCAGGCTGAGATACCCTGGTATAGACAGTAAACACATTTCTAATGCATTATGTACAAACTGAAACCAAGTTATTCAAATTCCGAGAACTGAATCTACTGTCTGTTAACCAGACCGTTGGGCAACAGGTTTTCTATGTCCCGAGATATACGTTTAAAGTGTATCGGGTTTCTTTGGTTCAAGCTGAGAGCGCGTGTTCTATCGTTTACATTTTGTAAATTAAAACTGAAAGAAGTGAAGTATGTAACGTGACTATTGACTAAAAAAACGGTATTTTAAATGTCCCACGTTCGTTGTCGTATGTCGGTGAACTAAAAAACGGTATTTTAAATGTCCCACGTTCGTTGTCGTATGTCAGTGAACTAAAAAACGGTATTTTAAATGTCCCACGTTCGTTGTCGTATGTCGGTGAACCAAAAAACGGTATTTTAAATGTCCTACGTTCGTTGTCGTATGTCGGTGAACTAAAAAACGGTATTTTAAATGTCCCACGTTCGTTGTTGTTTGTCGGTAAACTAAAAAACGGTATTTTAAATGCCCCACTTTCGTTGTCGTATGTCGGTGAACTAAAAAACGGTATTTTAAATGTCCCACTTTCGGTGTCGTATGTCGATGAACTAAAAAACGATATTTTACATGTCCCACGTTCGTCATCGTATGTCGGTGAACTAAAAAACGGTATTTTAAATGTCAAATCCCGAAGCAATTTTATCGTAGGGAAGTGAATGTGTTAGAGACTTCACTATACTAGGCCCAGCATAGAGAGAGGGGGGGGGGGTGACCAGTTCCTTTCCTCACTGCCTTTTTCTTCCCTGACTCTGATCAGGTACTTATTTACACATTATATATTATATATAATATCAGATGAATAAAAGAGTCGGGTCGGTCTCTTACACGCGTCTGGGGTTCTTTAATTATACAAAAGATTCCCTTTCTGACTCCGTGTTTCTTCACTTTTCTAGACCCGGTGTTCCTTATTAAAATGTAGAGATTTCCTGTGCTTTGGAAGCCTTATTTGGTTGTCCAATAAAAGGTCCGGTTAACAAAAGGATTTTTGAATCGAGTATTCACTCTGGCGAGGTCTGATGTTGTCTTGGCGAGCGTGAAATAAACCTGCTAAAAGGTCAGACTATATTCCCTCTCTTCCCACGCCTTCGTTTTTTATGGAGTTAAATGAACACTCCAATAATATTCAAACAGGTCGTGTGAGGTACTTTCAAAATATTTCCGACATAGAAACATTTTGCAAAAGTCGTGCCTCCCATATATGGTAAAATGATGTCCGATGCCCTTCAAACACTCTCACAAACACGTTGGTAGACTCATAATATTATGACCGTGTTTTCTGGCGTAATGACTCAGTGATGGTCGCTAGTCACCTTTCTTTCGCCAGACAAACAAATATGGTTCTATTCAGCACTCCTGCCCAACACAAGCTTGGATAAACAAGCACCGTCGCTTGAGAAGATGGTCAGACATATTATGCGATAAAATATTGTCGCTAACTGTCTAATAACCTGGCGTCTTCGTGAAGCGTGAATGCGACACAATAAGAAAAGAATTACTCCCGTAGCAAATACTGCCATAAAGAAGTGGCGTATTAGAGACTTTCCTCATGCTATGTCCAGCATAAAGAGTAAAATGTATGAAAGGGAAAAATGAAATGCCAAATAAAAGCGATCGGAGAGAAAAATGAAGAAGAAATGATACTGCCGTAGGGCTGGAGGTGTGAGAGATCATACAAAAGGACAAGGACAGACATTTCGTCACACTATCTATAAATAATGGCGAACCACGCGCCTCTTCCTCTTATGAGCCTTGTAACTCAGTGAGGCAGTAGCACAGAGTTGCTCGGCAATTTTATCGACTTTTGGTAGACGTCGCAGTCTGCCGTTTGCAAGACATACACATTACTGAGAGATTAAGATGCTATTGGGCATCAAAGTATGATCAACGGTGTTATCAACAAATTCAAAAAGGAATCTGGTACGTAGAGTTGTATAGCAACATTGTGTAGCCACTTGGAGAAGTGTAGTTAAGTTGTGGCCAGACGAGGCCACGTGCTGTGGGGCAGAGATATTTAATAACGAGAATACCGATAGTTATAAGTATTTAATAGAGAGACAGCAACATTCAAGCAAAACTAACACAACCTTGAAGCTGCTAGTCAAAATATCCATAACATGAAATAGCTCCATAGAACAAGAGTACAGATGTGCAGAATAAATTAACTGACTGAAGAGCCAAGTATCGTTATAAAAAAAGAGAAGAGCTAGTAGACAGAATGAAGAAACTGCCATGGACAACAAGAACATTACGATGTATGAGAATATTGTTGTTAGCAGGATGAAATACGCCCTGCAGAATCATATGTTGTCATTTATTCATTTGAAGCCCTTGTAAATACGTTTATGAAACGTTCATGAACAGTTATTTTGGTGTGAAAGACTTGTAACGATATCTGATGTGGCCGCCTTTTAAAAAAATTATCAAAAGATTCTTTGTTCTGCTCGTTCTCCCGTGGTGACATTTGCATATGTTTATATAATACCACATTTTATGACGTCTATCATGTTTTGACTCCTCGGGAATGTTATTGTATGACCATTTTATTTCCACCATGATAACTGATTAGCAACGTGTTATTGGCGCGACAGTTAAATGGGCTGGGATACCTCTAGCCTTCTATGTTTCAGTTTTGGACTCAGGGATCTCCACATACATTTTTTTAAATATGCTAATGAGTGTGTCTATACAATCTAGTAGTCTTTTCATGCTTGTGTGTAGACTTTTTCAGGCCATAAATCGACGATTCCTCAGCAAGAGAGAGGTTGGTAAGAAAGCGAAGATGGCTGTATACCGCTCCACCTATGTCCCAGTCTTGACATATGGATGCGAGTCATAGGCAATGACTACAACCCATAGAAGCCAGATCCAAACCTCAGAAATGAGTTATCTGAGGAAGGTGGTTGATTAGCTAGCTCGCTTATTTATGTGTTCCTGTGTAGTCTACATCATCAACATCATCGTTCATGTCAAGGACAAAAACCTGACACTGCCAATCACGTATGCAAGTAAGTTTAATATGTGGTCAACCTTCCAGAGAATGCAGCTCGCCACTTATACACTGCTTACAAGACTTAAGAACCCCTGCTGCAGTTTAATACTACATCCTGAATTGTCAGTGTCTTTATATTCAAAATAACTAGGTCGAGTTATTAGAGGTTGTCTCATTGTTGCTTTTAATATTAATATAATATCGCCTGTCGCGTCCTTTGGTCACAAAACGCACCGCAGTGACAATGACGTCTGTGCAGATTATTAAAAACTCTTGCGATCTGTAACGAGAAATAGTCTGCTGTTTATCTCTGCTGCTGTGTTTTCAGTTTAGTTCTTCGATGACATTATCCTCCAAACCGCAGTTCGGTTAAATGTAACCACGTTTGTCTCCTTCGCTTCCACAACAGGAAGGTAAATCTAAGTGGACTTATTTTTTTCATTACCTTTACAGCAAAGGTAAATATATAACTGGACTTGCTTTTTGCGTTTCCAATACAGAAAAAGTAAATCTCTTTAGAAGTTTGCTTACCTTGTTTCCATAATATTATAAGTAATTCAAATTAGAGGTTTTATTACTTTGTTTCCATAACAGCCAAGGTAAGTCTCATTAGGGATTTGCTTACCGTGGTTCCATAACAGCATAGGTAAGTCTCATTAGACGTTTTCTTACCTTGTTTCCATAATAGTACAATTAATTCTAATTAGAAGTTTTCTCACTTTGTTTCCATAACAGCAAAAGAGAGTCTCATTAGAAGTTTGATTACCATGTTTATATAACAGCACGGGTAAGTCTCATTAGAAGTTTGCTTACCTTGTTTTTAAACCTTAACTGATGCCTAGATGGCAGAGAAGATAGTGGGATTGGCTTGCATAGCTAGGCGGGGTTGTCGCACGGAAGGTCCTGGGTCCGAGTCCTGGGTAAGCCACTCACGTCTGTTGTTTTTCTGTTGTCTAGTTTTCTACTTGTTTTTTTCTTACGAGTGCCTGAAAACATACGTTTATGTTTGTAGAAGGCCTGTATAAAGCATTCACATGCTATAGCACCGGTGGTCTTTGTAACAATTTGTTTAGGATGAGGTTTGGCAGCTGCTCTGGGGCACATAGCAATTATTATTTTTCGTGGTGTTTGTGTACCACAGAGCGCTCTCAGTGACCGTATGTTGTTGCATGACGTCAGCGAGGTAGAAGGATGCCCTAGACGAGTTGGCGAGGGTGACGTAGCCTTATCTTGCACCTCAAATTAGTGGCCTAGTACGAATTACCTGATGTTACGGTACTCTTATTCTATGGTTGTCTCAAAAGAGACCACGGGAACTACACAGGGAAATGTGTTGTTATACTTACTTATTAATCCTTTTGTATGTTTACGTTAAAGACTTGTGGGAACAGAGACTTGTGAGAACATGGATTTCTGGGAACAGGGACTTGGGGGAACAGTGACTTGTGGGAACAGTGACTTATGGGAACAGTGACGTATGGGAACAGTGACTTGTGGGAACAGTGAATTGTGGGAACACGTGTGTGTGTGTTTGCCTTGGACAATGTCAAACCATATATATTTACAATATCACTAATACCAGCTGTCCATTTGAACTCTTCCTTACCCTGGTGTCAGCTATTCTGGCGTGAAATCTTTGCGACGATATCTGAAGGAGCCGCCTTTTAACGAAGAAGTTAAAGCCCTTCATTTTATTGATTTTCCTCTGTGGTGACATTGTTCACTTGTTTCAAGCAAGTCACCTCACACGTTATGACCATTCTACTTTGTTTGAACATAGTATGTTATTATAAGACCAATCTGTTTCCCAAGGAGTACTGGATTGTCAAATTGTTATTGGCATCGGAGTCAGACTCCCTAAGGCAGTCTAATGTTATCGCGTGTTTGGGGAGACTCAAAACTCACAACGAAGACTAAAGCTGCGGTATATAACGCCTCCGTCACCAGCACACTCCTATTTGGCAGCGAGACCTGGACAATCTATGCTAAGCACGATAGAAGGCTCAACACCTACGCCACATCCTTGGCATTTTTTATAATGATAAAGTGACAAATGTCAAGGTGTTGTCACGTGCTGGCCTTCAAAGGATTTATACAAGGGGATTGACATAAGTCTTGGGCCTGACCATGAAGGAGTCACCGGAGGAAGATGAAACTTGGCACATTTAAAGTTCATATTAGCACTGAATGTGTGAAGTACGCGTTTGTTTCTTCAATGGGTTTTCCCGCTACGGGGCACGGCGCAATGTACCCTATTGACCGAATCTGCTGCTCCAAAGATTTGACAAAACAATGGAAAAGAAGGAGGCCAGAGCTGTGATAAAATTTCTGATGTTTCAGGGAAAAACACCTACAGAAATACACAGGGAGATGGAACCAGTGTTTCGTGATTCTTGTCCTTCATATACTTCGGTAAAAAACTGGTGTCAACAGTTTCAGCGCGGCCGCTCAAATGTTGCTGATCTGCCAAGATCTGGTAGACAAGCCTCAGAGTGCAACGATGAAAATGCAACAAGAATGAAGAAAATCATTGACCAGGATCGAAAAATGACAATTGTGGAGATAGCTAGTAGAGTAAAACTAAATGAAAGAACAGTTTATAAAATTTTACACAACACACTGAACATGAGAAAAGTGTGTGCACGCTGGGTTCCGCGACTGTTGACACGTGAACAGAAGCAAACGAGGGTAAATTGCTGTCAACAGTTGCTCAAAAAGTGTCAGGAAAAAATTTTTTTGAAGATAATGGTGACAGTAGATGAGACTTGGGTACACCATTATGACCCCGAATCCAAAATTGCCAGCATGCAATGGAAAACCCCGGGTTCCCCAACACCTGTCAAGCCGAGAGCGCAGAAATCTGCAGGAAAAGTGATGCTGACTGTTTTTTGGGACGGCAAAGGTGTTCGTTTGAAAGATTATCTGCCTCGTGGCAACACAGTTAATGGACAGTACTATGCAGATCTTCTCACCAAACTAAGAAAGGTTGTGACCAGGAAACAAGGGATAACGCGCACTCAAAATCTTCCTTTGCTTCAAGACAACGCGCCCTCTCACAAAGCTAGCAGCCAACGATTTGAATATTGAAATTATTCCACACCCACCATATTCTCCAGATTTGGCTCCATCAGACTTTTTTCTATTCCCAAATCTTAGAAAACAGTTAAAAGGAAATCACTTTGACAGCGATGAAGAGGTTAACTGGCATGTTATGACTGGTTTAGTTTGAAAAATAGAGTGTTCTACTCCTAAGGTGTTTTCAAGATCAAGCAGAGATAGCAGAAGTGTGTCAATTCAGACGGTGGCTATAATGAAAAGGAATAAACACTATACAAAATTTCAGCTCTCTGTGGTCAGGCCCAAGACTTATGTCAATTAGAGGTGGGGAAATTGACACACTCAACTGTTTCGAAACAGTTAGCGCAGTGATTTAAACTGTTTCGAAACAGTGAGTCGACACAACGACACAACGACACAATTGCCCGTATCGGGGAGAAAGAAGTCTCTTATAGACAGTACCGGCGCGAGTATACATGAACTGTTTTTACTGTCGTGTGTGAAAATCTATGGCGTTTCGTGTGACCACAATTCAATATTTTTACACAAGTCTTCATTATGATGTAATAAAACGTAGATATGATGATAGCTGCAGTATATGGGAAAATAATAAAAAAAACAACAATAATAATAACAACAGTAATAATAACACATGATATCAAACTAGAGTAAGCTAGTTTTGGTAGACAATGATTCAAATTCACACCGAGTAGGCCTACACATATATCAGCAGAACTAATAAAGTGTCCATTACATTTATACGAACACACGGACACTTTAAACTTTAACATAGCGCCTAAAACATTGACAACTGCAGCACTGACACAATTTCCAGTGTCTATAACTTCTCAGCAAAAATAATATCACTTGTAAAATCAAGTCATCATAACACATCCCTGAAAAATATGACATGTTTGATATTCCATACTAATGTTCCGAACGGTTGATTCAAATTTTACATAGGATCAGACAGTGTGTCGCTGCAAAACAGCGAGGCAGACGAAAGAAACAAGCAGGAAGTGTCGAATCGCTCGCTGTTTCGAAGCATATTTTCGACCCTTGAATGATAAAATACCAGAACACACGTTACATTTTACTTTGTTGTCTTTGATCTTTACAAAATAATCCCAAACAGGGCTTCTCCCCGCCATAAATGAAGATTAAATGATGTTGAACACAAGTTTTAAACACTATTTTATGTATAAAAAAAAACAGTTTTCTTACGAGAGCGCCCGAATCAAGAGTACCGTAACATGCGTATAATGAGCGCTTGGATGAAATAGAACTATGGAACTGTTTTCGAAACAGCATGGACTACAAGTAAATTAACTGAAACAATGAAGACATGAGTCGTGACACCAACGTATGCAGATTTACTTATTCTCGTTAGTACAAAATCTATGATATTTCGTGTGACCACTGTTAAGAATTTTAACAGTCGCCCTTTCATTATGATGAATGCAAGGGGAACATGCTGACAGATGCAGTAAAAGTGAAAAAAATTATAATAATCACAGTAGTAATGCCACCTTATAGACACCTAGAATAGGTACAGTCAGCGACAAGTATCCAACTCACACCGAGCAGACACCTAATAGTAGCAAGCCTCTTTCCGTCCTGAGGAATTATTTAAAAAAAAAAAATTATGACTTGTTTGATTTTGTATTTATAAACTGCCTAATTACCGCACGCTTGAAACATTTTTACAAAGGCCCCTGAAGGTTAGACAATGATACAGTGTGCCTCTTTGCACAACAGCGAAGCGGACGGGAACTGAAACTGCAGTTTCAATACACGAAACAGGCTATGTATCGAATCTGCGTGAGACAGTGCGTCTCTGCAAAACAGTCAGGAATTGACACTGTATCGACACCGCAAGAAAACTGTGTTTCGAAGCGTTCGGGTACGATGCAGTTTCAACGCATTGTATCGATACATACACACAGTAGCCATCTCTAATGTCAATCCCCTTGTACACTTCTTAGACAGCTGGCTTGACTATGTCCGCCGCATAGAAAATGGTCGCATCCCAAAAGATATCTTCTATACCCAACTAGCAGATGGTAGAGGAACAGTTGGCAGACAGCAGCTGAGATTCAAATATGTGTACAAGAGAGACATGAGGGCACTGGACATGAATCCAGCAACGTGGGAGGATGAAGTTGCCAATCACACCAAGTGGCGATGCTATCTACGGCGCCACCTCAGATTGATCGAAAAGAAACTCACACAACAAGTAGAAGGGAGGAGAAAGCGTCGAAAGGAGCACGAGGAAAATATGCAGCTGAGGGCTGTAACCTCAGGGGTGCATTCCCATAGTCAGTTATGACTGAAGGGGCTATTATTATTATTGGTGGCATGGTCGTTAAATGGACTAAGAAGCCTCTTAACTTCTGCGTTTCAGTTTTAGACATAATGATCTTCAGGTAAAGTCTTTGGTAATTAGTGTGCCTATATCACTTGACAGTCTTTACCCGCTTGGATGATAGACTTTTTATTATTCATTCCCTTCTGCTCCTAGTGGAGCCCAACAAATAACAGCCGTGTTTTCTTGTCTCACGCTGTCCGTTGAAGACCTAGTCATGCTTTCCATATCCCCGTAGTGTTCGAGTCCCTTCTCCGCGCGTGTGTGTGTTTGATTTCTCTATTTCTCCTACCCTCAGCATTCCAAAATAAGAACAGTCTTGTAATGGTATCAGCTAATCTTCTCAATGTGTGTCTTGTAAAAACACCTCCAGCTTCTCCCCATATCTTGTTCTACTAGCGTTCTTTCATTTCATCACTTCTAAACTTGTGTATTTTCTCACCATTGTAATCCTTCTATTCTGTGCAAGAACCGGTTTATAAAAGTCTGTAATGGTTGGGGTGACCATTTTTGTTGTCATCCATGTTTCACAGCGATACAATAGGATATCCTTGACATTTGAGTAGAAATTGTTATTTTCGTGTTTTACGTGATGTCACACATGGAAATAGTGCAGCAGTCACGTCCACTTTTGCCCCCCCCCTCCCATCAAGGTTTATATTTTTTGCTACACGAACGACGGATTCACTGCCGCAATTATCACGTGAGCCGTTGGGCAATTAAGCACGGTGGAACAGAGCGAAGTGCGCAGCACGGCGTATTCGTTCTTTGATCAGGGAAACACGCGGGCAGAGACCCGGCTGTCGTGGAATGAAGTCTGTTTCACATCACGAACTCTTATAACTCTGGTCCTACGGCTCGCCATACATTATAAAAAGATATGATACAGCGACCAATGAAAACGCTTTTTTGGTTCTGTGTTTACAACTGCTGGGAGAATAAAGATGGCCAGACCCTATTTTGTGTAACATGATTAACTTCGGAATTTTGCTACAGTATAGAAGAAGTACCACTTGGCAGAGGTTAGCAACACGATATTAGGGATGTTACTCTACCCGTAAGTAGTAATACTTTTACTAATACTATTATAGGACGGGAGAAATCTTAGGTTAAATGCATTCGAAGCTTCAGGCTGGCCTATGTTTAGCTGTTTAAACTATGCATAACAGAAAATGCGAGTAGTACCCAAAAAGATTATTATATAGATATGTAAAGCCTAATTCGAAGTATAAGGTAAACTTTAATTGACTAAAATCGCATCAGGAATAACGGAGATAATAAAAAAGTAGTTATTGCATTCTTAGGGGAATTCCGTCTCGTACATCCGAGGTCAGACTATAAATAGACTCGCCTAACAAAATCCGGTCAGTCACGATTTGAAAAACACAGAAAGCGGGGAAAGCAGAGCATGTATTAATGCCAGCGTTTGCCTTTATGCACTTGTTAGCAGACCTTATTCAACCATTGAGGGCTAGTCTGTGTGTGTACCTGAGGATAAGAACGAATATATATATATATTTCCCCTGGAAAAGGGGAAGGGGTCGACCTAGACGACGGTGGACCCAAGACATCACAGAGAGTCTGAACTTGTCTTTGGCTGATGCAGGTCGACTTGCCCAGAATCGTGATGCGTTCAGAGCAGCTGTAATGGAGACAACGTTCTGGAAAGAATATGTCACATGATGATGATGATGATGATGATATATATATATATGTGTGTGTGTGTGAAATTGTATGTGCGATACGATGTGTATAAGATGTGTCAGAAATTGACTGTGTCTTCTGATGAAACTTACAGGCTCATGTGTACTTCTAGAGGCAAAGCCCGCCTTCGGAAATATTTAATATATTGAGAAAGATGGCTAATTGTGTCTGTAAGTGGGGAAATGTATTTAAAGAAGTATTTTTGAATACAATGAGACACCTATCAGGAACATAAAGAAGGATGAAAGGGATTGATTCACAGTATCGTTTGACATATTATTTAATAGTTCTCATCATCTCATCTCAGCCCGTAACCCGTCATAGGTCGTAGGGGTGCCATGGTGGAAGCATCAGCAGACAGGGTCCTCCACTGCTCTCTATCCTCAGCAATGCGTACAAGTGTGGAAAAACCGTGTCCTGCCCATTCTTTGATGTTATCAGCCCAGGATTTTCTCTGCCTTCCTCTTCTCCGTTTACCTTCGACTGTTCCCTGAAGGATCGTTTTCGAAAGGGAGTCATGACGAGTTACATGCCCAACCAGGCAAGCTTTCGACGTTTCACTGTTGACAAAAGTGGTTCTTGGTGGCCTGCATAGGTGTTTATCTTCTCTCTAACATAGACATTTGTTTTGTGCTCTTTATAGCAAATGCGCAAAATTCTTCTATAACATTTATGCTCGAAAGCCTGAATCCTTCGCTCCGTATCTGCAGTGAGTGTCCAGCTCTCACACCCATACAAGAGAATAGATAATACAAGTGATTTGTATAATTTGATCTTCACAGGAAAACTGATGTTACTTTTCCAGATCACATTCAACCTTGTCATGGCAGCTGAGGCCATCTCAAGTCTTGTCTTGATTTCTTTAATTGATCTTCCATCACTGCATATAGTGGACCCGAGATATTTAAAGGTGTTAACTTCTTCTAACGTTTGCCCATTTAACGTAATGTTGGTCGGAACATGTTTCTTATGGCTATTCACCAATATCTTGCTTTTTTCTATATTAATTTCCATCCCATACGTTCTTGTTACTTTCTCCAGTCTAGAGGTAAGGTCTTGAAGTTCTGATTCTGATCCAGCTATCAGATCAATATCATCAGCAAAACGTAGGTTGCACAGAGGTCGGCCTCCAATCGATATGGTTGATTTATAATCGTAGAGAGCCTCTTGCATAATATGTTCTAGATAAATATTAAAGAGCACTGGGGACAGGATACATCCCTGCCGAACTCCTACAGTTGTTTTGAAAAATTCTCCAATGTCGTTGCTTGCAAAAACAGCACTGCTTGCGTTAATAGTTCTACTCACAACCAAATTATTGTATGGAGGCGAATCATGGGACAATATTTATAATTTAAAAGGTAGAAGTAAATTGTGATCACTTTGTATTAAAATGATTGTTGATAACTATACTATACCTGGTGCATCTTCTAGCACGCTTATCTGAAACTGTCTATCGTCCCCATCTGTGTCATAAGAGTGGTATGGATTGAAAAATACAGGGATTGCGTTTGAATTCATTGCAGGTTTAATCCTTTAACAAAAAGTCTCAACATCAGAAGAGGCTGCTCTAACAAAAGTTGCAACGAATGCAGTGCCAGTTGGTGATAGCCGGCCCGTCATCACGTTTGTAACTACTGGAAAGAGTTCATCTGAATTGTATATCCAGCTTATAAGGGAGCCATCTGCAGTGACTAAGATAAGTTGCTTAATGCAACTGTGCAGCTTATCCAGACTCAATAAAGACATATACGAATCCAGTTTGTGATGACCAAACTAAGATAGTGTTTTTATAAACTTCTAGTAATAATAATAAACAAGTCTACCAGTGAATGATCAAGCAAGCGAAAGTTGTCTACAAGATGATAGACATTTTGACCCAAGAGAAAAACATTTGTTAACTATTATTATTTATTTACTATTGTAAAATATTCGAATTTAACAATTTTCAAACAGAAAAGACAAACTGTTTAATTAAATTGTAAATATTCACCAGAAGACTTTCTTAGATTCTTTAAGTTGAATTACAGTTCTGGTTGGTGAATATAGTTATATAAATTACCCCTAGCAGAGTCAGAAACATATTAAATACCATAATCACAGAGGTGGATCAGGAGAGGTAGCAGTTAGGGACTCAGAGTACTACATCACCATCTTCTCTGGGAACTTACATAGCTTGACCCTACCTTTGTGTCTATACACCCTTACTGTCTTCAGAGAAGGGGGTATTACTGATAAGACCAGACTCTTATCTGGCACTATACTGGTATCATCTAATACACCTTTATGTCCAGGATATCTACATTTATAAAACATCTCAAACATCTCGCGACATCTGTTATCTCAGTCCCGGATTTCAATTACTACCGTGTTGTCTTTTCTTTGAGACATTCGGTCTTTTAATAGTTACTTAAATCCTCTGAGTTAGCAGTAGGAGTAAAAATTAAAAATAAATTAAAAGTTAGAATAAACTTAAGTTAAATAAAGAACATTGAAGTACTATTATGTACAAAACAACATTTTGGTGACTAGATAAGCTGACAGCGGTCTTATATTAATTAGCCTTGTATTAATTAGGCGTGAGTTTGGTCCGTTGATAGTAGTGATTGAGTGTCTGCAACTATTAGTATGGCAGATTTGGCAAAGTTTAGGTCTGCTACAGTGCAGGCGGCAAAAGAGTTTGGATTAAGTGGGGAGGCTCTTATTCAATACGTCACTACTGAATGTGACAAAGATAGAAGCTGATAAGGAAGCTAAGAAATTACAACTAGAGGCTGATAGAGAGGCTAAACAGATAGAAGCTGATAGGGAAGCTAAGAAATTACAATTAAAGGCTGAGGAAAGAAGACAGGTTGCTGAAAGAGAGGCTGAAAAAAGAGGAAAAGAGATTGCAAAGGGAACATGAATTGAGGCTGAAAGAGCATGAACTCCAAGGACATGTTACAGGAAATGGAAGTAGCCCAACTACCTCTGACATTAGTGCAAGTCAAGGTGCCTCTAATGGTGCCATGAACTTCCATTTGGATCCATTTGTGGAGAAAGAAGATGATATTGAGTCTTATCTCAGTAGGTACGAGAGATTAGCTACTAACTGTGGCCTCGAGAAAGAGAAATAGAGCCTTAAGTTTTCACAAGGGCTGAGAGGAGCTTCTTATGAAGTTTTCACAAATCTTGGGAGAGAAGAACAAGAAGATTTTGAAATCTTGAAACAGGCATTGCTGGTTCGATATGAAAAGAATTCAGAATTTTATAGGAAGAAATTTAGAACGGCCAAGCTACTTTCTGGAGAAACTTACCACCAATTCTCTGCAAGATTAGAAACCTACTTGGAGAAGTTGACTACTCTTGGAAAGTGTCAAGACGTAAAAGAAATGGTCATGATGAAACAAGTGAGAGAGTCTATGCATCCAGACATGAAAAAAATTATTATGGAACAAGGTGCAGAGAGATTGGGGGAGATTTTAACAGTCGCTGAAAGATATCAAGCAGCTCAGAAAGAAATAGCTGGAGTTAAGAGGAAACAAGTAGAAAATAGTTGGCCAACCTCAAACCAAGATGAGTATGATAATAGAGACCAACACAGATACAAACAAGACTATGACAAACCCAGATTTGATCATAAAAACAGGAACCCTCAGGTACAAGATAATAAACCCTACAGACAGGGAAATAAGTGGTGCAATATTTGCAAAATAACAACCACAATACACTGGAATGTGGTATGAAACTCCCTCAATATCACGCTGCATGTATGATAACAGTGGGAAAGGGCAGGAAGGACCTGACATAAGTCAGACAAACCTCCATCATCTCCCCATCTGTGAAGAAGTAACATGTAATGGCAATAAGATTATGTGCCTTTATGATTCAGGATTGGAATATGACTCAGTTGTGAGTGCGACTCTGGTGCACCCTGACCAGTATACCACAGGAAAAGTGAAGATACAAGGGGCATTAAAAGGAACAGCCACCATGACACTTCCCCTAGCCCGAATCAATGTGAAGACTCGCTATGTGGAAGGAGTGATCAGTGCAGCAGTGTGTGATGATCCTAATTACCCGCTGGTGTTAGGAAGGAGATATGTTTTCCTAGGGAACCCAATAAAACCTATGATCATGACAACACTCCAGGTCAGGTCAACCCCTAGGAAGGAGGAGAGAACACCACTAAATATTCATCCGAAAAAGATGCAAAAAGCCCAGGCAAAAGATAAAACATTAAAACCTTGCTTTGGCAAATTGCCAGATAGCCATAAACCCCCTAAGAAAGGACAGTTTTATTTGAAAGATGGATTGCTTTACAGGAAAGCTGGAGCAAGACAAAATGGACATGGACAGTTAGTAATGCCATTGAGTTATAGGGACAAAGTTATGGACATAGCACATGGTGTACTAGACGGTGGACATGGCAAAATTGGTACCACCTGTCAAAGTGCATCTGTAAAATATTATTGGCCAGGTATTGATGAAGACATATTTCAGGATGTGACCACCTGTGCACAATGTAGCAAGGTAAACTCCACATGTGGAGAAACTCAACAGGACCTAGAAACGCATTGCGGTGAAAATAGGCCTGAAAATAAAAAGGAACCGGTAGACATCGTGAATAGGACAGCCCCTTCTCACACCCAGTCTTCCAATAAACCAGTTACCATGGGAACTCTCCGTCTCGTACCGAGAGGGGAACCAACCCATCCCGCGACGACACAATTGTGTTCAAAATTCCTGGAACTGGCTAAAAATAGAATGGTTTGTCAGCCAAATTTGAAAACGAAACTGAGGGATAACCCCAGAAAAATTGGAAGTGAGAGAGTGGGCAATTGGACTAATGCTCAGCTCATTTCGCTACGGCTATTAAATTAGCATTATGAGGGAACCGGTAACAGTGGTAGTTGGCTGGCCCTACACGGTCCATTGGAAGTTTCTCACGGACATGGACTGAGATTTTATATTATATTACTGTCACGTAGCGTTTAAAGGATAAGAGAATTATTTAGAGGAAATAATAGATCTGATGTGGAAGATTTGGCTCAAGGAATCCCTGCTGGGTTTTCCCACTTCCGAAGGGTGACGAAGAGGGTAAATTCTCCTAACTCGACAGGTGTGGAAAAGATTGTAAGGAGATATTTGGTCTCTCGCTACCGTCGTCCCCTTCTCAGTTATCTATTATTATTATTCTTTAATTTATATTATATTTTACGAGCCCCCCTCCCTTATAAAGGAAGATAAACATAGACAATATTCAACATCTAATGGAAGGAACAAAGCGTGGGGTACAGTATATACACCCAATTGGTTTATTGCAATAAAATGAATAGATGGTGAATGATAGTATTGTCGATGGAATTAGTGTCTGCTGTATGTATTATGTGTCTCACAATTCCAGTGTTTTTCATCATGGATGACTAAACTAGGCATTGATGTAGTGAGTTCCCTTTTTCGTGGACTTAGCTTTTCAGCCCCTGGCTGATAGTGAAGTGAGGTTAGTTCTCCGGTCTCCTGACGTTGCCCCAGGTAGGTCTTGAATGGTTCGGATTTGCCTTCTCTGTGCTCGACTCCGTATTCTGCGCTGAGATTGGACTGTCGTGCAAGGCTCCACCATAGACCGAAGACAAATACGACGGCTTCATTAATTTACTAGCTTTAGAAAGCAGTCTTTCCCTAAGCCGTCCCTCTGCCAGTCATCTCAGATTTTAGTCTCTAACATCATATGTCTAGAGCCTAATCTTGAATTCAAGTTTCTCCTGTCTGTCCTTTATTATATTTCTCTGCCCCAGTGGCAGTATTATAATTCTTTAGACTGATTTATCGTCAGCTTAACCCGATGAATTATTATAAATGTCAGTTAAACCCACCAACTTGTATCATAGAAATGTCGGCAACAGTATTCTAGTTCTGTGCCTCTAGCCTAATCGTCATGTCATTATGAAAAATTTAACAATTAATTGGACATCCGTGTTTTAGAATTGTCTGACAACATTATCACACACTTCATGTCTGGTCGCATCGTCATATAATTTATAATGAATATATGTCACGGTCTGTCAACATTATCGTTAATATTAATTTCCGTTAGTCTAAACGTCGGGTCGAAATTAATCAAATAATATGGAAATTAATAGCTATATATATATATATATTCCCGTTATACATTATTATGAACATGTACATATCCCGTGGGATCATAAAATATACCCGATCACATGTGGCTGGATGTGATCGTACAACAGAAATATGAATAAAGTAAACATACCAATCTTGCGTCGATTTTGCAAGGTACTACACATTTCATCACATTATATTCTAGCGAGATTTCACTTACCTACTCAAAGATGGACGCTAACCCGCAATTAGACACGTGGCTTCAGTGCTTTTAATGCGAGAATTCGCCGATCTGGCTTAGACCTAGCTTTCTTGAGGGTTCCTGGGCAAGTGACAAAATGCTGGTTTTGCCGCCTTTTAGCGGGTCATTTCCGCTTGGACACGTGATCCTTTGCGTGCATCATGTGACCTTAGCCTCGTTTTAGACGCTCCAATCAATAATGTTAAAAGTCACGTGATGTCTTCCTAAATGGCCTAAACTGGTTCTCCCAAGTTCAAGCAGTTCTAAATTAAAACGGATTTCTCGCTACCGAGGTCATTGGTCAACAATGACGTCGTATCTAAAAATAGCGAGGAGAAAATACCGAACGCTAGGAGATTTTCCGCAAGTGACAATTCCCGGGACTTTGCGATCATGCATTGAGGATGAGAAAAAACGATGTCCCGTAAATAATAATAAAAATGAAGAGAAGATTGGGCAAGTTGTCACAATTACCATGCAAACGGGAGAATTGATTTCTTGGTGCAGGAAATTCATTTCCCCATATGAATCATATTATCACTCCAGTGAGGTTTAGCTGAGAGAACTTACATAGCTTGACCCTACTTTTGTGTCTATACACCCTTACTATCTTCAGAGAAGGGGGTATTACTGATAAGACCAGACTCTTATCTGGCAGTATCCTGGTATCATCTGATACACCTTTATGTCCAGGATATCTACATTTTTATAACATCTGAAACCTCTCGCAACACAGACGTTAACAGTTTCTTTGAAGAATCAAAAAGCGATCAGTATGAGACGTACGTTGGATTGTTACATGTTCAGGGGGGATTGAATTACGTAGCTGATATTCGGCAAAGCGTAGATAATGAAAGACTAGCCAGGGGTCGTCGGTCGGAAGAGGTGAAAAAATAACCTTTCATTCAGGAATCGAACCGCAAATTCGCCCGGCCCTGGACGTAGGCTCGACTTTCTCATTAAGAAGCGAAAGAACGGCATCTATGGATATATACCTCTGCTCTCCAAAAGTCATTATCAGTTGCTCAGAGAATTTTCTGAATTCACTTGCTCGATATCCTAAGATTTCTCGTACAGACTGAATTATTAGATTTCGTGAAGTGTTTCATTTTTCTGTTTGCGATAATTTATATACTAGCCTTTAAGTGACTTAGTGTGTTAAAAGTTTTCATTTATATTTCATTGGGATTTTCTGTGTTACATGAATAGCATATTAAATAACATATAGCTAATTTTTCCAGTTGTAACTTAAATTTCATTACCTTGTATTCGCTAATTCCCAGAAAGAGATGCTTTAAATTGACTAGTAAATACATTAAATAACTTTGTTCTTACGGTATATATTATTTACTTCTATCATTTTTATGTAATTTTATAAATGACCAGTGTTCATATCACGCGTTAAAAGCGATAAGATAAGCTAGTCACTTGTGGATTAAACTCTAATTTATAACGGAATGGTGAAGATGTCTTACCTTAACGCATGTTATATTTAATATTAATCTTATGGTTAAATGTTTATATTTCTTTCCTAAAATATAGGCTGATCAAAACCTGCGATCTAGCGATCTTATGGTCATATGAACTTACGTTCTTATAGTCTTATAATCTTATAAGCTTTCAGAGATATTTAATATTGATGAGCTTCTTGCTGTGACCTGATTTCATTTATATCAATCTCATCAGCCAGCTGTGGCAAAATATATTGTCAGCAACATTTGTGTAACTTAACATAAGGTCTCAGCAACCAGAGGCTAGACAACACAGGACATATGTATGTATTATTCATCCTATGTCGGCGATCACCACGTATGAACCTTACTCCAACCAACTGAAGGCAGAGATACCGTATTTTATCCAGGAAAAATTAAATCACCAACTCCAGCGACTCCCGTGAAATTTGCAGTCAGCAACTACTGCGAGTCTGGGGCTGAATTTGGCACAACTTAATATGACACTGAATAGTCATTACTTATTAGTGTTTATTTCCACGGAATGCCTGCGACAACTATTGGGTAAGCGAATATGAATGGGGCCGCAGTATGAAGGATTGATTGAACTGTAAGAGAGTAACATAATTTTCTGTTGTTACCACTATCATACCAATCTTTTCTTTTGTTCTTACTAACCTGAGTAGTTACGGGATAGATTAATTAGGAACTTGTTCTTTGTTTTCTTTACTGACCCTTATTGTTAACATTTGATCTTTTGGGTTAATTAACCTCTGTTGCGATCTTCTTTTCTTTTCCTTTACCAGAGGGGAGAACCTATTGGATTAATTTCATTTGTCTGTAAACCATGATTTATTGATGTATACGACTGATGTTGTAAAGTTCTAGCGATAAATAAACTTAATAAACCTTAAGTTATTGCGTTGGTCAACTCCTACCCTATCTGTTATCCATAGTTTGTTTTCACGTTTGTGCGTAGTTTCTACAGAATTGTGTGCACGTGGGTGCGTGTAACTTGTATTCTGAACAAGGAGAGAAAGTGCGTCTGATTTAAATTTAGTCGTACAGATAGGCTGGATTAGAGAAATTACTCAACCCAGAGACTGTTCTTTCTCTTACACTATCACATCGTGAGGAAAGAAACTATTTCTTTCACCTTACTTTCACATAGTTATCACTATCACCTCTGCTCAGACAGGACTATAAACATCTATTACCTATCTGAAAAAAAATCTACGACACGTGATATCTTCTTATTTTTTATATATTTCTCAAGCAATGGAAGCATCTCCTGGTTTGTGTATTCTTATGAGGATATCCTCATCTATTACTACAACGTTGTGTATATTTCTTTTATGTATTATTCAACATTTCGTGGGGAAGTAAGTCGCACAAGGCAAACTTTCAGTCATTTGCCGTATTATTTACTTACTTACTCTTCTACCCTGGGGTGTAGAGGTTTGTCAGAGAGAACGCCATACTATCCTATCGACTGTCTTTCTCTTGGCCTGATTCTAACCTAGTCTTCTGTTCTTCAGGGATTGTCTAACGTTATAATCCCGGTAAATTCAGGGTCGTTTGAGAGGTCTGGTTCCTTAACTCTTTGTTTCCAATATTTGTCCTGGTAGTCGGTCTTCTTCCATTCTGCATACATGGTCAAACAGCGTTTATTCTCATAATCTTTGTCTTTAAAGGCAACTAGTGTTCTGAAATCCCCAAGGTATAATAAAAAGGTCAACACAAGAACGTATAGAAAAGGGAATTGAAGGCATATTTTAAAAGGATCAAGATATGTGGAGATAATTTATCGACGCAAGACATAAGGGCTTAGTGTGAACGCAATGAAGGCTATCCTCCACCCAAGCTGAATTTTAATGAATTAATGATTCAATGAATGAATTAATCAATCAATGAAACACGTCTTTTAGCAAAGACGCTGCATTATAACTATTAACGGGCGCCGTGATTATTATTACTGCTGTAGTGTTCCTTTAGAAAATTGGCACAGTATGTTAATCCTCTTTTACTCATTATCATAGGTGCAACAGTAGCAGTAGTGGAACATGGAAATAAAAAGTATCTGTTTATCAGCCACTTTATTTTGAATTTTGTAAAGATGACTACGATTGGCAAATGAACACCTATTGGGGTGAATATAAACAGAAGTTTAGAATCACTGTTGTAGAGTTAGCTAACCTAACTAGCTTTGTAAAGTTCGTTCCACAACATCAAAGTTTATTGTAACTTTAAGTTTGTTTGTTATGTTTCTACAACAGCAAAGGTAAATCTAACTGTACGTGTGTTTGCTACTACAACAGCAAAGGTAAATCTAACTGTAAGTTTGTTTGTTATGTTTCTACAACAGCAAAGGTAAATCTAACTGTAAGTTTGTTATGTTTCTACAACAGCAAAGGTAAATCATACTGTACCTTTGTTTGTTTCTACAACAGCAAAGGTAAATCTAACTGTAAGTTTGTTGGTTTCTACAACAGCAAATGTAAAATCTAACTGTAAGTTGGTTTGTTTCTAAAACAGCAAAGGTAAATCTAACTGTAAGTTTGTTTGTTATGTTTCTACAACAGCAAAGGTAAATCTAACTGTAAATTTATTTGTTTCTACAACAGAAAAGGTAAATCTAACTGTAAGTTTGTTATGTTTCTACAACAGCAAAGGTAAATCTAACTGTAAGTTTGTTTGTTTCTACAACAGCAAAGGTAAATCTTACTGTAAGTTTGTTATGTTTTTACAACAGCAAAGGTAAATCTAACTGTAAGTTTGTTATGTATCTACAACAGGAAAGGTAAATCTAACTGTAAGTTTGTTATGTTTCTACAACAGCAAAAGTAAATCTAACTGTAAGTTTGTTATGTTTCTACAACAGCAAAGGTAAATCTAACTGTACGTTTGTTTGTTATGTTTCTACAACAGCAAAGGTAAACCTAACTATATACATTTTCTTTCCTGGTTTCTAGAATAGCAAAGATAAATCTAATTATTTTTGTTTCTTTCGTTTTAACAATAAGAATGGTGAATCTAACTAGCTTTGTGAATCTAACTATAAGTTTATTTACTTCGTTTCTTCAGTTAACTACTAGTTTGTTTTATTAGATTTCTCATGGAATAACCCCTTCTCTATTGCTATTACTAATAGCACCACCCTGATCCAGCACCTTTAATGATGAACGACAACGTTCACTTCCAGTGCTCTTTTCTACCATCACTGTGGTAAAGTGGGATGTTATAAATATTTATAGGGGACTTAGTGTACTGACTGAGATCAGCTGTGAAGGTATCTATATCTAATAAGAGTAGTGTATTATAGATAACCTTACTTACTGCCACATATGTATACCTCAGTCAGAATTATTCTGGAATAGTGTGATGACTACATTATATGTCTAGGGTATGTGTATGATGAAGTGTAAGTCATAACAACAACAGACAGATAAACAATTTAATTTATTCCACCACACTTGACAACACTGTGACACTCACATACATATAACACTCTAAGAGGATATCTTAAAGGAGTCACTGATAACTTTTCAAATAACAATATGTATTCAGTGCTGTCATGAATGTATATGTGTCCTGATTCAAATACAAAGGGAACCAGGAATCACAATCAATTTTAATTACAAGTTATATGTACAGAATTTATTAATATGATTCTTATAGTGACATATATTATTAATGGTATCCTATGTGTGTCAGTTGTGTAGTGGTAATATGAGGTAATACTGGTTTTGTTTCGTTCAAGCTCTGTTGGTATTTGTCATCATGACTTCAATAGTTTGTTTCTATTGGAACTATTATTGGAGATGTTCTCAGTTCCTGGTATTAAAACAATTAAATTCCCCTCTTAATTTTAGTTATAATGTCATTTTAAGATGGGGGGTACATAATGTTGAGCTCCATGGCCACACTCTCTTATCTTGCGTGATGTCTGCAGTAAAAGACTCCTCTGCTTGAGTACTTTAATGAGTTCTGGAGCCACCCCACTGGATGCTATATGGACCAAGGAGTATGCTGTCCACCTCTGGCTTCAGCAAAGCTCTGACCAGGTGCTGCTCAATAACTTTAAGACCACGGTCCCACAATTCATGGAAATAATAATAAACAGTTTCGTTGACTGGCAATGAATATAGCACAACTCCGATCTGCCGATGTCCCAGGCTTTATTTTATAAAAAATATACACTGGTGCTCAACGCACTGCTTCTTAGTAGGTTTATTACAAGATGTGGCAATGAACAGACGCTCTGAATTGTGTATATTCGCAGCTCTACCCAATCACACCACGTCTACACATCTTTTCAAAAAAGTACCCCTTTCTCACGTTTCCCCTGACAACACAAGATAGTATTTATAGTCCGACCAATCGTGTTTAGTCTTTCATTTGTTGCGCTCCAATCAAATAGGAGTTAACATGGTAGGCTATTTCCGTAACGTAATGTTTTTTCAAACACGTTATAAAAAAAATTTTATGAGCAGAAATGATTTCATGCTGTCAGGCACCCCCACTATTTTATTTTGGCCATAACTTGGTAATTCCTAGACTATTTGCGTAACGTTTTACATATTCTTTGTCAGCAAACCCTAAGGAACCCAAATATACGAATTTAAGGGAGCTAGGTGGCTGCGTTCAAAATGTGCATTTTCTACCACCTCCTGTTTACTTCACTCCCCATGTGGTGTCTGGGTACTGTCATGTTTTCAAACGTAAACCCATCTAATGTCATCTTTCCCAATAAGCGTTTTTCAGGATTTTAAAACCTAACTCTGGGAAGGGTAGTGAATTTTATCACTGTCGAATTGAAATAAAGTTAGTGCATGTGGCCTTACACGCGTGATGGCAGCAATTGTGTATCGCGCGACGCGTGTTTAGTGTTGCACGTGTCTCTGCTTTCTGCCTCTCCCTTCTCTCTATCCTTTAGTCCATCTGTCTTTTAGTTACGCCGTGTATAAAATGGAATGAATGAAATATTAAATTTAGGTCATTGATCAGCTTGCGTATCTCAAGGTTTTTTCCAAAAAATACAGTACACGTTTCATTGAAGAAAGCGTGCAGCGACACAGTAGGCTTTTACTATCAACGTGAAAGCGTTACAATTTGCCGACGAAGTAGAAAACAAGGGGGATTTCGAGTACAGTCATTGTGACAGCACTGTTCTTTACCATTCTTCTTTCCTTTTATTAAATTTATTTGTTAGGCTTTGCATTTACGTTTTAATTTATATATGGGGATTAGAATAATTCACGACAATCACCACTATTACTAAACAACAACTACCGTTTTTACCTTCATTAACTGCATGCAGACTGGTGTTAACTATCAAGCTTTACTGTCTCTGGTGTCTTAAATCAGGAGTGTCTTCATTCTCTTCCTTTGTCATGTAGTCAGTGAGTAGAGGTAGTGCACTCACTCTCTGAGTTCTTGTAACAATATAAGTTCGCTCTTTTAATTTTTAACTCTTTTGTTATTCTATCTGTTAAATATTATCTACGTCATTTCTATTTTTTCCCTCGTATAAATTCATTCGAGCTTATTTCTCTCTCTTCAGTATAATTTTATGCGAAGCTCATTCCCCTACCTTCCTCAATAATTTCGAACTCTGCCTGTAAGCCAGAGATGTCTCTAACGGGATGATCTAGTACTATGGTGCATGAGCATTTAGATTTGTGGAGGAAGAAATACTATTTTCTAGGTGGCCTTTGCACCGACAGTTATGCTATCAGACTTTATGTCTAAATTTTGTCTAGTGCAGTCGAATTCGACTCGTAATTATAGGGATGAGACATGAATTTAAACATCATCACATTCTTTCACTTGTGAACGTACTACACATTAGTGCCCCTAATTACCACACATTAGTGCCCCTAATTACCACACATTAGTGCCCCTAATTACCACACATTAGTGCCCCTAATTACCACACAGCAATATAAGGAGCAATACAACCACCACGAGCGTTCCTGATTTTTGAAGACAGAAGTCTAAAAAGGTAATAACATTTCTCAAAAATAGCTTATGCAATAAGACTAACAGCCCGGCCCATAATATTCACGGGAAACATCATCGACACGTTTTTAGACTGGTATTGGATGGGGGTGTGGCTAGGCATTAACCCCGAAGCGAATAAAAGAACACAACATACGAGAAGTCACTTTTTCCAGCTATTCCTCGTGAAAGAATTTCAAAGAAGATAACAATGTATATTAGCCAAGTTTTCAGAAAGTTCTTACTTATGAAAGGGCCTAAAGCTAATATATCTAAAGAGATAAAAATACTTTTGCCAAGACTGCAAAAGCGGAACTCAGTATTTCTCATAAGAAGTAAAGAAATTTGTAACGGTTTGAAGTATCCAAAGTAATGCTTGACATATAGAGTAGACCATTGTTCTGATAGTTCCATCCCGGAGAATTGTTTCCGAAAAATGACACCAAAATTCAGGCGAGTGTCTATAATATACCTACCGTATATAACACGACTAAAAGTCGATCCGACTATAAGTCGACCGTTAGACTTTTGGACGTAATAAGCGTCCAAAATGAATAACCCGATTATAAGTCGAAGTAAAGAAAATGAATCTTCAATGATAAATTTGTGAAAAGCTAAAATTTTTCCTCCAAAGCTGCTGGTAATTTCTGTGCAATTTTCATGCTTTCTCGAAGAGACAGTGAAAAGTGGTTAATGAAACTTTTACGCCAGCCTGCAGATGCAACAAATTTAGATATTTCTGGGATCTTATTCTTTCTTATTCTTCATCTTTCTGGCATGTTGCTATACTCGGATTTTTCACTCCTTTTCAATTGAGGGACGCGAATTCGTATTGATATAATGCAGTAATAATGCAACAATTGTGCCGCTGAGTTAAACCCATTCTTTTAGTTCTTCTTCAAGAGATGGAAAACACGATGTGTTCTTCTCCTTGCAAGTTTCGCTTTCGACATATCTTGCAAGCTTTGAAATTAAAAACCGTGGTACTTGTCTTCCATTTTGTTCGAACTTCTATCGATCCAGTGGCCAATTAAAAATTAATACATTTACCTGTAGATCCCAAGCAATATAAAGAAATGTCATTTCCTGATTTAAAAGATGTGCGCACCGTTCAACCTTTACAAAACTTCAGTTTTTACGCTTATAATAAAATTCCTTAAAAGAAAATCTCCCCCGCTTAAAATTCACAGCAGAAAAAAGACATTTTCTGGTAAAAACGATTTTACCACCGCAAAATAAAAATAAAAAAAATAACAAATAACAAAATCGTGGTAACACGAACTGCATTTGATCTGAAATATTACATCGGATGGAAAATCGAGGATTGTTATGATCTTTTTTGTTCTTTTGTAAATACTTTGCATGCGGATTTCCTATTGATCTTAAGCAACACTTAGTTGAAGAAAGAGATAATTAAACGTAATGTTATTTTGGGTGAGGGAAAGAACTGGGATCTATACTGCAATGAAAATTGTAAAATTATTGTGACAACAGAATCATCGCAGATCTGTGTTATTGCTCTCAATACACATAATAGTATTAAATAGTTCATTTGCACAAACCAACATCGTTTACCTGAATTTCTGTCTTGATTTAATTTTGTATCATAAACATGATAATCGTTTCATAATAACTTCGTGCTAATTGTTTAATTTTGTTCATGTTGAAGGGGGCTCTACTTTACGCGATGCAGTGCACACTGAACGAGATCATTCAGAAGTAAACTTGATGGTGTCATCGATTTATATCAGAAAAAATTAACATTGTCAGTTCCGAACCTATCTAGGGTTATAATAATTCCACAGTTATGTTATTTAGTCACAAAGCCTGTCTTCCTTTCATGTGCGAGAAGACACTGATAACGTCTTTTGTTTAAAATTGCTGGTGATTCGTCATCATGTGTTTCCAATTATAAATATTGATCACTTTGATCAATGTACAAGTCGTGAAAATACTATAACTTTCATTTCATTATTTTCTCCTTGTATTTGATGATGGTGCCTTCTCTGGCTTTCAATCTAGCTGTTGATGCACATATTCCTTTTAAATATGAGGTCTCGAAATTGTAATGTTTTTTGGCTGAACTGACTGTGGATCTGGTTCACATTTGTCTCGTAATTATTGTTTCTTTCTTTTCTTTACATCTTTGTTTTATTTTTGTGTTAATCTTTACATATTGTTTGAGGTTAGATTTACGCTTTCTTCTGGGCACAATTTCCTATAGGACCTCATCAGTCGTACATGTCTTATGCACTTTCTATCTGCTGCAGGCAATACAGCTAGTAATGGTTTGATGATTTATTGTTTCAAAATTTCCTACTGGTTATTAACATCGAATCAGAATATTTGGTTGATCAATTTTCAAATCTGTGTAATACTGGTACTAAACATTTCTTCATCAAATGTTTTAATTTCCTTTTTGATCGTCTTTTATTTCTGATCGTCTTTTATTTTTGATCGAGGTATTACTGTAGATGCATTGAAGTTCTTCTGTTAAAAAAATAATAGTTACGCCTTAATTTAAAAAAAAATATATATATATAATTTATAATTCACAGTTTTCAAATTATGTGTAATATCATGCTTTTCGCTTTTTTTCTTCTTTTTTTTTGCATTTTCCTGTTGGCGTATGCGAGTGTCTACTGTTTATACGAAGAGTATATTTTCAACATCATTATATTTGTGTTTTTCTTTCAAGGTTAAAAAAAACATGGCTGAACAATCAAGTCTGGCATGTGCCTTGCAAGAGTGTCTTGGAGAGCAGTGGATGCAGAACAGCTTCAGTGATTTCACTGTCATAGTCGAGGACAAATCTTTCCAGTGTCATAAATTCATCCTTAGTGCCTGCTCTAAGTATTTCCAAGCACTCTTCAGGTCTAACATGAGGGAGAGCCAAGAAAACTGCGTTGAACTTAATGGAATGACGAAAGACATATTTTCTCTCATTCTTGACATCGTTTACAAAGGCATAAATGTTCTGACAGAAGATAATGTTCTCAAAGTCTGGGCTGCCGTGGTCCAGCTACAGATAGAGTATTTGATTGTTGCATGTGAGAATTTTGTTTCAGACAAAATGTCAACAGAAAATAGTTTTATCTACTACGACCACCTGGAATTATATTCATCAGTGAAGGTGTTAAGATCTTTCTTTAACTGTATGCAAAGACATTTTGAGTCGGTGAAAAAAACTGATGACTTTCTAAATCTTCCCATCAGTCATCTTTGTGAAGTTATCAGTAGTAATAATCTGAGTGCAAGTTCTGAAGATTCTGTTGTTGATCATATACTAGAATGGTTGGAGTACATTCCACCACATGCTACAAATTCAGCAGACCCACAAGCCGAAGACAGAAAACAACATATAGTAAAACTACTTTCTGCAATTCGTCTGTGTCTGGTCAGTCCAGCTTGTCTACGAAAGTTGTCAAAACATGACCTGGTCCTTTCTTGCAGAGATGCAATTGATATGGTTTTTGAAGCCATGAATTATAAATTATGTGTAGAGGCTCGTCATGATGCGTGGCCAGAAGCAGCTGTACACAGAGCAACAAGTCCAATGAAACACGTGATGGTCTTTGTTGATGGAGCCAAACTTATGGCCTACAACCTTAACACAGGTACTTGCCATGAACTGGCTCAGCTTCCTGATTCCAATATGCCCAGCATAGCTGTATTTGACAATGTCCTGTATTTGTGTAATCCTTCAACTCTTAGAATGTACACGCGTGAAAAGTTATGGATAGATGTGATGGTCAATTATAATGTGCAAGATAGAAAAATTATTGTATCACACGGAATTTATATTTATTGCTTTAATTATAGGAACAATTGTATGAAGTTTAATTGCACTCATGGCCATAACAAAGAATGGAAAGATTGCGGATTAACAAATACTCGTACAAGTGCAGATTGCTGTGTCCGATTCAAACAGTATATATTGTTGTCTATTAATGGTCGAATCACAACGCAATGTTTTGATACTGTCACAGAATCATGTATTCTAATATCACCTACAAACACCATGAATCAATCATCCACGTTAGTTAGCTTCACTGATCAAAATGAGGTGTTTATTTTACAGAGCAGCGGTGATTTGTGGAAGATTATTTCAACAGACTCATCTTTAATAGATTTCAAGCATGTCTCAAAACTTTGGGACATTGGGTGGAACTTACTTGGGTTGAACGTATTTGGCGCTGTGGTTTACCAGAAGCAACTTTTCGTGTTTGTAAATATTTGCAATGATTACGATTGGCCCAAGTCCCTGCCTGGGATCTTTGAGATAATTAACATAATCCAAATTAAAAGTAACACCAAGTGTTTGCCTATGGTCCTATCTGTCTGACTGATTTTTTTCAATACATTTTTTCATAATAATAATAATAATAATAATAGCCCCTTCAATCATAACTGACTACGGGAATGCGCCCCTGAGGTGACAGCCCTCAGCTGCTTATTTTCCTGGTGTTCCTTTCGACGTTTTCTACTCTCTTCTGCTTGTTGTATGGGCATAATTTTTCATCATGACATGCGAAAACACTTTTCGTATGTAAGATATGTCTTGTTTTACTTTAAATTACACAGCGTGTTAAAACATTACGACTTTGCCTTCATAATCATTGTACAAGATTTCTGACAATTAGATATTTACAAGAATTAAAAATGTACAATCGGAATCAATTTCAAAGACATGTGAGAGAAAACAGCATTAAAACGAATGAAATCTATGAGACACTGAATTTAAGCAAGAGGATTTACACGTCATCTGATCGTTCTTCTATGTTTCTCGAAGCTGTTGCAATAAGCCCCTAACACCTGGTATTCTGGCTCTCTCAGCTTGTAGGTTGTTACTGCCAGAAATGTTAGTTGGTTTTTTTATGCGTGATGCAAATGTTGATGTGTAGTTGATCAGGTATGCGTGTTGATGTCACCTGAACAGTATAATGGTGCAGTGAAGATCTGGGTCACTCACGCCGACAGCATACATGGTTCTTGTACGATGATGATGATGATGAGACATGGGTGTGCAGAGACGCGAATGCGTTTAGGCTCATATATAGTTACACAATACACCCAGCCACACTCGTACTGAAGTCAATGATGGTTGAAACTACTGGTGACAGTGCATACATTTATTCACAGGACTAACAGTAGAATCACACAGGAACAGTCAATGTAAACAGGATCATGTACATCATGTTAATTGAAATCGCTTGGTACATATCAGGCATTCTAAGGCTGGTGAACATTCAAGTATGTGGGCATGGTCAGTAGTGGTATGTTCTTTAATGTACAGTTCATAATGCCGCTTTTGTATCCCTGACTGAACGCGTCAGATACCTTAATAACTCCGTCATACAAAGGACGAGCCCTTAACTCATGTAATTCTATTACCAGGGCCGTCGTTCAACTTGGCATAACACGCCAGTTACATCTGTTCATGCGGTAGAATAGTGGCCATTACACAGAGCCTCGATATGACGTCAGCTGTGTATTCTTCATTAAGCAGGTTGCATAAACCCTGCTATAATGTTTGTATAAATATACCGCCAACCTGCGGTTTCCACCATATATAACTTCTGATCAGATGAAGACGAATAATCTTAAATGGCTACCTCGAGCACAAAATATAGGTTCTGCATTATAGGAACTGTGAGCTGTTCTCACGGCTAGGTAAGCCTTTAATAAATTCTGCAGCCGAATGCATAGTAATGATAAAGTCGATGTTACCTTGAAACGAATCCTCAGAACACAAGAAACAACACTGTCGTCATTCCTGACGTACAGTAAATCACTGGGGAAAACTGACAACGCAGTCACTTCGAAGATTTTCCTTCCCCAAAATACAACGGACATTCACGTCCCACAGAAGCCAGTTCGCATCTCTCCCTGACGGAAGTCTAATTTTGCGCTCAACAACTGCGCATGGCACATAGCCCAGAACTGTTTACCTTTGACCCTAAAGTTCAAACACAATGAATGAACTAAAAAGGGAGATAACCCCTAATCAACCTGACACAACAAAGTTAAGACATAGTTCCCCAACTTTGACCAGGGTGAAAAACATACAACCAATAAATCGACGTTTAAAACTCCGTCAAAGATTACAGCAACATAGGTCCTGATTGATTATTTAGTTTCTTCTGTGATGGTGGGGGGGGGGGGCAACTCATGCTGGCTGTGGAACAACTGCTGTACGATGTGGACTTCGGGACAGTAATATTTATGTATTACTAAATTGTTACTTTTACAGCTGTCTGAAGTTGGCAGACTGGATATAGCCAGGAGCGAGTTCGAAAATTGCAACAATTGTGGAGTGGGCTCAATTCAAATCGCGGCAGACAAAATCAACAGAAAGGCAACACTTGGAAGTCATGACCTAACGGGACTAGCCAGCGCCCCTTTAAAATGTCAAGATATAAAAGGATGAAAACATTTATTTGTTGATGGACACTTCTGATGATCAGATTGACCGATGTTAAAATTCTCAGTGTGGGATGTCCAATTATAACATTACAACTTCTCAGACAACAGAATGTGTTAAACAAAATGTTAATCTAATGTATAAAACATAATGTTAATCTAATGTATAAAACATAATGTTACTCTAATGTATCAAACATACTATTACTTTAAAGCATCAGACAAACTGTTACTGTTATATATCAAACATACTATTACTCTTATGTCTCAAAAATAATGTTACTCTTATGTATTAAAAATATTGTTACTCTAAAGCAGCGGTTCCCAACTTGTGGTACGCGTACCCCTGGGGGTACGCGACAGGACGTTCAGGGGTACGCGAAAGAAAAATTTAGTAATGGCGGAAAAAAAGATACATATGTCAACAGTGTAAAAGACAAGTCAAAAGAATTTAATTTCTCCTTGTATAAAAGATGCCGTTCTGTGCATGCTCGGAGAGGAACATGTTCGCAAAATGAACGCTATCCCTCTTTCAAACAATACAATTTCTCGAAGAATGCAGGATATGTCTGACGATGTTGAAGCGACAATAATAAGTAGAATTAAAAATAGTAAATTCTTTGCTATTCAAGTTGACGAAAGCACAGATATTGCTAATTTCGCTGTTTTGCTTGTTATTGTGAGGCATTTGAAAAGCAATGAAGTTGAAGAAAACCTTTTGCTTTGTCATCCACTGCCAGGGCTTACAAGAGGTGAGGATACATTTCTTGCTATTGATTCTTGTTTCAAAGAAAAGGACATTAATTGGTCTAATTGTTGTGGACTATGCACTGACGGAGCCAAGTCTATGTCAGGTTGCTACTCCGGTCTTCGCGCTGGTGTCACAAAGGTAGCCCCTAATATAATCTGGAGCCACTGCTGCATCCACAGGCAAAGCCTTGCATCTAACCGCCTCCCTGGTGAATTAAACGTCGTTCTTGATGAAGCTGTGAAAGTGGTTAATTTTATAAAGTCAAAGTCCACAAACTCGAGGCTTTTCAAAGCACTGTGTGAAGAGATGAATAGTCTTCATTCTACCCTGCTCCTTCATACACAAGTAAGGTGGCTCTTTCGTGGTAAAGTCTTTACCCGGCTGTTCGAACTTAGACATGAAGTCCAACTTTTTTTGAAGACCATCCTTTCCAACTTACTTCAAGGTTACACGACTGTGTTGGCTTCAGAGTCTTGCATACTTATCGGATATTTTCCTACAAATAAACAAACTAAATTTGGCACTTCAGAATAGCTCGGTAACGATCTTCAATGTTTCAGACAAAATTGAATCTATGATTAAAAAATTAGATTTTTGGAGGTCGTGTATTGAAAAAGGCCAGCCTGGGGTATTTGAAACTGCACAATTTCCTATCTGAGAACGAGCTGCACCTCTCCCAGGAAATGAGCGAGAAAATAATTGAACACATGAAAGGGCTAAAATCATCTTTCGAGAAGTACTTTCCAAAACCTGGAAAATACTACTTTAATAGCTGAATTCTAAGGAAAATTCCTTATTAACTTTTGGGGAGACATCAGCAGAGAATATGAACAGCTGACCGACAAAGCGCTTAAGTTTCTGTTGCCATTTACAAATACTGAGCTGGTGGAGAGGGCTTTCTCTTCTTATACCTTTATAAAAAATAAATACCGTAATAAACTGAATGCAGGTCCAGAATTGAGACTGTATCTTACATCACTTGAACCTGATTTCAAAAAACTATGTGCCTCAAAACAAGCTCAAGGATCGCATTGAACATTTGTCATGGTCACGTGACATGTGTGTTATAAAAAGTGATTTCAACTTTTAACAATAACAACGTTTTTATTATTATTATTAATAAATTAAATGTGTTAATTGTTATTGTAACTTCTGATTTTTTTAATGTAAAAATATATGCACTGTTTGTTCACCTTTTTATTACATTGTTTTTTAATCCCGTGGTTGGCCCCTTTATTTCTGGTTATAATCTATAAATTTTGAATAACAGCAACTATATTAATTTTAAATATTTTGCTATTATTAGGGGTACAATTTATAGAAATGGGCTGCCAAGGGGTACGTAAGTGAAAAAAGGTTGGGAACCGTTGCTCTAAAGCATCAAACATACTGTTAATGTAATGTATCAAACATACTGTTACTCTTATGTATCAAACATAATGTTACTCTTATGTGTCAAACACACTGTTACTCTAATGTTATCAAACATGTTGTTACTCTAATGTCTCAAAAATACTATTATTCTTATGTATCAAACATAAAGTTACTCTAATGTTATCAAACATATTGTTACTCTAAAGTATTAAACTTACTGTTGATCTAATGTATCAATAATCATCATCAACTGCCATCTCAGCCACTGAAGTCGGTTGCAAAGGATCTCTTGTCTTGATGGTGCACTCTGATAGACTCTTTTCTGTCCGTCTCTTAATGTTATCTTCCCACCTATAGCGCTGTCTTTCACGGCACGTTTCACTTCAACTCTTCCATCTATTATGGTCTTCTGTAAGGTGTTATGTCTTTTTATTTATATGGTATCAAACATACTGTTACTCTAAAGTATAAAACATACTATTACTATAAAGTATGAAACATACTGTTACTCTAAAGCATCAAACATACTGTTACTCTAAAGTATCAAACATACTGTTACTCTAAAGCATCAAACATACTGTTACTCTAAAGTATCATAATAATAATAGCCACTTCAGTCATAACTGACTATAGGAATGCGCCCCTGAGGTGGCAGCCCTCAGCTGCTTATTTTCCTGGTGCTCCTTTCGACGTTTTCTTCTCACCTCTGCTTCTTGTGTGAGCCTCTCTTCGCCCAATCTGAGGTGGTGCCGTAAATAGCATCGCCACTTAGTGCGATCGGCAGCTTCATCCTCCCATGTTGCTGGATCCATGTCCAGTGCCCTCATATCTCTCTTGCACACATCTTTGAACCTCAGCTGTGGTCGCCCAACTGTTCTCTTGCCATCTGCTAATTGTCCGTAGAAGATATCTTTTGGGATGCGACCATCTTCCATGCGGCGAACATGGCCAAGCCAGCGAAGTCTGCGCTGTCTAAGCAGCGTATACATACTTTGAAGGCCAGCACGTGACAACACCTCGACATTTGTCACTTTATCTTTCCACGAGATGCCGAGGATGCGGCGTAGACACCGCAAATGGAAGGTATTGAGCCTTTTTTCTTGCTTAGCATAGGTCGTCCAGGTCTCGCTGCCATATAGGAGTGTGCTGGTGACGCAGGCATTATATACCGCAGCTTTGGTCCTCATTGTGAGTTTAGAGTTTCCCCAAACACGCGATGTGAGGCGGGCAAAGGTAGCTCTAAAGTATCAAACATACTGTTATTCTAAAGTATCAAACATACTGTTACTCTAAAGTATCAAACATACTGTTACTCTATAGTATCAAACATACTTTTACTCTAAAGTATCAAACATACTATAACTCTAAAGTATAAAACATACTGTTACTCTAAAGTATCAAACATACTGTTACTCTAAAGTATCAAACATACTGTTACTCTAAAGTATCAAACATACTCACAAAAGAAAATAGCAGTAACCTGCAGTACAAGTAATGAACGTCAGCATGTCTTCGTTATTCTGTTTTATAGTATCATATCTATGCCTTTCTAATGTTTGCCAGTCTGTCTCAGGCTTCTGTCATAGCGATTTCTGCGTCAGTGAAACTGTTATTAATCTACTCTTTTTGTGGAGTCGACATTCTGTAAGGCCATGTTATAATGTTAGCTTGTGTTTCCAGCGGGGATGTGTATCTGTCTGCCCGACATTTAATTTGTTGAACTGGTGATATATGAGTTTTCAGTGGCCGGTTCTAAGATTCAAATTAATCACATGATCTCTCCCTAGCAAGGAAAACTATTGCTGTGTTATTGCTGACTCTCCGTTATGCACGTCATTTTTCTTTGAAGCTATCTTTTGATTCTTTGGTAATGTTTACCATTAACCTTTTTTATTAAGGCGGTCAAAGAAATTATTGTAAGTTACCTCCCTTGGGGGTCATTATTATGACCGCTATAATAAAGAAAGAAAGTTAATGGTAAACATTACCATTTCTTTTATATTTACACACAATGTCCTGTCTAGATGTTACGATACTTTTTAATTCCACGTCTCTTTCAGTGAGCAGGCTCGCCTTTTTTAATGTATTTCAAAGGTGCATTCACGTACTTTAATTTGACGTCAATTTTCTTGATGTCAGCTATTTTGTCCACCAACTTAAGAATCGTGGTCTCGTTCACAGTAGAAATGCGCTGCATAGGAGCCCCACACTCGTCTGTGCAAAGTCTGGTAAAATGGGAAAGGATTCGTTAGCGTTTTGTGGAAAACAATGTCTCTACCTCGGTCATTTCCTTTTCTGTCTTCTCTTTAATGGGTATCTAGTATTCTATACACTCTTCTGTCTGTTAATCATGGATTGTAGCTTTGTCATTTTGTTAACTTTATTTATTTGGGTAGTTTTTAATAGCTTCAAGACCTAAAAAAGTGTTTTAAAAATCACTTGCCTGAACTAATTTGTGCAAGAATAAACATTGTAGCCTCCCCCTATAAAATTTACTTTTACCATCTATCTCGATGGTTTGTTTATTATTAATATTTATCTTTTATCATTGCATAGCTTCATACAGATTCCGCCAGGTTGTTTTTGGTCGGCCTCTCTTTCGTTTTTTTTTTCAGGGGTCCAAAGCATAGCTGTTCTTGTGATGGCATCGGGGTCTCTTCTGAGGACATGGCCAACCCAGCTCCAGCGTCTGCCAGCTATGATGGTGTGCATGTCCTCTTGCTTGCTCCGAGTAAGCAGATCTTGGTTGGTGATGGTATTCGGCCAAAAGATTCGGTGAATTTTTCTTAGGCATGTTGTGTGAAAAGAGGACAATTTCGACATTTCCTTCTCTGTAACTCTCCAGCATTCTGCACCATAGAGAAGCACAGAAAGCACACAGCTCTGATATAATCTTAATTTTGTGCTTGTTCTGTATTGAGAGGACTTCCAGATGTTGTTTATGCTAAAAAAAGGCTGTTCTTGCCTTATTCATTCTGATGTTGATGTCTTTGCCTGCCCCGACGTCTGGTGTTACTATGCATCCTAGGTATGTGAAGGTGTCTGTCTGTACCAGTTGCTGATTCCTTACTGATATGGGCTCAGGGCTGCTCACATTGAGCGTCATGACCTTTAACTTCTTTAAATTGATGTTCAAGCCCACCTGCAGGCTAAACTTATTAAGTCTATCCGTTTTTTCCTGGATGTGTTGATGTGAATGTGCTAGTAGTGCCATATAATCTGCATATTTCAGATCTTCCAATGTAGAAAATGTAGTCCATCTTATTCCTCTTGGACTGCCCTCTGTTGTCTGGAGCATCAACTAATCTATGACTGTTAAAAATAGAGTGGTTGATAAGGGGCATCCCTGTCGTACTCCTGTCTTCACTTCAAAGGTTAGGTTGCTCTGCCCAACACTACACGTAAAGTTGGCATAGAGAATTTTTATGATTGACACTATGCAGCTTGGAATTCCATAAGCCCTCAGTATTTTCCATAAACTGTCCCTATGTATGCTGTCAAAACCCTTTTCAAAATCAACGAAGTTAATGTACAGCTGTCTTTGCCATTCTGAGCACTGCTCTATAATGTTCCTGAGAGTGAATATATGATCTACACATCTTCTGTTCTTTCTAAATCCTGCTTGTTCTTTCCTCAGTTTGTGGTCTACTGCTTTTGAAATTCTCTGTATAATTATCCTGCCTAGTATTTTGCTGGGAACTGAGAGAAGAGTGATTCCTCTCCAATTATTGCAGTCTGCAAGATCTCCCTTCTTGGGCAATTTGACAATTATTCCTTTGTTCCACTCTGATGGTGTTGTCCCCGTTTTCCACACTTGTGCAAATAGTGGTTCTAATAGTTCTGCTGCTAGCTCAGGGTCTGTCTTAAATAGCTCTGCATTTAAGTTATCATATCCAGGAGCTTTTCCGTTCTTTAACCCTTTGATTGCTGTGATGATTTCTTCTTTTCGTGGAATGTCTGTATTTACGAGTACATCTAGATCGTTTTCAGCCTCAGGAACATTCAATTGTGTCTCTGGTGGTTCCCTGTTCAGAGTTTCTCTGAAGTGCTCTGCCCATGTTGTTTCCTGTCCCTCTGCTGTAGTGATGAGATTTCCTTGCTTATCTCTTACTAATGTAATATTGTTTGCACCTCGTTTTCCGCTGATGAATTTAGTTATTTTGTATACTGTGCTTTGTTCATTTCTCAGTGCTGTCTCTTCTGCCTGTCTTGCAAGATTGTCTAGGAAATTCCTTTTGTTGGCTCGGGTTTGGCGTTTAACTTCCTTGTCCAGCTGACTGTACGGTTCGCTATATAGTTGCTTTAACCTGGGGGACTTCGCTTCTGTTTTCTTTCTTTTCATTTCCTTTCTCATCGTTATGGTGTTTAATGTTTCTGGCGTTATCCAGTCTTGCTTCTTCCTTTCCTGGAATCCCAAGCATGATTTGCTGCTTTCCTTATATATTGTTGAAATGGTGTTGAATTTCTGATGTATATCATCAGTCAATGTCTTTCCTGACTTTTGGCAAATTGATATCGTTTCTTTATGTCAGCCGCAAAAGCTTTTCTGGTAAGGGGGTCCTTCAACTTGCTGATGTCAAACTTTTTCTGTGTAGTTACAATTGGTCCAGCCCTTCTTAGTTTCACTTTCAGTTTTGCTACTACTAAATGGTGATCACTTCCCACATCTGCACCTCTTCTTACCTTCACATCTTGTAATGCATGTCTCCATCTACCGTTAATCATGATGTGGTCTATCTGGTTTCTGTCCCGACCATTTGGTGATTCCCATGTTAATTTGTGAATTTCTTTATGTGGGAAAAGTGTTCCTCCAATGACCAGGTTGTTAATACTACAGAAAGTTATTAATTGATCCCCATTTTCGTTTGCCGTTCCGCTGCCGCATTTCCCCATTACTCTTTCATTATATGCATTGTGTGTACCAACTTTCGCATTGAGGTCTCCCATTACTATAATAAGATCATATCTAGGTGTGTCTTCCATTTCTTTCTGCAGTTGTTGATAGAATTCATCGTTGGCCTCTTCATCGCTGTTATTTGTTGGTGCGTAGCATTGTATTATTGTAGTATTGGTGAATCTACCTCTCAGTCTTAATCTTATCAGTCTGTTGTTGATGGGTTTCCATTCCAGTAATGTCCTTTCTATTCCTTTCTGTAAAATAATGGCTACGCCTTCGTTGTGCTGTCCATCCTCTCTTCCAGAGTAAAGTACTGTTTCTCCTGTTGCTGTTTTAACTTTTCCTGCCCCTGTCCATCTGTTCTCGCTTATCCCTAGAATGTGTAACCTATAGTTTCTCAATTCTGCCGTGACCTGTTTTAGTTTACCCGTCTCATTCATTGTCCTGACATTCCACAATCCTATTCTTGTATCACGTTTTGCGGTCAGGACGTCCGTTCTCATGTCAGTGGCTTCCTTTCGGCTTTCACCACTGACTGTCATACGAGCCTCAGACTTCGGATGTCCGTCCCGCAGCAAAGTTTGTTTATTTGTTATCGTTTTCGTAACTTCAATTTTTTTACATAGACAGGGGTGTCAGCCTGTAGCGGGAGGTTATTTAAAATTATTTATTATGTAAGAGTATGCCAGTAACGAGTTCTGACCTTACAATTAATACCCAGTCTTAGAAATAAGCACTGGTGTATTGTTATCATAAAAATAGTCAGACTGTGAAAACCCTGGCCCAGTTGGTAAGAAGTAGTACCAGGATTTAAGGTGTCTCCTCCCTGTGACTATCTTATGATTACTTATATTCTAGGGGATAAGTAAAATGTACATTCACTGAACCCACAAAATGGAAGAAGTGAATAAATCCTCAGGTACAGTTAAAATAGTTTAATAATTACACTAATATTCTATTTCTACTAGTACTAGTTGGAAAAGAGCATACACACATATATATATATATATATATATATATATATATATATATATATATATATATATATATATATATATATATATATATATATATATAAAAGTATTCACACAATTACTCTTATTGTCTGTTTAGACTTCAAGATCTTAAATAATCACTGTTATTAGTCCTTTGAATTTAAGGATAACTGTCATCAGTTGACTGAGTTTCTGTATGGTTAATTATTGTTTTCAACTATTGGCTGTTTCACATGTATAGGTGGTCAGTGTCAAACAGGACACTTATCTTTCCAACTTGATACTGCTGAAACTGAACTGTCCTTTGCTGATATCAGACTTGGTAGGCCCAACAGTAGGGATGCCAATGACCAGTTGTAGTTCACTCTTTGGGGTCCTGCACTTTTGTGGGATTGCCTCTGATGAACGACACCGGCTTCTGATACTGGACAGTCTGGTTTGAGTTATTTCATGGAACCTGCAACATATCAGCCTTGGCTAGTATCTGGCTAGACTTGTAGCTGACTAGCACAGAGGTCAGACCAGTCAGTCATCAGATGTCACCGTTATACAATCATAGTAAGTAAGGACATCATTTCAGTGATATAGCATTAATATTAACATTTCAATTAAGTGTAACTGACTAGCACATAAGTCAGACTAGTCAGTCATCAGGTGTCAAAGTTATAGTCATAGCAAGTAACATCATTTCAATGATACAGAATTAATATTAACATATCAGTAATAAACATCATCTGGTTTATTCCGCTCCTATACATCCCTTCATATTCTATAACTTGATCCTTCCAAATCATATCAAGTACGAATTCAAATACTGATGCTATTCTTATCATCTACACAAAATTAATACATAAATAAATAAAGTGAGTGACCACGTGATCAGGTTGCTTTCTACTGAAACTGGCTGTAGACCACTCCAGTTTACCAGCTGTAAATGGGTACAAAGTTGTGCGCTCGAACTAGGGAAGGCAAAGGCAGCGAGGAAGGGGACTAGTCACCTTAACCTCGTAAACTGGGATCTTCCATGATGAAGTTTCTAACACTTCATTTCCCTATGACAATCTCTGCCATGGGACTGCCTTTATCTTCGTAAGCGATAAAGCAATATGATAAATATATCTTCATTAGGCTGTGGGGCTATTTGTGATTAATTTTTGTACAAGCAACACTCATCCACAATGCACATGTTTAGATCATATAAAATTACAATACATTATATCAATGACTATTATACAGGCATATTTGGTGAATTCTATATGAACCTGAAATAACAAATATTATACACGGCAGTTATCATAATTTCGCTTAACCTCAGACTTCAGATACTGGACTTAACAATGTTTCTGGCGATCCGCTCACAATTCATGGGTAGTGGCGAAACTCTGCCTCCAGCCTGTCTCAAACTTCTTTCGTTGTCTGTGTCTCAGTTTACGGATACGCTATATATACGCATAGCGCGGACGTACCGGAGGGTACCGACGTCACAGCTTAAACCTAAGCCTGAAAAATCCTTCCCGAACAGTGATTTCGGCCGATCTGTGAGTCGACTGAAATTTTGCCTTTCTCATTCTCGGCATATATAATATCCATATTGTTCCATCTTATCTAGTTTTATACAGTTGATAATTCTCTACCTTCCTATCCATGTAATTTCCCAAACTGTTATTTGTTGATTTTAATATTTAGAACAGAAGTGGGTTTACATGCTTTTCCGCGTAACTGTGGGCAGCCGAAATACGCATATATTTCCGTAAATGAGAACTTCCTACCGTTCCTTCTTATATGCAGTTATACACAATCCTTCCCTGTACTGAAATGTAAAATCCTTTTCATACTGATTCCCGTCTGCTTTTATTTATCATTGGCGATTTCCTCTGTCTGATACACATTTCGCTGATACGCCGCCATTTTGAAAGCGGTCAATCGATCGTTGACGGGTTTATAAATCTTCCTGAAAACGTTTGCAATGACTTGAAACCAATTTTGCGACACAGCCCTATGCTAAAACCCCCAACCTGGAGGACCAGGGTGTCTGCTTTCGTCTGACCCCTGCCCGCGCAAACCTGTCCAGCTTGGTAGAACCTTCCACGAGTAAAACTCCCGCTGGCATAGCTCTGGGGGTAATCAGGGTATGCAAGCCGCCATACCTCGACAAGGTATTGACACCGGTGATATCAGGCTAATGTCATTAATGGCATAAATTCGGGTTCATATTCAATGTGTCCGGGCCATAAATTTACGTTACGCACATATAGTGTCAGATTACTCTCTTCCCTGTTATTGGTTATGTCAGTGTTAAATTTATCATTCTCATTTTTAATATTTCACATCCGCATTATATATATATATATTATAGTAGATGCGTTTGATATGGACAAGGGAAACATACTGAGGACAATTAATGATCTGGCAGGGATGAACGTATGAGAGAATGCATCCGGCGTATATACAACCAGCGCGCAACAGGAACAATTAACATTTATACCCTTCGACGTTTGCTAAGGGAGACTGAGCAACTATGGTGCCCGGAGTGCAATGATGTCGATTCTGAAAAAAAAACAATAACAATATATATATATGGGGGGAGCGTGTGTGTGAGTGAGTGCGTGCGGGCGTGTGTGCGTGCGTGCGCACGCGCGTGTGTGTGTGTGTGAAAAATGACACATCGTAGCATTACGAATTTAAAGAATTCTAATATTTGTTTGCTCCGTAATATCACTTATGTAAACATATACACGCATGTTTAAATGACTGTGATTTATATTTATATTTTGTTTTTGTCTGATACGCTATTAAAAAAATATGATGAAATAGATTTGAATAACCTGTGTGTGATTACATTTATATAAACTATTCTCATTATCATTGTACGCAGATAACCATTTATCTCAATTATATCTGGTTGTTATATGTAGCAAGAGGTTTGGATGTTGTGAATTAAGGATATCCTGGACAACTAGATGTATCAGAGGATACCAGGATAGTGCCAGATAAGAGAATGGTCTTATAAGTAATACCCCCTTCTCTGAAAAAAGCAAGGGTGTATAGACATCAAAGTGGGGTCAAGCTATGTAAGTTCTCAGAGAAAATGATGATGATGTACTCTGAGTCCCTAACTGCTACCTCCCAAGATCCCACAAAGATTAATGATTAAATGTTTAGATTGACTTGGTATCTAGGGGTAATTTTAATAAGATAGTATATTAATAATAACAATAATAAATTTCAAAACAGATCTTAAACTTTAATAAAAGTATCAAGCAAGTCTGAATGAAAGTTATTTACAATATAATTGTCCTGCACCGTAATATGTTTTTGGGCAGGAATACTCAAATGAAATGAACTGATATTTACAGGTCGAAATAAATAAATTGGAAATTCTTTTCCATAATTGATAATGTTCCAAGGAATAAACTAAAATACACTTTCTGTTCTTCTAGATGATATTTTCAATATAATAGTTCTGTAGGTTGTTATTAAGCTAATGACTGTCCTATCTAGTTTTCGTCCTTGAGAGTGTTTATTTGTTGTACGTTTTAATTGTGGAGATACACTTGGAGGAGTTGTTCAGTGGCCCTTAGTGGGCACTTATCTTGCTATGCTGCTGATCTTCACTTCATAAGTCAGGACTCCCCAACTTGCCGCTTCTGGTTAAGAATTAGGGAGTACAGCTAAAATTGTATGCGGAGCTTTCGTCTCCAACAGTCTTCTTCCAGAATAGATGCAGCTTCAATGATACGGTCGAGACAGAACCGTCAGGCACACAATACATAGGCTGAACCAGCCCTCAAAGGCAATCTTAAAGCCGCTTTCAGGTCAGATCGGCAAAAGAATCTGCATGTGCTGTGCTCTAGGTTCAAACCGCTTGGTACTGTTTTTTTTTTTTTAAATTGTGGCAAAACTTCCTAGGTCTCCGGTCTATTAATAGCGATACGACTGGCCAATCAGAGCACAGTCCAAAAATATTTTGAGATTAAAACGGTTTTCTAACTTGCCTGTACAAAGTGATAATCTTATTTATTTTCTATTACAGTTATTATTGAACCGATTTCAATTATTTAAAGTGATAATTAACCGGCCAATTAATCTCTATAGTTCTTTATGTTTATTCTTGCGCTATTTCCTTGCATGTCAATATAATTAATTTTTAAGTAACTAAATCGGGGTTTTCCCTGATGTAACAATATCATTAAAATCAATTTTTCTCTTTAAATAACTTATTTTTATGAGGCTGGCGTTGTACCTAGTTATAAAATAATAAATCAGATTTTATAATAACTATGTACTTATTTTTATTTATCGCCATTCTTAAAGAAATAAAATAACTCCTTCCCGTAAAAAACATAGATTAGGCCCTTTCTGCTTAATATAAAAGTTTCTTTATAGACACTAGAAAAGGAGCTTTCTGATTGATCTTATTTTTGTACCTTTTACTCTAGATTTTTAGCGCGGAAAATATGATCGTGTTGTGTATTCAGATTCAAATCATGACATATCTCCCCCGTTAAAAAAGCGTGAACCACTTGTGAAGCTTTCACGTCTGTATTCACAATCACGTCATCTTAGCTAAATTACATTTCACTCTGCCTTAGTGTTATCCTGGTTTACTGCAGGTGGGTCAATTCAAGTAGGCACTACTCAAGAAATCTGCCTCAGACCTCTGCAAACCAGTGATATATCAATGTTGTGTAAATAAACAGCACAGGTGCTAATGCCTATCAAATGCTGATTATCAATCAATATTCACCATTAATCTTCTCTGAGTCTGTTCATGACATGTCCAGAGGTTTTAGATGTTCCTCAAGGTTGCAATATTTATGAGGAGGAGATCTATATAATTGGTGATCGCTGAGTTATGTAAGGGACCCAGTAATTTCCTTATCATCCTGGTTAAAACACTCGGAGTAATATCCAATCCAAAAAGCAACATATGAATTCAAGGTGCCCATCCGAAGTGATCACAGCCCTAAATTGGTCTGAGCTCAGGCTTGAATATAATCTGGTATTACCCTTTATTAATATTCGCTAATGGCTCTGTTATCCTGTAATTATTTCCCAAATCCAGGCAGAGTCCATATTCACCAGCTGTTTTCTCAGCCTAACGTCACTGGAGAAATAATGTAATATAGGGAAATGAATTCCTGCACCCAGAATCAATTCTCCCTGTAGCATGGCAATATAATATGTGATCTCAATCCAATGTCCGTACAATACTTCCAATGGACTGTTTGGGACCGGCCAACTACTACTGTCACCGGTACCCTTCATAATGCTAAATTAATAGCCGTATGCTGAGGTGAGCTTAACATTAGGCCAATTGGCCAAACGCCCACTCCCAACTTTTCGGAGGTTATCATTTAGTTTCGGTTTCAATGTTGGCCGATTAACCTCATTACTATTTTTAGCCAGTTCCCGGAATTCTGATCCACTTTGGGCCAGGTTAGACTGGTCTGTATTTTCTCTTCGTACCATACGTAGAGTTGCCAGGTTCACTGGCTTATTGGAAGACTGGGTGTGAAAAGGGGGGTTTCCTATTAACGTTATCTACTTTATCATATTTATTTTCAAATGCAGGCCTATTTTTGCCACAATGTTCGTCTAGGTCCTGAGTATTATGTTTCCCACGTGTGGAATTTACCTTGCTAAGCTGTACACACGTTTTTACACACTAGGCAATGTCCCCAGCTACACTTGGCCAGTAATATCTCACTGATGTCCTTTGACAGGTGGTACCAACCTTCTGATGTCCACCGTCTGGTACAACATGTGCTTGTTCCATAAATTTATCTCTATATGAAAATGGCAGTACTAACTGTCCATATCCATTTTGTTTTGCTCCAGCTTTCCTGTTCATCCTTCAAATAAAATTGTCCTTTCTTAGGGGTGTTATGGCTATTTGAAAATTTGCCAAAGCAAGGTTTTAATGTTTTATCTTTGGCCTGGGCCTTTCTCATCTGTTTAGGATGAATAATGAGTGGTGTTCCCTCCTCCTTACTAGGGGTTGACCTGACCTGGAGTGTTGCCATAATCACAGGTTTTATAGGGCTCCCTAGAAAAACATATCTCTTTCTTAACACCAGCGGGTAATTAGGATCATCACACACGGCTGCACTGATCACTCCTTCCACGTACCTAGTCTTGACATTGATCTTGGCTACGGGAAGTGTCATGGTGGCTGTTCCCTTTAATGCCCCTTGTATCTCCACTTTGTCTGTGGTATACTGGTCAGGGTGCACCAGGGTTGCACTCACAACTGAGTCATATTCAAATCCAAAATCGTAAAGGCACATAACCTTATTGCCATTACACTTTACTTCTTCACAGATGAGGGATGATGAAGTTCATGCTGCCCTGTAGACAGTTCCTTCTTTCCCTTGGTTCCCACTGTTATCATGCATGCAGCGTGATATGGAGGAACTTTCCTACCACATTCCAGGGTATTGTGGTTGTTCATGCGGCAATTTTTGCACCACTTTTCTCCCTGTCTATAGGATCGTTTGTCCTGTACCTGGGGGTTTCTGTCTCTTTGCTCATTTCTAGACGTGTCATAATTTTGTTTGAATCTATGCTGTTGATCCCTATTATTATACTCATCTTGGTTTTGTGGGGGTTCTACTACTCTCTCCTTGTTTCTTTTTAACTTCAGCTACTTCTGACTGAGCCGCCTGATATCTCTCAGCGACCGTGAGAATCTCCCCCAACCTCTCTGCACCTTGTACCATGAGAAATTTTCACATGTCTGGAGGCATGGACTCTCTTACCTGCTCCATCATGACCATTTCTTTTAGGTCCTGGGTTTTCCCCAGAGCAGTCCATTTCTCCAAGTAGGTTTCTAGTCTTGCAGAGAATTGGTGGTAAGTTTCTCCAGACAGCAGCTTGGTAGTTCTAAATTTCTTTCTATAAAATTCTGCATTCTTTTCATATCTCACTAACAAGGCTTGTTTTAAGAGTTCATAATCTTCTTTGTCTTCTCTACTCAGTTTAGAAAACACTTCATAAGAAGTTCCTCTCAGCCCTTGTGATAATTTTAGGCTCCACTTCTCCTTTTCTAGGCCATAGTTAGTAGCTAGTCTTTCATATCTACTGAAATAAGACTCAATATCATCTTCTTTCTCCACAAATGGATCTAAATGGAAGTTCATGGCTGAATTTGAGGCCCCCTGACTTACACTAGTGTCAGAGGTAATTGGGCTGCTTCCATTTACTGCAACATGTCCTTGAAGTTCCAGCTCTTTTAGCCTCAACTAATGTTCCGTTTGTAATCTCTTTTCCTCTTTCTCAGCCTCCATTTGTAATCTCTTTTCCTCTGCCTCCATTTGCCTAGCCTCCCTATCAGCCTCTAGCTTCGTAACTTCCCTATTGTCACGTAGACAGTGACTTAATTTATTTTTCCATCTCGTCTTAATGTTATTACTCTTTAATGTTCTGTTTTCCCAGCCATTTTGTTTCTCTTTGCTTTGCTACCTGTGTGGCCCAATTGTTTTCTCCTTCTCAAACCCCACCCGAGGTTGTTTACGTTCGAGCCTGCAGCGGTCAGCGAACGATAATGTTACGTCAGCACATCTGGCCTGATCAGAAGAACGTCTGTTACGCTTAAAGTGTTAGCCACGAGCGGCTAGTACCCTTTGAGGCCTGGGTAACGAGTTTGATCTGTTTCAGGGGGAGATAACAATCGCGGTCAGTTTGTGGGTTGTTTGCCCTTAGATGAGCAAAGAGCACATAATATTATGATTGTCTCTCTGGGGGAATTTTCGCAGAGTTGTTGCTTCTGAAACCTTTGTCTTACCCGGTATTACGATTACGCCGATACCTCTGAAGAAATATACAGGCCAGGTGTCCGGGGGGAGCGTCCTTGTAATCTATAAGAGTAGACGGGGTTAATAAGACAAAGACATTCGTGAATATTCCTGGCCCGTAGATGACCATCATGAGATAAGGCAAACTTTAACACAGTACTAGAATGTGTTTGCCTATGTTCTAGTCATTTTTGGGGTGAGTTGACATATCTTATTATAATATGATGTGTTCATGTTAGCTTTTATATATCTGTTAGGAAAGTGAATTCATTTCTGAGGACTTCTCCTAGTAATTTAGTTCAGTGATAAGGTAGTGCTGTCTACGGCCTAGTAAGGGTGCTTAAACTGTTACGGTTTATCATGGGTTAAATGTTAGACTTACAATAACAGATAATAGGCGTAGAATCAGTCCACAGACTCTTATCATGGGTTAAGAATAGGCTAAATTAACTGTCATTTCTGTAAGATAATGTCAGGTGTGGATTGTTTACTTAAAAACTGAATAGTGAGATGCAGGTAATAACACTGAATTATGGGAGATAGTCGCCTATTCCTTGTTGATAGATATTTCCAGTGGCAAGGGAGAATCATTTTATGCTTACTTGTGTGGCTAGACTCTGGCCATGGCTTTCACAGGAGCAGCCACCAGCCATGGAAAACATTTTACCTTATGACTCAGTCACAACTGTATTATAGCAAGAACATTGCATTTTCTTTGTACTCGTTTTGTGGAATATTAATATATTTCCCCATGGGGACATGCGATTTATTTGTGTAATGTCACATGCTGTAATCTGCTTGTGTAAATTCATTTAATGTTGTAAGATGAATAACATGGCCATTCAGCTGTGTGTTTATTTTGGAGAGGAGGAGTGGATTTTGCTGTTGGAGCATGTTGCTGACGGGTACATGGATGTACAATAGATATTAAGCCTATGCGGGCGCGTGTTGATAATTGATATTTTTAAGGAACAGGAGACATGGTTGAAGACAGCCCTAAACTATCATAGCAATAACTACAATAAATTTGATCCCATAGTGGAGCGAAACTTTCTGTATAAAGTTAGTGTGATTTATTATTTGCTTGATGTAAAAGGGTGTCTCTTTTTGGGTCTCAGTTTCAGGGATACCGAATTGCTAGAGTCAAGTCTCCAGTCAGGCGAAGAATGTCACATTCTCTTCGTTCTAGAGGGATTCTGAGTACATCTAGCATCACGAGTCGTCAAACCCCATTCCTGAACCTAAACCTTTTTGTCAACGCCAAGTTAAGCTCACGCAATGCAACGAGCCAACGCTAAATCTGGAAACATCGAATGCAGTAGTAGTTTTCTACTCGCCTATTGGATTACCAGTCAGAGCATTGCGGCTTCCAGAATATCCAAAACCGCCCAGCATGTCTATAGCAGAATCTGATAGCACCAAGCCTTTGTGTGCCTAAACGGGGCACTCAGCCAAGCCACGGTCAAGCAAGCCCAACCAGGATTTACTGCCTAGTACGAAAGGTCAAAAGCGCCGGATAAGAGCGCTAGGGACTGCCTTGTCCTCAAGTAACTTCGTCTGGTGTATTTCTGGGTCTATGTAGAACTTCGCACGTATGAGCAGCCATCTATGGACAGAGTTCCAGCCTCCCTCACGCCATTAGAGGTCACCAAAGTTTAGCACCAACAAAGAAAGTTTTGTAGGCTAGTCCCTCACGAAGGATCTACAAGTAATACACTTTTTGGAGCTAGCATTTGGTCCCACGACCGCGGACAGGCTGTCGCTCAGTTCGGTTATTTGGCCAGCAAGAAAGATAGACAGAGTTCCAGCCCCCCTCACGCCATTAGAGGTCACCAACGTTTAGCACCAACAAAGAAAGTTTTGTAGGCTAGTCCCTCACGAAGGATCTACATGTAATACACTTTCTGGAGCTAGCTTTTGGTCCCACGACCGCGGACAGGCTGTCGCTCAGTTTGTTTATTCGATCAGCAGGAGATAAATAGAGTCTTCCAGACCACCTCGCGCAATTAGGGAGGAATCACCAATGATAGCGCCTATACAGTGATTTTATTCAGGTTAATTCCATCACCCATGGAGGATATGTACGAAAAAACCACTTACTGGAGCTATTTCATATGGTCCCCGAAAACGGACGGACTGACACTCGATTTATTTATCTCTCTGTGTTCTACAGGTTTTATGAATGGTGATGTGTGTGTGGTTGTTGGTGTATATTATTATTGATGACTATTGATGATTATTTGATTATTGATGTAATTTTATGTTGTTGTGATGATATGCATTATTTTCATGTTTTTCTTCATTTAATAAAGTTTACACCTTTATTAATACGCTGTTCACGACCTTTCCATCCATAAGTAACTTGTTTTTAGCTCTTTACTATAATCTCTATGTATGATAAGAGAAAAGAGTGAGAGCAGGAGGTGCTTAGACAGACATAAGTGAGTTGAGGCTTGGAGAGAGAGATCATTTTGATAAATCTTCTTCCAGGTTGTCTCAAGTCCATCTCCTATTTACACCTTTCTGTGTGTGTAATCTATAACTCTGTCAGTCCACTATCCTTTGTCAATTTCACTACTGTTGTCCAACTCGACAAATACTCTACACTCAAACTCAACCACGACACCTATCAGCCTCCAACTGTAATCTTTTCTCTGTTTCTAACCTCCTATCTTCTCTATCTATGAATTTATCACATTCCGATGTAACATATTTAATCAAATCCTCCCCACTCATGCCAAGTTCTTTTGCCGACTGTACTGTAGGAGACCTAAATTTTGCCAAGTCTGCCATTCTATTCCAATCTTAAACAATTTTTAACTAAATAGGGTATCAATCTGTAACTACAAACAATTTAATTAATTATATCCACTGACAGCTCATCCAGTCACCACAATTTGATTAATTTTGTTTCTAGACTTTCTTTATCTTATTATGTTATATTATTCCTACTTTTACTATTATTATCTTAAGTCAAGGCCCCAGTGATGGATAGAAAAATCCCCGACAGGACCCCAATATGTAGCGAGAGGTTTAGATGTATGAATTAAGGATATACAGGACAAATAGGTGTATCAGAGGATACCAGGATAGTGCCAGATAAGAGAGTGGTCTTATAAGTAATACCCCCTTCTCTGAAAAAAGCAAGGGTGTATAGACATCAAAGTGGGGTCAAGCTATGTAAGTTCTCAGAGAAAATGATGATGATGTACTCTGAGTCCCTAACTGCTACCTCCCAATATCCCACAAAGATTAATGATTACATGTTTAGATTGACTTGGTATCTAGGGGTAATTTTAATACGATAGTATATTAATAATAATAATAATAAATTTCAAAACAGAACTTAAATTTTAATAAAAGTATCAAGCAAGTCTGAATGAAAGTTATTTACACTTTAATTGTCCTGCACCGTAATATGTTTTCGGGCAGGAATACTCAAATGGGGTATTGGGGTCCAGTTTCTCTGTGGTTATTCTGATTAGAAGCATGAGAAGATTGCTCTAGATTATTCTTTCGAAAATGCTGTTCTGTCGGTTTACGTTTTGTGGTCGGCAGTTCGGCCAGCGCATTTTGATAACGCTCAGACTTTTCCAAGATGTCTTCAAGCTTTTCTGCACCTTGCTCAGCTAAAATCTTCGGGTGTCCGCAGACAAAGTGTTCTTTATTTGTTCTGTTATAACAAATTCCTCAAGACCTTCATAGGTAGAGGGGAGCTGCGGGAGCTGTAGGCACTTTGTCAAGTATCCCTTCAAACGAGACGAGAACTGCTTGAAAGTTTCAGAGTTCTCCTTCCTGCTGTTGCGAATCAGTTGCAAACATTTGCCAGCATTCATTTCAAAACGCTCCAATAACGCTTTCTTCAAGACGTCGTAATTGTCTTGTTGGCTGCTCTCCAGTTTGGCGTAAACATCATACGCATTGCTTTTCAAAGCCTGAGAAAGCTTCATATTCCTCTTTTTTGTACACTCTCAGACGTCCACATTGAATGTTTTCAAAGAAAGCAGTAGTCAGTTTGTGGCTATTTGACTCTGCGTAGAACTTTTCCACGAATGGTACTGGTGTCGGCCATATGTGCTTTCTCTGTTCCTCATATGTTGGGCAACTTTGAAGCAGATGTTCAGCAGTCATTTTATCAGTGCCACGGTCACACTACTCGGTAGTTCCTATCTTTAGCTTGTTGAATAGATGTTATCTCTTTAAAATAAATATGTGTCCAGAAAATTGAAAGGTAAGATTTTAAAAGCAAAAGAAAACATGTGCTAACAGAATTTTACTTTCTACTAGGTGACCGAACCCATCATGGGAGGTAGGTTTTTTTTTCTTGTACATACTGTATTACCTTGGCTGAGTCACACAGTTTTTTTATTATGATTTTATTTCTATTGTCTGTCCACCCGTCTTTGTTGTGTTGTTTAAATCTTGAGCAAGATATTCTGCTGACGAGGTGTTATTTTTAAAGGACTGAGGTTGTATTCTGGCGAGGTATCCGAAACATTTTATTTTCTGTCTTTGAAATTAATTTTGTGATTTTTAATCATTAACTTCATTTGTTTTGCCTTGATGTTTTGCAGTTAATAATGTGATTGTGAACTCATAAAATTTATTATTGTTGTCTAATTTTAACTGTTATGGTGACATCATCAGATGTTCTCAAACGTATCATCTTATATATTGTAATTTTTAATATCATAAGAACATTATTGGATTTGCTGGGAAAAATGATCATATGAATATACTGATTTTGTTTTAGATAATGACATTGCATGTATTTTACTGATAAGATGATCTTCTGGATGTGCTGTTTGTCAATTACCGTCATATCGTTTATTAATTTTTTTTCCCATAAGGTTTAGATTATTGACACTATTTCATTTTGACAGGCAGAAAACTGTTCATATGAATGGGATATTTATCAGTTGCCATTTTGTATCCTGTGCTTCCAAATAATAATAAATCACCAAAATTGAACAACATCGGCCAGTGATGCTCTAGTCTCTGACAAATTCTCTTTCTTAAATTCTTTTTCTTAATGCATGTGTCCATTCTTTCATCTTATTTATACTCTCCAGCTTAAGTCCATTTATGTGTTCCTTCTTCTATCGTATTTGTCTTTTGACAGTTCTTTCTGTTTATGTTCATTTTTCATGTTATTTGTCCCATCACACTTTGTATTTCTATTTATGTCCACGTTTGTCATGTTATTTGTCCCCTGACACTTTGAATTTCTATTTATGTCCACATTTGACATGTTACTTTTCCTTTTACAACGTAGTTCTGTACATGTAAATTTTTCCTTGTTATTTGCCCTGTGACAACTTGTTTCTATTTATACCTATTTTCATTGTTATTGTGTGTCTATAACCTCATTTAGCATCTGTCAACTTGTGTTTATATAAGCGTTCTGCTTATGTCTTATTTATCCACTGAACGTGCATCTATTTCTGTGTCCATTCTCTTATCATATTTATCCTCTGATAACTGTGTCTTTTTATCTATCTGTCTGCCTGCCTGTGTGTCTGTCTTAATATCTTTCTGTCTGCTTCTATCTATCTATCTATCTATCTATCTATCTATCTATCTATCTATCTATCTATCTATCTATCTATCTATCTATCTATCTATCTATCTATCTATCTATCTATCTATCTATCTTTCTGTCTGTCTGTCTGTCTGTCTGTCTGCCTATCGCTCTGTCTGTCTCTCGGTCTATCTCTCTGTTTGTGTATGTATCTGTTTGCCTATATCTCAGTTTGCCTATCTATCTGCCTGTCTATCTTACATGTCTGTCTGTTTCTCTATCTGTCAAAATATCTAAAAGCTTAACATAAACAAAGAAAGAAAAATGGTATTTTAGTCAGTTAAATAAGCTTTCTATCTATCTATCTATCTATCTATCTATCTATCTATCTATCTATCTATCTATCTATCTATCTATCTATCTATCTATCTATCTATCTATCTATCTATCTATCTATCTATCTATCTATCTATCTATCTATCTGTCTGTCTGTCTGTCTGCCTTTCTCTCTGTCTGTCTCTCGGTCTATCTCTCTGTCTGTGTATGTATCTGTTTGCCTATATCTCTGTTTGTCTATCTTACTATCTTTCTGTCTGCTTATATCTATCTATCTATCTATCTATCTATCTATCTATCTATCTATCTATCTATCTATCTATCTATCTATCTATCTATCTATCTATCTATCTATCTATCTATCTATCTATCTATCTATTTATCTATCTATCTATCTATCTATCTATCTATCTATCTATCTATCTATCTATCTATCTATCTTTCTATCTGTCTGCCTATCTCTCTGTCTGTGTATGTATCTGTTTGCATATATCTCAGTTTGCCTATCTATCTGCCTGTCTATCTTATCTGTCTGTCTGTTTCTCTATCTGTCAAAATATCTAAAAGCTTAACATAAACGAAGAAAGAAAAATGGTATTTTAGTCGGTTAAACAAGTTACACTAAAAATATGGTACGTGTAGAGTTTTCCTGTCGTCAGTCACAGTTCACAAACAGGAAACAAAATGGATCAACGTAGGAATGATAAGAGCAAATAGCAAAGGATACAGTATAAACACAGACAAACAGAGCCAGTCGCTTATGTAAAATTAAGGAACCTGAAGGCTTGTTGGTAACCGATGCAAATGTTCATCATCATCCTCATCAAGGAAGTTGTGCATGGTGCTGGCAACATTATTATGTTAAAAGTAGTGCCACATAAATCACGACTGCAAGAGCTTGGTGCAGGAACCAGCTACCCTAGATGCTTCATGCTCAGTAAGGAGCGCATAAGCAAATAAAGATTTAGTATCAGTATTGGTGCTCACACATTTTTTTTAAATAGGTTGTGCAGCCGCATTAGATGTGGTTGCAATAAGTTAAGAAGTTGAGAATCTTATTTAAATAACTACAACACATTGCCTATCTATGACAATGTCTGCGGACTTGTATGTTGTGGCAGCACGCATAGATGATTCTACATTTTAGAGATTGATATTGCTATCGCACTTATTTGTAGGTACCAGAATCGCTCATTACCAAAGCCATTTATGAGTTATTACGTTGAAGGGAATGTTCTAAAAATAAACAAACAACGTAGTTGAAGCTCACTGGTCATAAATCCGAAGGAAATTAAATGAGATCAGTTTTAGGATCCGCATGGAAATATGCCATCACCTAGGTACAGTACTGAATGAGCAAAGTTCTGTGAGCTCGATATCTCCAAATTTAGTTCCAATTTCTGAAAGTACTGTATCTAAAAATGTGTGATGTTCTCTGAGACGGCGATTAGTTCGCCCGCTGGTTTTGGTCATAGACTAGGTGTGAAATTATGCCAAAGTCACCTGCAAGCACTAACACAGTACGTCCTCATTAGATGGGTGGTTTCCTAAACATCTTGAGAGTCCGTTCGATAGTATCATAAGCTCTTACGTGACTTAGTGCGCTCACACTACTCTTGACCATAGCTTTTGCTAATGATAAAAAACGCAGGTTACACCTTGTACGATTTAAGCGTAGTTTAAGAGTGAGTTGTTCGACCATTGTCAAATAAGTGGATACAAGTCCTGATCATCCAACTGCATGAACAATTTTAATTTGCTGCTTAATTTTAGTAATAAGCTAACTCATATGTTACTGGCGCTCGAAACAGGAGCAACGAATAATAACAACATTGTAACCTACGACGCATGTATTAAAAAACGACTGAGGAAGGTTGGGAATGGGGAAGGCTACCCAGAATTACAACAGGAACATTCAAAACAGCTAAGATGTCAATATCATCCAGTGTTATGCCCCAGCCTATGACAAATAAAAATCCGCGAATGGGAATTCTACATCAACTAAAAATATCATAGATACATTGAGAAGAAAAGACATCACAATTTTGATGGGTGACCTATTGTTAACATTGGTACAGACAATAGCGGTTTTGAAGAAATCATGGGAAAACACGGACTAGGAACAATAAATGAAAATGAGGAATCACCCACAAACGTTTGTGATTCAAATCAACTGGGTATCGGAAGAAGAATGTTTCTGTATAAAAGAATGTACCAAACAAATACGGATTTCGCTAGACCATAGAACAGAAATCAGATTGACCATATAAGCATAAACAAGAAGTTTAGGTCACCATTGCATGAGGAGAAGATGTGGCATCAGATTTCCATCTTCTGTTAGCCAAAATAAAGATGAAGCTCAAGAAATATACAACAGGACATAGCTTAGGGTTACCATATCGTTAAACGCAAAAAGAAGGACTGTACTCAATTTCTTGTAATGAAAAGGTGGACAAGGGAGGACACTATAAAGAAAAGTAAGGACAAAATGTTGACATACTTATCTCATTAAAAAAATACATGTACTTGGGATAATTGCAACAACATGTTATGTGGAACTGGGCGTAATGCAGAAGGTTGTAGCGAAAGGTTGTTATGAGTATAGTTGTCAGTAGCAGTTGCTGATAGAACAGAAAATAATTATGTCAGAAACGAATATATCCCCAGTGTCAGAGAAGAGCACTGGTACCACAGGATAGTCACGGCTGTGAAGGTCTCTACTTCAGATAGTAATCAGATTAAAGTTAGAGCCTAAGATGCCACCTTCACAAGTAACTAACCTATGATAATCAACAATTCAGTAAAACTTAAAATGCAACAATATAAAATTACTGAATCATTTATTATGTACATCTATCTTTTGTTTTCTTCTTGTGCAAATTGCGAATGATGAAAATTGAATGAATACAGATTAATTACAAAATTACTCAATAGATGAGATTCAATTATTAACTAAACAAAAGTACTCTCTGGAATCTTCAAAATATAATAGAATGTTCAACCTAATTTCCCTTTATAACTAAACTGTCTCTTGTCTTGCCTATCATCTCAAAACAATGTGTTCATCATGACACAATCAGTTAATTTGCTGTGACCACTCTCAATGGCTGCTTGAATTTTTGACATTAAATGCTTATCATTAAGTTCTGTGAGTGTCCTTTAGTAACACTACACTCAGTATTACTATTAGTTGCAGGTCTTGTACAAGGCCACCAAGTACAGATGAGGCAGAGTACTTGAATATATATAGCAATATATGATGCTCTTGAGTTGGTCCAGAAAGGCAATATTGATCTAAGATTCTAGACCTCTTACTGGAGTATGACACGAATGAACCTGGAGACAATATGTGGCAAGTGGCTAACCATTGGTCATAGGTTCCACAAGCCTACGTGTCCATGAATGAAAGTGTCCAGAATGTGTGCATGTATGTGAATGATGCATGGATCAGTTCTGATCAGGATAGCGAGACAAGGCAGGTGTCTATCTGCATACAACATTCTAAAATAATACATGAATAAAATCTAATACATTTGCAAAGTAATCATGATTCTGCCTTCGCCTTTCACATTCTGGAGTGCCAAGTCCATTATTCCAGTATAATAACTTTTAATTGAACACTCCTATTGACATTCCTGATAAACGTTGGTTTGCATCGAATTCCTTTATACATCCACCACTTAATTTCATTTCAGTCCTCTGGTCTGGTCCTGATACATATTTCCATTCTATCACAATAATCAGCAATAAAACAAATTATTTATAAATAAATTTACATACCCTCTGGTAAGGTAGAGCTGCACGGCATACTGATGGCAAAAGGTTATAGCCTTAGCAAGCGTCTCTTTCCTTCAGCCTATCTGTTCTTCTGTTTGAAAATTTTTTTTTTTTTTTTATTAATGTGTTTGCTACTTCATTTTGTAGCACGCCCCTTTCAACCATCTACCATGTACATGGATTTGTTGGTTATATCAGGACGTGTTTCTTTTATTGTAATATGTTTTTGTTTGTATTTGTTTTATATTATATTATCTCTAGTCGGTATTTTTCCTTTTGTAGTTATAGTTCAACATGGTTTTTAAAAAAAATTCCAATATATGCTATTTTCTAAGTTAGTATGTTTTTTGCTTTTTACTGGATGGTTTATTTGGTTAATCTGTATGTTTCTGGGGCGAGTTTGGACTACTGGTTCAATTCCTTATTTGATTTTTATATGTTAGCTTTAGTTTTTGTAATATAGTGTTTTATTAACTTTTGCATTTCTGAAGGGCTCTTTGTGCCTATGAGATTTTCTACACTCATTTCTACCTTGTGGTTACTACAGTATGTCTTAATGTTTTGCCTCTGTTGGTCATATTTTTTGCAGTCCACTAGAAAGTGCCTAATTGTGTTTGGTTCTTGACACTCTTCACATGTGGGTTCCTCTATCATGAAATATCCAGTTCCCAGCTTGAGTCTCAGCAATTTTTTATTAATTGGTATTTTTAGTTCATCTTTTATTTGACATTTTTTGCTTGGTTTTTTAAGGATTTTATATGAGTGTCTTGCTTTTTTTACTTAGGTCCCATGCTGTTATCCATTCTTTAGTTATTTTTTGAGCAATTAAGCTCTTAATTTCAAACTTCCCTAAGCCTACTTCAATTTGGTTATGGCTAGTTCTCCCCCCTTTGGCTTCTTTGTCTGCTAGCTCATTTCCTGCTATCCCCACATGTGATGGTATCCATGTTAGTGTTGCACTGCATCCTATATTTTGTAGATATGTATTAACCTGTAGTATTTCCTCTATAATGTCTGGCCTGCTGCCTTCTGTTCTGTTTCTGATTGCTAGTACTGATGATAGGGAATCTGTGAGAATGGTTACTTTTTTTGGTGGATTTTCTGCAGCTATTTCTAAAGCTTTTAGGATTGCCACTAATTCTGCTGTAAAGATAGATGTATTACTTGTTACTTTGTATCTTTTATAAATTTTTAGTTTTGGTATTGCTATTCCTGCTCCTAATTGTCCTTCTTCATCTTTGGACCCATCTGTATATATAGTTAGGCTATTATTTGTATACCGTTCTATGTACTCTAGTGTTTTACTTTTTGCTGAGATTATGTCGTTAGATTTATTTATGATCTTTGATAAGTGGGAGTCAGTTTCTGGCACTTTTAATTCCCATGGTGGGATCTTTGCTTTATACAGAGCACTACTGTTTATCGCATTAAACAGGTCTGGGTATTGATCCACTTCATCCATTGTTTTCCACCCTGACGGGTATCTATTATGGTTTAATGGAATGTGGCCTATGTACTGGTTACCCCTATCAAAGGTTTTATGTGCCGGGTGAGTTGGATCTTTTGCCACTCTTGCCCAGTAGCTGAATCTCAGTTCTTTTCTCCTTAGCTCCAGGGGTATAATGCCTAGCGCTACTTCTAGTGCTTCTGCTGATGTTCCCTTTGAGGCACCTGCTATTATTGACAGTGCCTGGTTTTGGACTGTGTCTAGTTTCTTCTTATTGCTTGGGGCGGCTGATGCATAGACAACACTGGCATAGTCAAGTTTGCCTCTAATAAATGATTTATAGAATGTTAACATTGTCTTATTGCAGGCGCCCCAACCACTTCCTTTCATATATCTTAGCATATTAATAAGTCCTCTACTGCTTTGCACTAAAAGGTCTATGTGTTTGTTCCAGTTTAGTTGCTGGTCTAGTACCATGCCAAGAAATCTAGTTGATTTTGCTGTGCATACTTTTTGCTTATTAATGCTTATGTCAATTATATTGTTTTTAATTACACGCCCTCTACTGAAAATCATTCCTATGGTTTTTTTTTTAACGTTTAGATTAAATCCCCACTTGTTCATCCAGTCAGATACTTTATCTATTTGTTTTTGTACTGTTTTATAGAGGAATGGGAGATTTCTTCCCGTTCTCCATATCGCAGCATCATCTGCAAACTGAGATAGGTTGTTTTTTAAGTCCTTAAACTCGTCGCCTAGGTCGTTGACCATAATCGTAAAAATTGATGGTGATATTACTGATCCCTGGGGAATTCCATTCTGTTGCTCATATACCTCAGATCTATCATTGTTTATTTGTACCATGAAGTATCTATCCTGCAGGAAGTTTTCTAGGTAATTGTAGGTTCTGCCTACTATACCTAGTTTCCTGATTTTATGTAGTGCACCCTCCCTCCAACACTCATCATATGCTCTTGCTACATCAAGGAATATAGCTACTGTCTTTTCATTCCTTTTGAAGCCTGTTTTAACATCATGTTCCAGCCTCAGCAGTTGCTCTATTGTACTATGTTGGCTTCTAAAGCCTGCCTGGGTTGGACTGTACAAATTATGCTTTTCGAGATGAAATTTTAGTCTGCTGTTGACTATTGTTTCTAGAATTTTTCCTAGATGTGATGTTAACGATATTGGCCTGTATGAGCTGACATCATGTGCTTCCTTATCTGGCTTTAGTATGGGGATGACTACTGCTGTCTTCCATGAACATGGTATTTTTCCCGTGTGCCAGATTTTGTTGTAGAGGGATGCAATCACTCTTAGAGTTGTATTTGGTACCTTTTTGAGGATTTCATAGCTCAGAATGTCTTCCCCAGAGGTAGTATTGGTTTTTTTCTGCTAAAGCTCTTTCTATTTCATCTACTGTAATATCTGCATTTAAATACTTAGCATCCTGTGTGGTTTCCATATTTTCTTCTTTTAATTTTTCTAGCAGTGTTTTTCGTCTATTTATTTCTGCCTTATCTAGACTGTCTATTGAACTAACCTGATAAAAGTATTTAGCTAGTATGTTGGCTTTTTCTCTATCTGTTTCAGCTCTCTCTGGTATTTTAATTGTTGGGATTTTAAATTTTTTGCTGTTTCCTCCTTTAATTGCTTTTAGTTTTCTCCAAACTGTAGTTATTTGGGACCTATGGTTTAATGTTTGACAAAATTTTCTCCAACTCTTTTCTTTAGCTCTGAATATTATTTTATTTGTTTCATTTCTTATTTTTTTATAGTTTGTGTAATTCTCTTCAGTTTTGGCTTTTCTATACTTTGTAAGGGCCCTCTCCCTCAATTTCAGTTGTTCTGAACATCTGTCTGTCCACCATGGTACTGGATTTTTATCTTTGTTTCTTTTCCTATTTTTACCTTTTTGTGTTGGTTTTAAGTGCTCAGGCATATTCCTGTTTGGTATATATTTTATTGCTATTTTTAAAATCTCATTTGTTAGTTTTTCTGCAAATATATCTATACTGTTAGATTCAATTTGTTCTATGCTTAGTTTACCTAGCTCTAATTGGAAGGACTCCCAATTTGCCTTTTTTAGGTTGAATGTGGGTTTCGAGCTTTTTGGACTAGTTCTATATTTGTCGTTTAGGTTTATTTCTATGGGTAAGTGGTCTGAGCTGGAGTCATTCAGTACTTCCCATTTAGTAGAGGCTAGGTTTGGTGTTATAATACTTATGTCTATTGCTGTATCTCCTCCACTGTTGCATGGGTTAACCCTTGTCACTGAGCCATCATTTAGTATGATTAGCTCAGCACTTTCAATGTAGTCCAACAGTCTTTTTCCTGCTGGATCATTACTGTTGTTACCCCATGCCTCATGGTGTGCATTAAAGTCACCTACCAATAATGTTCTTTGGTCTATTTGTGTGTTAATAGTGGCAATGTCCCTATCGGTTATATTACCCTTGGGGCTATAAATGTTTATTATTTTTAAGTTATCTGGCTCACTGTCTAATGTTATACTTATTCCTTCAATATTTTCTGTGTTGAATTGTTCCCAATTTAATATTTTGTAGTCTTCATGTATTAAAAAGGCCACGCCCCCCCTCCTCTTCCCTCAGGTCTATCATTTCTAAGTGTTATATACCCTTGGTAGTTCAGTTTTTGTTTGGGGTTCAGGAGGGTTTCTTGTATTGCAAAGATGGGTTTTGCCTCCTTATACTGTCCCATAAGAGACATCAAGTTCTTCCTGGCACCCCTACAGTTCCACTGGACTACTTTGATAGCTCTAGAGTCTTTGGTCCCCATTTAGTATGGTTAGCTTAGTTATGTTATTGTTTTTATTAGGTTTTTTGATAAGGGATCTACTTTTTTTGGTTTTGCACTTTACCTCTTATGTTCTCTACAAACTCATCATTCCAAGTAACCATTATACTCTGAACTCTTTCTGCGAGGTATGGTAGGTGTAGTTCCACTGTTTCCTTAAATTTTTTTTCCATATTTTCTATAGGCCTAGCTCTTTCTCTCTCTATTTTTTTTTAGGATTTCTTCATTAGCTTCTTTTTTCTCTGCTATTTTTTTGAGGTCTCTCTCTATTTCCTTTTGTGCTGTTTTCATTTCTTCTAGTACCTGTCTGGCTTGGATGAGGATATGTTCCGTCTCTTCTGTGTTGTCATCTTCTTTACTGTTTATGGGTTCTTTCTGGATTTTTTCCTTTATGTCTTTCACTTCACTGGTTATTTGTTGTATTTGTTTCTTAATGATATTTTCTTGAGAGTTTTGGAGATGGTTGTTGGTTTTCTGTCTTTCTTTTATTTGCCAGAATGGTTTGTTTGTTTCTAGTGATTCTTTTAATATGTGTTTTGTCTCTTGATAGACTGGGCATCCCTGATACCTGGCACTGTGGTTACCCTGGCAGTTTGCACATTTTCTGTTTTTGTTTTCTCGTTTATAATCTTTGTCCTCCTTAGCCATTGGACAGTCCACATGTCTGTGTGCTCCCGCACAGAAACTACACCGTGTCGCTCTTTTACACACATGTTGGGTATGGCTAAAGCCTTGACAGTTTGTGCATTGTATAATGCTAGGTATGAATACCTCTGTCATTTTGGCTCTCTGGTGGAGTTTGACTTGCTTGGGTATTTCTGTGCCCTTTACACTTATCACTACCACTGTCGTATTCTTTTGCTCTTTGGTTTTGATTCTTTCTACTTTTTCTATCTCTGTTTGTGGGTTTTCTTTCGTTATGTTAGTGTGGATCTCCTCTTCTGTTAGGTTTGAGTCGACCCCTTTGATGACGAATCTTCTAATTTCCTTGATCAATTCAATCTTTACCTTTATCCCATGTGCGAGTTGTGCTTCTTTTGGGTTACTTTTTAATTCATGTAACAGTGCCTTGCCTTTTTCTGTGTTGTTTACAGTGATTGTTACTCCATTTCCATGTCTTTGCACTTTGTCAATATATTTTTTTCCTATTATTGCTTCTAGAATGATCAGGATTTTGTCATCCGGGAGAGATCTCAGTGTGGCTTCTGTTCCAGCTATCTGAGTTATTTTGATTCTGTTTTTGGTTTCTTTGTTTTCTCCTCCTCTGGTTTCCTGACTTTTTTTGCTTGTGGTCTCGTAGTTGTCTTCTTTCCTGTGTCCTGTCTGTTTGTTTGCTGTCCGGGTTCCTGCGTCTTCGTTTTTGTTGTTTCTGCTTACTGCAGTTTTAATTGCGCCTCCTTTCAGATTTTCCTTTATTGTTTCTATTTTGGGTCCAATTTCTGTGTTTCTGACTATAGGGCTAGTGATCCTGTTCTTTTCTGTCGGGTTTGGTGTTCTACCCTTTTCAGCTGGTTTGACCCATGCTTTTCCCTCTCCGGATTGCGACCTGAGCATTGGTGGCATTGTGATTTATCCTCTGGTTCACTCTGTCTAATGCTAAATAACATAAATTAAGATAAATTATGACTAGGCCTATTTATTTTACTAAAAATAAAACAATTATTATTAATTTAATTATTTTATTGTGCTATCTTGTTCTTATTCTAGAAGTTTGGTCCAAATCTTTCGATCTGGTAAATCTAAAATTCCCTTAACCACTAATATTTATTATTAATAATTGATTAACCCTACTAGGATCTATGATTACAGTTTAGGATGATTCAACTTTTTGCTATTTTCTGATGAGTTAAGTAAAGTAAAAATGTCTACCGTACCACGCAATGGAAAGCACGTGGCGCCTGGGCCTATTAAAATTTATTTGTTTCTTTTTAATTTATGACTATTCCTATTTTATATTATCACTCCTAGCCAGTATCAAGCAATCAACAATTATACTAACCGCTTAAATTGTATACAAAATAGAAACAGCAAATAAATTAAATTCAACTTATCTGGTTTGTATTTCTCACGGTTGTGTGCGAACGCTGCGTGCTCGTTGTCCAATCCCTTGGGTCTGTTTGAAAAGTCCGCTGCTGGCATTTTTATAGAGAGAGCGCGACCGTATCGGAGGGCTATACGCAGTTACAGTTTCTCAGATTGTGTATTTCTGCGTTTTTGTGAGCAGACTCGAGTGAGTGTGTTAGTTTTGTTCAGAAAACATATTCGTTCTTCTCAACCCTGGCATCTATTACTTTCATCTATATCTCCTGTTATTGGGACGATCTTTATAGCTTCTTTTGCATCTCTCGTTTTCCTTAATTAGTTTTGTCTACGATTTAAAGCAATTTTTGGAAGATCATTTTCACAATAACTTTTAACCTGCTGGTTTACTTTACCTCGAATATCTCTGGAAATCAGGCACATAACAACTATTCCTTTTGAATATAAATGCATAAAATGCAATAGATTCCATTTCTTTCCTACACTCTATTCGTTTGCAATTCACGTAAGTCCGTGGTACCGTTAACACACAATTGCCTTCTGCCATCACGTCATTTGAAAATCGTTCATGACACACACAAGATAGTGCGTTGATTTTGATTGGACAATATATTTCATTATATTGAGAATGGTAAGGCATTGTTTATCATGCTACAAATGTAATAGTGTGTTTCTACGTGTATTTAAGAAGTAATCTAGCTTCGGGTTTCGAAATATAGGCAGCCTATGCTAAGTAAGAAAGAAGTCTCAGTACCTTCCATCTAAGGTGTTTGCGCCACATCAACGGTATTTCATGGAAGGACGAATGTCGACAAATGTTGTGTTGTCACGTGCTGGTCTTCAAAGCATGCATACACTGCTTAGACAGAGCGGACTACGCTGGCTTGGCCATGTCCGCCGCATGGAAGATGGTCGCATCCCGATAGATGTCTTCTACGGACAACTGAACCGTTGAGCGACCACAGCTGAGGTTCAAAGATGTGTGCAAGAGAGACATAAGGGCTTTGGACATAAATCCAGCAACCTCGGAAGATAAAGATGCCGGTCTCACCATGTAGCGATACTATCTACGGTACCACCTCAGATTGGGCAAAAAGAAGCTCTCAGGGCAAGTAGAAGAGAGGAGAAAACGTCCAAAGACACACCAGGCAAATAAGCAGCTGAGGGCTGTCACCTCAGGGGCGTATTTCCATAGATAGTTATGACTGAAAGGGCTATTATTATTATTATTATATACCTTTGCTAAAGAATATTTATATTTTCAGAAATATATCACTGATCCCAAAATCAAGTTGATTGGATAGGTGATTTGTAACTTACTGTTTAATAAATTAAACAAATTACGTCTGACTGTAATATTTTATATATATATATATATATATATATATATATATATATATATATATATATATATATATATATATATATATATATATATATATATATATATATATATATATATATATATATATATATATATATATCTTACTTGTCCCACTTTTTCATTTCAGTGTCTTCCTTTTAATGATAAAAAATATAGTGCCCTCCTTTTTTTGCATTTAACGACATGGTAACTCTAGCTGCTATTAAAAGGTTTTTAATATAGGGTATCTAAGAAATAAAGAAACAAGAGAACAATTGCAGTCATAGTATCAAACAAATACCCAGTACTCCAACAGCTGCATGTTAAATCAAATGCAGAAGTTCACTGGCAACAGATCAGAACTACAAGGTATATGGAATAAAACAAGCGAAGAAGTACCAGGGAAAAGCAAACTTCAGCACAAAGCATGGATAATGGCAGAAATAATCAATAAAATAAACGGCAGAAAAGAAAACGTGACAGCAGATTTAAACAGAAGCAAAACAAGAATTTCCAAAGTCAAGATCAGGAAGTGTAAACAGAAGCGAACAATGAGGTACAGTAAGAAGATAATCAAAAGAAACCTGAGTAAATATACTGAAGATTTGGCAATAGAGGCAGAGGAAGCTGCAGCCAAAGGAAATAATAGAGTCTTATAAGCAACAGCACAAGGAAACTAACAGAGAAATACAAGCAATCAAATGATCTCATCAAAGTCAAGGATGGAAAATTACTTAGCAATACTCAAGAGAAAGTGAATAGGTGGACAGTACATTTAAAAGAACTTCTAAATAAGCCATGTTAATAAGATCCGCCAGAAATCGAGCCAGCAGAAGAACAGCTACAAATCAACTATCTTATACCTACCTACTGTGACAGGGCGAAGACGATGTGTGAAGAAGAATAAGAATTCATGTGTAATGTTGTCGTCACTCTCTCTGACCTACTTTCACACACGTTCCACAGTCACAGAAAAACTCTCTTGATGACAGGGGTCCCACTTTTATTAATGAAACCCTATCAGGTAGCGTATGAATCATACAGCAAACAATGTTGTCCACAATTTTACTTTGAAAGCATTTCCTAAGCAACACCGTATAACCCAGCTATTTAGGTAACACGATATAATAACCCAGCACAGACTGCTGGACTCTGAAATAAAATGAAACAAAATAAACTAGCATCGTACTAATGGACAAACATCATCTACGTAATAATACATACATATGTGTGAAAATATGCAAGTACATGCACTTAAATGACCATGTATGTGTGTGTGTGTGTGTATTCATGCAATAAACATATTTAAGTCAACAATAATGCCTTCCTACTCATACTAAATACTAACTACATCATCATGTGAGAGAAAACTTAAATGAAGCATTTCTATCTATGATGAAATATTATATACAACTCACTGGTCTAAATGACCACATTTGATCAGTATCTTAGAGGCTTAGCTGCTCTAAAGAACAAACAGATATAAATAAATAAATAAATAAATAAATAAATAAATATATATATATATATATATATATATATATATATATATATATATATATATATATATATATATATATATATATATATATATATATATATATATATTGTGGCAGAGATTATGTTATCGATTTCATATATCTTTCTTTTTGTCTTTATTTTCTTCTTCTACGTCTCGTCACCCACGCCCGTCGGGACTTAACTCTCCCATTCAAACCTTTGTCATTTCTTTTCTAAGTTAGCAAGCATTTAATTGCATTTTCTTTGATGTAGCTTTATGAGCAGACGTAATGAGTAACGCGAGTCAGTTTCACGTTAATTTTAAACGCCAGAGATCGAATCGTGTTAACTCGTTCTAGACAAGTGATATAAGGGATTTGAGATGAAAGACGAGCGTGCGTGTATTTCGTTTATGACCATAGTCTGCAGGGCAGTAATAGTGTGAATTCTCGACGAGCAGAATTCTCTTGCACGGTCTGGAAAATCATGTTACGCAAGATCAAAGAGAGACTGTCCGCTAGATTTGAGAGCCTGTTTCGGCTTCATTCCTTTCATTTCGTAGAATGAGATAGGAAATATGTAAATATGGAAGAAGGTGCTACATCTGGAAGAATGAGTCCGTTTTCTGGTTTTAGACGTATTATCTTTCTTTGGTTGCAGAGAGATATATATACTCTAGAAATCAAACTCAAATCCATTCCAGTGCCTCGCAGTTCTCTAGAGTACTAGCTGCGTTCTAGAAATCACTTTATTTAAGTAGAATTTCTCAGTTTCGTTGGAGGAAATAGTCTTAATAGGCTGTGTTGAGGTAAATATATTGATAGTAATTGTGAGTGATTTAAGTGGTAAATCGCCTATATATCTTTACTAGATTAATGTGTAGAGCGATTTAAATGAAAGTCAGTTATATTTTCTCTAAGTACGGTGTCACAGTGGATATCAAAATAACTTATAATTTCTAGCTGAACTCATTCGGCTATTAATAAATTTAATTAAATTGCTAGTAACCAGTCCGAGAATATTTTAACTAACTAGTAAACGCACTGATTCATCATTGAGTATTGACGAAATATATTTATATATATTTCTAATTCATGATGACTGATTTTTTCCAAGGACTAGAATATATTTCACGGGAGTTTTAAACGATGAGACAAACTCTAAGCTTATAGTTTCTAACTTAAAGTTAATAATCGAAGTGAATATTACATTTTACGCGAACGAACGAACGAACGAACTTTATTTTCAAAGGGTTGAGAATTGGGCACGCAGGCCCGTCTAACATTCTGCCCTTCCTTTCGCTCACGTTTCATACCGTTTCCTTTCAATAGCACATGTATTTTTAGCATTATTTAAGCATACAACATTATCGAGGTAAAATAATAACATACATTTGTAACATCCAGACATAATCAAATTTAAGGGGGGGGGGGGGGTAATTATTAATTAAAATACATTAACAAAAATTAATACATTAAAAAAAAATTATAAAAAAAAACTAAAAAAAAAAAAAATAACAAACACAATCTAAACCATTCATACAGTAAATAAGACATAATTTGAAACGTAATCAGATAATGGTGGCATATAATAAGAACTCGTGACATTTTGGAAATCTGCTGTATTAGCTGGGACTTCATGTGTTGTCAGCGCATGCGGAAAATGTTCTCACAGGTGAGCAACTTTGAGTCCCATGCAGATACTGCCACAGGGAGTGAATTGTCGACGCCTCCACTACCCGAGATCCAGTTTTATGACCTATGCTCCTTAGGGAGGTAAAGGGTATTGACTGATAGATGAGAATCGTACATATAGGCCCGTCTTGCATTTTGCTCTTCCTCTTACTCATCTTTATTGCTATGTATCCAGACATTCTCCAACATACTTAAGGTATTAGTTTAACGGCGATGCAACATTATAAATAGTATAAAAGCATACATTCACAGTATCTGATTACAATTAAGAAGTAAGGTATATTAAAATGAAAAACTAGATCATCAGACCCTCCATACAGTATATTAGATAATAATAATTCGAAACATAATCCCTTACGGCGGCATATAATCCGCACTCATAATGTATTTGAACAGCCTACGATTATATGAGTAGGGACTGTGCATGTTTTTCAGGTCATGTGGAAGATTGTTCCAAAGATGAGCAGCTGAGTAAGCCAAGCTCTTCTTGTACAAATCTAGCATCGGCTTGGGTACCTCTAACTGGTTTAAGCGCTGACTACGTTTTTCATTGAATTTTAAAAGTGGCCACAGATACGTTCGATCATTTTGTGACAAGATTTTGTGAGCGAATTTAGCTTTGTTAAATAGGAAGTGCTTTCTAAGGGGTAATATTTTAAGATAGTTATATAGATCTATACAATGTGTTTGGTGTTCATCAGCAACTAGGTGCACTGCACGTTTTTGAAATGAATGAAGCCTTTTTGTGTTGGATATGGAACAACCATCCCAGATTGTGGAACAATAGTCTAGGTATGTTTGTATGTGAGATGTGTAGAACATTTTCCTTGCCCCCTCATCCAGGAAGTGTTTGATTTTGGCTAATTGGTAAACTGTTTGTGCCGTTAGCTTTGTGAGTGCACTTACATGTGAGTTCCAACTTAGGTGCTGGTCAACAGTTAGACCTAGAGTTTTATGTTCATTTACGTTTTCAATTAGTGATGTTCCGATGTAGAGCTGAAGAGTTGTTTTCTGCGAGTTTTGTAGTTTTTGTCTGGTTGATATTAACATACACTTCGTTTTACTAATAAGGGTAGGATAGGATGTATGTATATATTATGACTTAGTATTCTGTATGTTTCTATTTCTTTATAGAGTATCTGGGTCAGCCCAACACCTACCAGCGGTTTTATTCAGTACTTATGAGAATAAAACACAGAAGAAATATTTTAAGTCTTTAAATACGTGGGGTTACAAGTTACTAGCTGTCTGGCATTGCGTTTGCATCCAGAAAGAAACAGACTACCCATTTTTCACGAACTTTAAGACCAAATGAAGTAACTAGGCCTATCGAGCCAGATTATAATTCTTCCCAATAATCTCAAGTACACTCAGCCCTTATAATCATATAATTATAATCAATAACATTTCCGACGGTTTTTGATCAAGTTGTGGTGTGACAATCAATTGTTTATACGGAGTGAAGCACCAACCTGATGTTTCCTAAAGTACTGGAAACCTCAAGATTCTGACACTGTGAGCTTTGTGGCATCTCTTACCTGAACTGATTTTTTCCTAGTGACATAAGCAATAATCCAAATAATAATAACCAAGGGGACGCTCCATAGAAAACAGTGGATTTGATTCTGTCTTTTGAGGAGCTGGGGTCCTCTTGGCGAAAAATAACTGGCGCTGCTGTATGTGTGAATGTCCCAACGATTGTTCCAGAATTAAAGGAAAAATCCAGTCTGTAAGTAGAAAGATTGTCAGTGGCCATTGTTGTATGAATAGAATGAGAGCAGGAATGAGTGACTCCTTTATTGTATAACAAATTTCACCCACTTTGTATTTCTTATATGCTAGTTGTGTATTTAATGGGTTTTTTTCTTTCCTCTTAGAATAGATAAATATATCTACTCTGTTCTCAACTATAGAGAGAAATCCTAGACCATAGTATATATATCTGTGACTCTTTGGGGGCTATCACTTTTCTTCTACCAGGATCGTGGGCGAAACAGAGGGGGAAAGGATTACACCTATGAGTCTAATATTCTGTTAGTAATGCTTTAACCTATGTGTATTTTTATATTGATTTGATAGTCTAAAGTTATTTACTGTGTTGTGAAATTCTTATGATAATAAAATTTACAGAAACTTATTCTAGTGTGTCGGTCAGCTCGTTCCCAAATATCGATATTCCATTGTTATAGTTTTCACGTCGGTGCGTCTAAATTTCGTCACTTATATGTGTGTGTATGTGAGTGGAGATATATATATTAATATATATTATATTAGACTGTCTGACCCATCTAGATCTGTTGTAGAGCTAGGCTGAAAGAGAGAGAAATCTATTATTTTCCACCATCTCACTCGTGAAAAACTATTTTCTTTACGTTACCTCTCCTGAGATATCACCTGTTCTAATCTATTCTACGAGTTATCTACCCTTCCAAGATGGAGGTGAAATTCGTTTCTCACCTTAGACGCCGAAAGAAAAACATCAGGAATGTGTATATTTCGATGGATATCACCATGTTATGTTAAATTATAGAATAAGAGATACACCAGAGTATCTAGTGGTGTAGATATTTTCCTATAACTGACCTCGAAACCCTTGAATCGGTCGGTTGGATCGGAGGGTTGATCAGTGAGTTAACAATTCACTATCGTAAAACAAGCTATTGTTACCGAAACAGAACCAGGCTCGACAGTAAACATGACTCACTCTAATATCTTGGGGGCTAAGGAGATTTCTAAAATTGGATACTGGAATGTAAGAACTATGTATCAAGACGGAAAATTGGAAGAAGTAATTAAAGAAATGGATAATTATAAGTTGGACTTATTGGGTGTCAGCGAGTGTAGATGGACGGGGAAGGGCATAAAATATATTTCAGAAGAAAAAAAGCAAATTATATACTCTGGTAGTAATGATAATCGTCACACAGAGGGAGTAGCCATCCTAATGACACAGAAAGCAGCAGCATCGCTTATCAGCTGGGTACCTATCAATGAGAGGCTAATATTAGCTAGATTTCAGACACGATTTTTCAAGCTCTCAATTGTACAATGTTATGCACCAACTAACGACGCTCTTGATACCACAAAAGATGACTTCTATGAAGCACTTCTAAGTACCATCAACACAATACCCAAGCATGACATAATAGCAGTCATGGGTGATTTTAACGCCAAAGTAGGTGACAACAACGATGGAGTACAAAGATATCTCGGTACTCATGGCATAGGCTGTATGAATCAAAATGGCGAAAGACTTCTAGAACTTTGTGAAATATCAAACCTCGTTGTGGCAGACACCATCTTTCCACATAAGAATATCCACAAGATAACATGGAATTCACCTGATGGCAGAACTAAGAACCAGATAGATCACTTCTGCATAAGCGCTAAATTTCGCTCATCAGTTCAAGACGTCAGAGCATACAGAGGTGCAGAGATCGGAAGCGATCATAACCTCTGCATAGCTAAAATGAGAATTAAACTGAAGAAGTTATACCAACCGAATAAAAATAGAAGAATAGATGTACACAGACTGCAATCAAATGATATAAAGAAGGAATATAATGTCAAAATGAACAACTATTTCGATGCTTTAGGCAAAATTGACAACGATATCACCACCAAGACAATCGATACTAAATGGGAACAACTGAGAACAGCAATGACAGAAGCAGCTGTAGCGACCACCGGATACCTAGTACATAAAAAGAAAAAATGGATGAGAGAAGATACTTGGGATAAAATACAAGAAAGGAAAACAGCAAAACTTAAACTACTAGCGGCAAGTACACATAATGCAGTTGAATCTTGCAAACTAACTTATAACTTGTTAAATAAAGAAGTGAAGACAAAAACTCGAAGAGATAAAAGACATTTCATCAATGAACTGGCCGTAGAAGCTGAAAATGCTGCAAGAACTGGTAATAGTAGGTGCCTTTATCAAATTACAAAACAACTATGTCACCAGCCTACTGCTATGGAAACACCTGTTAAAGGTAAATTAGGGAATTCAATACCAACAGAAAAAGAACAAATGAAGAGATGGGCTGAGCACTTCATGGAGGTGCTAAACAGACCACCACCAACAGTAACACCTGATTTTAATAATGAAACATCCACAACCACTTTGCCAATAACTTGCGATGAATTCACGCTGGACGAGATCAAACAAGCCGTTAAAAGATTAAAAAATTTTAAAGCTGCTGGAGTTGACGAAATTTCAGAAAATGATTAAAGCAGTTAATGACAACAACCTCTTGAGAATTTTAGATATTATAAATGAAGTATGGAGAGAAGAACAACCACCACAACAATGGAAAGACAGTATTATTGTAAAGTTACCGAAGAAAGGTGATCTATCAGACTGTAATAACTGGCGTGGTATATCTCTATTATCAGTACCTGGAAAATTATTATGTTGCATGATGTTAGAAAGACTTAAATTGCATGCTGACGAAAAGATCAGAGAAGAACAAGCGGGTTTCAGGCCGAAACGATCATGTATTGATCAAATATTCACACTAAGAACAATTATAGAAGAATCAGTGGAAAGGCAATCGCCACTTATTATCACCTTCGTCGATTTTCAAAAAGCCTTTGATAGTCTACACCGCCCATCATTGTGGAAGATACTTACAATCTATGGTTTTCCAACAAAATATGTGAATATAATCAAAGCGCTATATGACAATGCAAGATGTTGTGTTAGAACAAATAAAGGGAATACAGAATGGTTTACAGTAGAAACAGGGGTGAAACAAGGCTGTATTATGTCACCACTACTTTTTGGAATAGCTATTGATTGGGTTATGAGAAACTATACCCACAATGAACAATTGGGTATAAAATGGACAAATGGAAAATTCCTGGGGGACCTGGATTTCGCAGATGATGTAGCATTCTTAAGTTCAACACCAAGACAATCCCAAGAAGCAATAAATAATTTGTGTCATCTCTCGGTTAAAATTGGTCTCCAAATAAATGCCTCTAAAACTAAAGCTATGAACTTTTCTAACGAGACCTTTGATATCATCTTGAACGGGGAAAAACTACAGAAAGTTGAAAGTTTCAATTATTTAGGCAGTAAAATGACTCAGGATGGTGACACAACAAGAGAAATCCATACTAGAATTGCTTTGGCAGCTAGCGCCTTCAATAGATTATCTAACATTTGGAAATTACGATCATTGAATATACATACCAAGCTTCGTCTGTTTAATTCAAATGTTATCTCAGTGTTAACATACGGCTGTGAGAGTTGGAAAATAACAAAATCATTGGAGAACAAGCTGAATACATTCGAGAACAAATGTCTTAGAAAACTCATGAACATCAGTTGGAAAGAATTCAAGACTAATCGACAAATAAGAGAAGACTCTAGGCAGAAATATGTCTCCGACTATATAAGGAAAAGACGATGGTCATATATCGGTCATGTCCTACGAATGCAAAACAACAGAATACCACTACAGGCGCTCACTTGGGTTCCTGAGGGTAAGCGGAAAAAAGGAAGACCAAAAGAAACACTCAGAAGAACAATAATAAGAGAAGGAAGAACGTTGGGCCTAAATAATGTGCAAGAGCTAAGAGGAGTGGCGTCACAACGAACAACCTGGAGAGCACTGGTTTCTGCCTTATGCGCCGTGTTTGGCGCTTAAAGAATTTATTATTTATTATTATTAATCTATTCCCCTTTCGCAAATCTACGACATGTGTATATATATATATATATATATATATATATATATATATATATATATATATATATATATATATATATATATATATATATATATATATATATATATATATATATATATATATACTCTATTCTTACAAAGGTAAAAAGGAAAAGGTAAAGGAACCCGTTACACGCCCATTGAGGCATATTGGGAATATGGTGTTAGGCCCATATTATCTTGACCGTCGGCACACTAGGGGTGATGTGGTCGGCATCACGCCGGCCGCCTTAACCTTCCCAGAGTAGCTCTGGTACCCATTTGGGGCTGGGTCGACCCAGGAGCCGTTTGTGGCCTAAAAATTTTCCGCCTCATCTGGGGATCGAACCATAGACCACTGCGGATTATATGTCGCCCTAAGGGATTATGTTTCGAATTATTATTATCTAATATACTGTATGGAGGGTCTGATGATCTAGTTTTTCATTTTAATATACCTTACTTCTTAATTGTAATCAGATACTGTGAATGTATGCTTTTATACTATTTATAATGTTGCATCGCCGTTAAACTAATACCTTAAGTATGTTGGAGAATGTCTGGATACATAGCAATAAAGATGAGTAAGAGGAAGGGCAAAATGCAAGACGGGCCTATATGTACGATTCTCATCTATCAGTCAATACCCTTTACCTCCCTAAGGAGCATAGGTCATAAAACTGGATCTCGGGTAGTGGAGGCGTCGACAATTCACTCCCTGTGGCAGTATCTGCTTGGGACTCAAAGTTGCTCACCTGTGAGAACATTTTCCGCATGCGCTGACAACACATGAAGTCCCAGCTAATACAGCAGATTTCCAAAATGTCACGAGTTCTTATTATATGCCACCATTATCTGATTACGTTTCAAATTATGTCTTATTTACTGTATGAATGGTTTAGATTGTGTTTGTTATTTTTATTTTTTATTTTTTTATGTATTAATTTTTGTTAATGTATTTTAATTAATAATTACCCCCCCCCCCCCCTTAAATTTGATTATGTCTGGATGTTACAAATGTATGTTATTATTTTACCTCGATAATGTTGTATGGTTAAATAATGCTAAAAATACATGTGCTATTGAAAGGAAACGGTATGAAACGTGAGCGAAAGGAAGGGCAGAATGTTAGACGGGCCTGCGTGCCCAATTCTCAACCCACAGAGATATTGCATAACATTCCATAGAAACTAGCAAGTGTAGACGTATGAAACTTCGCCCTTTTCGCCATGTGGCTAGCTGGCGCCGCTAGTGATAACCGTGAGGTTACCCCTACCTTATTCACAGTGGGCTTAACTACCTGTCATGCATGTGAGTTGAACCCAATGTTTCTTCCAGTACAGTCTTGTTATCGTTTACGGCTTTAACTCTCATTATCATTGTTTTCTCCCTATGTATTTTCAGACTCACTTGTTGGGATCTGTTATCGAGTATTTTCATTTCGTCTTGCATCTGATCACGGTTTTGGGACAGAAGTGCCAGGTCGTCGGAAAAATCTAGATTGTCAAGCTGTTTAGTCAATAGTCTAGATTGACAAGCTGTTTAGTCAATAGTCTAGATTGTCAAGCTGTTTAGTCAAGAGTACCCAGGATTCCATTTCTGGTGGCTGAAGTAAAAGTTTTCATAACCCAATCTATAGCCAATAGAAGAGAAGCTGTGGCAAGGTGCATATCTGTCGTACTCCAGGTCGTATTCTAAACAGTTCTGTAAGTTGTTCTTCATGAAGAACTCTGCGTGTCATGTCTTCAAATGTTTTCTTTATTAAGTTAATGATCTTTGGGACTCCATAATACATCAGTTTCCAAAGTGATTCTGTGGCTAAGCTGTCAAATGCCTTTTCATAGTCCACAAATCCAAAGTACAGCGGCGAATTCTATTCCAGACTCTTTTCAACTATTATTCTTAATTGGCTATCTGGTCTATACAGGATTTGTTTGCCTAAAAACTTCTAGTTTATCTTTCAGCTGTCTCACTCTTTCAATACCTCCAAGATGTTTCTGTTTAATATGTTTCCTGGTACTAATAGTGAAAATGATTCCGCTGTATTTGTTACACTACTGAATCACTCCCTTCTAAGGTAACTTAACCAGCTATCATTCGTTCCATTCTTCTGGTATTTCCTCTCTCTCCCAGACTTTACCAAGTAATTTGTATAATATCTCTGTAGCGTTGTCAGTATCTGCTTTGGCAGCTGGAATGTCACCTCGACCAGCTGCTTTTCCATCTTTTAGAAGCTTATGACTTTCTTTTTCTCCTTCCTGTGTAGTTTGACGGTGTGGCCAGAAAGGTATAACTTTAGACTGAGTAATTAGTTGTCGATCTAGTCTACGGTGTATATTTGCGCTCATGCTGGCATTCTCACGCGGGAATGGGCGATCTAAAAGAAACACACCTTTGCCATCCGTGAAGAAGACAGATGTGTGAGACGCAGAAGATATAATGTGAGACAGCCCTCGGTTGTGAGACATCCTGCCGCTGTCTGACACCAGAGGAAAACACCTTTTTGAGCATGAAACCATGAGGTGTGACTCCAGGCAAGAGATATCCTGGTAATGTAACGACCAGTGGGCGGAACTTGAATTGTGGGCGTCTAGGAAGATAATCTTTACTAAGATGTGATCTCATGTTATCCATACTGAGCATAGGACTACTGATTTGCTCCCTAGAGGGATGGGTGGAGATTTCCCTGACATTTTGACGTGGCTATCATGTGGAACAGGAATGGAGATGTAGATTTAAACTGAGACAGTGAGAGAGTCGAGTGGAGAGCTGAGAAATAGCCAGATCGTCTTCTTGCACAAAACGCGCACTCGAACGATAACCAAGTGAGGTTTGGGCTTTTGCATAGTTGCGTCTGTGCTAAGAGAGCTAACGACATAGAGGTATGCTTGCATTTGAGTACATTTTTATAATAATTTAGATTTAGTAATATTAGACGTTTCAGGTTTGGGATTTATTGCTGTTTAGAATGTGTCTATCTATAACAGTTTGATAGAAGCTGATTGGCGATTTATGTGTTGTTAAGTGTAATTTCACGTATACCTCCTAGCTATTTTCAACCGTGAGACTGTATGTTAAATGTGTAAAGTACTAAGTGATTTTATTAGAGGAATTCTAGTGTCGCATTGCGTTTTATACAAGTGTGTACTTATTACCATTATTATTATTATTTGTGTAGTGTTACGTAATGGTTATATTGCATTCTTGTGAGACGTAAGTGTGGTTAATTTTACATTAGTGATTATTGTGAGAGAAAGATTTGCTCCATGAGCAGCCTATGCCTATTACATTTAGTATATAGCTGTAAGTGAGTTTATTCTTTATTATTATTATGGTTGTGGTGGAATTATTGATGTAACACTATCAGTGCCGGTATAACGGACTTATCTTAGAAACTGGTGATAACTGTTGGCCCTTGGGTTCTTTATACATTAACTGGCTTTTGAGCTGAAGGCGTGGGGTAGCTGCGGCACCAAGGCTGAGCGTTCCTCCCAAACTCTCTTCCCTCACCAGGTTTCCTGCCACCACTAGGTATGCTGGTATATAACCTGTAATAAGAGGAAAATGCCCTCACCATGTAGATCTCATCTAATATTTAATTCCACACACAAACATGGAGACAACTCACCCTGATCAGTTATGTGTGCTGATCATTGCACCAATCTGTATCTGCCAGTGTTTAACATCACTGCTGTGTAAACATTCTTTTTCAGTGATAGTACATAGCTCTTATTTCCTCCTCCAAGAAGTCTCTTCCATACAATAGATAGGCGTGTGCAATACATAGCTTGTGATCCCTTAATATCTCTTTACAACATCCTATGCAGGGCTTGTCGTTCATACAATAGATAGGGTGTGCTTACTCTAGCACTGGAACCTGTGGATAAATTCTTTCTAACATTCTCTACATGATTTTACATAATAGTTAACATTTATGGCACTGCAAAAGCCAATATCCCTTCTTGGTTACTGCATTGGCATGCGCAAAATTTGTAAGCCACTAACAAATATTTTATGCCTTTCTTTCACTCCGGAAGACTGCATTCCTATATTGGCTATCGTAACACAATTGTGGCCTGCATGTTAATTAAAGCAATACAATTATTTATTGTGCCTTACCCTCAAAAAAGAATATAACATATCATAAGCTTGACTTTGGCAGTTAATGGGTTCTTCCACTGCCTTTAGTGTCCAGACGGTGAAAGCTTTGGTCACATTGGCTTTCCCTCTGATCTCAGCTTTAGATAGTTTTAATTTCAAATGGCGGTTGTTGCCAGCGAAATGTTAATTTTATTGCGCCAAGCTACTCTACGCCTTAACCAATCAAAACGCGTGTCAAGAAATTTCCAACTTTCTCACGCAACCAAATTGAGCAGTTTATAAGTGGGTTTGTTCGTCAGTCTCAATTTTTATTTATACAATATCTTGGTTATTAATGGGTCAATTTTTAATATTAAAAGTGATTATTAAAGGGACAACTGTCTTCTATCTTCCTATGTAGGTTTCCTTTATCCATTTGTTCCCGTTTTCATCTTGGTAATTTTTTCTAATATATAGTGCTCCGTTCACTGAACTAAAATATTAATAAAATAACTTTCTAAGGCCAGATAATTTATTATAAGGGAAAATATTATGATATATTTTAACTAATATTAGCGTTTCCCTTCAAGACATCCCTGCTATTTATAACGAAATAAATTATCTAAGTTTCTTTTCAAACGCACAAGTTAGGTTTGATTTTCATTGTAACCCCTTCCTCTCACCCCTATTACAACGAGGTAACAAGTTGGTTCGTGGACAAACTTTCCGGCTTTCGTCACAAATATTGGGAAGGGTCGAGAGTGTGCGTGTGTTTTGGGGAGGGGGGTGGTATTTTTACGCTTGGCGTTAGAAAAATTCAAATTCTTTATTTTAAATTTTAGCGGTAGGTTTGCCCTTGGCAATTTTTCAAATATAGTAGGAGTGGTTTATAGGTTGTAAATTTACGTTACTAGATTTTTGAATCGGGGAAATTTGAGCGCGTTGTGATACAGATACACTTTACGACACATCTCCCCGGTTAAAAAGCCTTCACCACTAGTGCAGCTTTATGTTCTGTGTTACAATCTCGATCAAATTGACTCAACACTGCTTTAGTTTGATCCTGAGTTACTGCAGGTGGGTCAGTCAAAGTAGGCACTACTCAAGAAATATGCCTCAGACATCTGCACTCCAGGTATCTATTGCAGTTTGTGTTAATAAAACAGCTGCAGGTGCTACTGCCTGTCCCATGCTGATTATCAATCAATATTCACCATTACTCTGAGTTTGTCCCATGACATGTTCAGAGGTTTCTAGATGTCCCTCAAGGTTGTAATAGTTATGAGGAAAGAATCTATAAATTTGTTGATAGCAGAGTTATGTAGGAGACCCAGTAATTTCCTTATCAGCCTGGATAAAACACTCGGAGTAATATCAATCCAAAAGCAACCTATGAATTCAATGTGCCCCTCCGATGTGATCACAGCCAACAATTGGTCTGATTTCAAGCTTGATTTGAATTTGGAAAAACCCTTTACTAATATGTATGACTCTTTAATCTGCCATCAGATAAAGGCCATATTCACCAGTTGTTTCTCCGCCCAACAGCAATTGGTGATATAATATATAATTTTCGGAAAGGAGTTTTTTCTGCACCAGAAATCAATTCTCCCTTTTTAGCATTGTTATAATATGTGTGATCTCAATCCAACGTCCGTACAATACTTTCACTTGGACTGTATAGGGTCGGTCACTAGCACTGTCACCGGTGCCCTAATAGCCATATGCTGAAGTGAGCTTGACATTAGGCAAACTGCCCAAACGCCCGCTCCCAACTCTTCTAAGGTTACCATTTAGTTTCGGTTTCAATGTTGGCCGATTAACCTCATTTCTATTTTTAGTTAGTTCCAATAATTCCGACCTACTGTGTGGCGGGGTGTTCTGGACTGTGTTTGTATGTTCTCTTCGTACCATACGTAATGTTGCCAGTGTTACTGGTCTATGGGAAGACTGGGTGTGAGAAGGAGCATGCCTATTCAGTATGTCTACTTTGCAATTCCCCAGCTCATTTGCAAGAAATAGTTCACAGATGTCCTTTGACGGGTAGTGCCAATCCTCTGGTGTCCCCCGTCTGGTACAACATGTGCTTGTGCAATAACGTTTTACCTTTAACTCAATGGCAGTACTAACTGTCCATGCCCGTTAGATCCGGCTCCAGCCTTCCTGTAAAGCAGTCTATCCTTCAAATAGAATTGTCCTTTTCTCGGGATGTTATGGCTATTTGGCAATTTGCCAAAGCAAGGTTTTAATGATTTATCTTTTGCCTGGGCCTTTCTCATCTTTTCATGATGAATATTTAGGGGTGGTTCCTTCTCCTTACTAGGGGTCGACCTGACCTGGAGCGTGGCCATTATCACAGGTTTTATAGGTCTCCCTCGAAAAACATACCTCTTTCCTAACACCAGCGAGTAATTAGGATACTTACACACGGCTGCACTTATCACTCCTTCCACGTACCTAGTATTGACATTTATCCTGGCTACGTGAAGTGTCAGGGTGGCTGTATCCTTCAATGCCCCTTGTATCTCCACTTTGTCTGTGGTATACTGGTCAGGGTGCACCAGGTTTGCACTCACAACTGAGTCATATTCCAATCCTGAATCGTAAAGGCAATTGACTCTCGTACCATTACATGTCACCTCTTCACAGATGGGGGGATGAGGAAGTTCATGCTGCCCTGTATACAGTTCCTTCTTTCCCTTGTTTCTCACTGTTATCATGCATGCAGCGTGATATGGAGGAACTTTCCTACCACATTCAATTGTATTATGATTTTGCATAGTACATATTTTGCACCATTGTCCTTCTGGTCTGTATGGTTTCTTGTCATTTGTTTGAGGGTTTCTATCTCTAGGATCATATCTGGGCCTATCAAAATTTTGTTTATACCTAGGTGGTTGATCCCTAGTATTATAATACTCATCTTGGTCTGGTGGGGGTTTGTTATTTTCTGTTTGTTTCTTTCTAAGGCCAGCTACTTCCTTCTGGGCTGCCTGATATCTCTCAGCAACATTGAGAATCTCCCCCAACCTCTCTGCACCTTGTTCCATGAGAAATTTTCTCAAGTCTGGAGCCATGGACTCTCTTAACTGCTCCATCATAATCATTTCCTTCAAATCTTGGGTTTTCCCCAGAGCAGTCAATTTCTCCAAATAGGTTTCCAATCTGGCAGAGAATTGGTGGTAAGTCTCCCCAGACAGTAGCTTAGCAGTTCTAAATTTCTTCCTATAGAATTCACTGTTCTTTTCATATCTGACTAAGAGAGCTTGTTTTAGAATATCATAATCTTCTTGCTCTTCTCTGCTCAATTTGGAGAAGACTTCATAAGATGTACCCCTAAGTCCTTGTGATAATTTTAAACTCCACTTCTCCCTTTCTAACCCATAATTACTAGCTAGCCTTTCGTATCTATTGAGGAATGACTCAATGTCATCCTCTTTCTCTACAAAAGGATCTAAGTGAAAGTTCATGGCTGAATAAGAGGCCCCCTGACTTGCAGTAGTATCAGAGGTAGATGGGCTGCTTCCATTTTCTGGAACATGTCTTTGCAGTTCCAGTTCCTTGAGTCTGAGCTCATGTTCTCTTTGCAATCTCCTTTCCTCTTTGTCAGCCTCCAATTGCAATCTCTTTTCTTCTGATTCCCTTTGCAATCTCTTTTCTTCTGCCTCCCTTTGCAATCTCTTTTCTTCTTTTTCAGCCTCCAATTGTAATCTCTTTTCTTCTGCCTCCCTTTGCAATCTCTTTTCTTCTTTTTCAGCCTCCAATTGTAATCTCTTGATTTCAGCCTCTCTATCAGCCTCTAATTTCCTAGCCTCCCTATCAGCTTCTAACTGTAATCTCTTCTCTTCTGCTAACCTCCTATCTTCCCTTTCAATAAACTTATCACATTCTGAAGTCACATACTGAATCAGAAGGTTTCATTCCATGCCAAGATCTTTCGCCATCTGTACAGTGGAAGATCTGAATTTAGCTAAGTCTGCCATCTTCCTTTTTTCAATACAAATTTATCACTAATATATTTTAAATTAACAAACTATCTAACTAATTAATAAAGGCACTGACAGTTCATCAAATTCCACCAATTATTACTTTTCTTATTTATTTATTTATAGAGCCCCAGGGTCTGGTGTTAACTTAATCCCGGACAGGACCCCAATATGTGGAAAAAGAGGTTACTGGTGTTATAAATTACGGGTAAACAGATTGAGATCACGCTGTGTAAGTTCCCTGAGTCTAATTGTTGATGATGATGATTCTCAGAGTCGCTATCTGCCACCTCTCAGATCTCAATCTGTGTGAAATAGGCTCTGTGATGATGTGTGGCTGAGTGTGTCTAGGGTAATGTATTTAATATAATGATGAAATAACATATAAACAGAACTGTAACTCAATAATATTAAAGTGAGTAAGACTTTGGTTAAAGTTTAGGTAAGTATCTTACAATTTAATGTCCCTGTACCTCAAGTTTTCTGGGACAGGGATTGTCAAACTCAATAAATTTGTTTATATACATTATTTAAAATAAATAACTGGAACTCTGTCCAAATATCTTGTTACTATGAATAAAGATCACTGTAAGAATTTCACCCTCTGATCTGTCTATCTGCTTGTACGTATCACTGTTATTATGTTGAACAGATTGTCTTCTTCATCATATCAAGTGAGTTTATTCTTTATTATTATTATGGTTGTGGTGGAATTATTGATGTAACACTATCAGTGCCGGTATAACGGACTTATCTTAGAAACTGGTGACAACTGTTGGCCCTTGGGTTCTTTATACATTAACTGGCTTTTGAGCTGAAGGCGTGGGGTAGCTGCGGCACCAAGGCTGAGCGTTCCTCCCAAACTCTCTTCCCTCACCAGGTTTCCTGCCACCACTAGGTATGCTGGTATATAACCTATAAAAAGAGGAAAATGCCCTCACCATGTAGATCTTATCTAATATTTAATTTCTCACACAAACATGGAGACAATTCACCCTGATCAGTTATGTGTGCTGATCATTGCACCAATCTGTATCTGCCATTGTTTAACACCACTGCTGTGTAAACATTCTTCTTCAGTGATAGTACATAGCTCTTATTTCCTCCTCCAAGACGTCTCTTCCATACAATAGATAGGCGTGTGCAATACATAGCTTGTGATCCCTTAATATCTCTTTACAACATCCTAAACAGGGCTTGTCGTTCATACAATAGATAGGGTGTGCTTACTCTAGCACTGGAACCTGTGGATAAATTATTTCTAACATTCTCTACATGATTTTACATAATAGTTAACATTTAAGGCACTGCAAAAGCCAATATCCCTTCTGGGTTACTGTATTGGCATGCGCAAAATTTGTAAGCCACTAACAAATATTTTATGCCTTTCTTTCACTCCGGAAGACTGCATTCCTATTTTGGCTATCGTAACACAATTGTGGCCTGCATGTTAATTATAGCAATACAATTATTTATTGTGCCTTACCCTCAAAAAAGAATATCACATATCATAAGCTTGACTTTGGCAGTTAATGGGTTCTTCCACTGCCTTTAATGTCCAGACGGTGAAAGCTTTGGTCACATTGGCTTTCCCTCTGATCTCAGCTTTAGATAGTTTTAATTTCAAATGGCGGTTGTTGCCAGTGAAATGTTAATTTTATTGCCTCAAGCTACTCTACGCCTTAACCAATCAAAACGCGTGTCAAGAAATTTCCAACTTTCTCACGCAACCAAATTGAGCAGTTTATAAGTGGGTTTGTTCGTCTGTCTCAATTTTTATTTATACAATATCTTGGTTATTAATGGGTCAATTTTTAATATTAAAAGTGATTATTAAATGGACAACTGTCCTCTATCTTCCTATATAGGTTTCCTTTACCCGTTTGTTCCCGTTTTCATCTTGGTAATTTTTTCTAATATATAGTGCTCCGTTCACTGAACTAAAATATTAATAAAATAACTTTCTAAGGCCAGATAATTTATTATAAGGGAAAATTGTATGATATATATTAACTAATATTAGCGTTTCCCTTCAAGACATCCCTGTTATTTATAACGAAATAAATTATCTAAGTTTCTTTTCAAACGCACAAGTTAGGTTTGATTTTCATTGTAACCCCTTTCTCTCCCCCTATTACAACGCGGTAACAAGTTTGTTCGTGGCCAAACTTTCCGGCTTTCGTCACAAATATTGGGAAGGGTCGAGCGTGTGCGTGTGTTTTGGGGAAGGGGAGGGGGGTGGTATTTTTACGCTTGGCGTTAGAAAAATTCAAATTCTTCATTTTAAATTTTAGTGGTAGGTTTGCCCTTGGCAATTTTTCAAATATAGTAGGAGTGGTTTATAGGTTGTACATTTACGTTACTAGATTTTTGAATCGGGGAAATTTGAGCGCGTTGTGATACAGATACACTTTACGACAATCTCTGCCATACATCCTCGTTGTGCACCGCGGATAACGGCCCCGATCGGGATCTGAACTAAACTGGCTGAGGATCTAGAAGCCAGTGTAGCCCTAAAGATGTGGTGTGCAGAACTCACCGATGACACCCATCAATCCACTCTCAAATCATGAGTCAAATGATAACTGAGTCATAAGTGAATGACCCCAAGTCTAAGGTGGACCGTGCCAACATGCTGAATGGCTTCTGGGTAAACAGTCGCGAACATTTTCTGTCTGGTGGGCGAGAGGAGCGGTACCAGGCAAATGGACACCGTAAGGACATCCCTTGCCTCTTCCCTGGTATTGTGGCTCTACTAGCATGACAAAGTATTTGCACCATTTATTGCAAATTCACCATGCGTATTTTAACTATCCAGAATCATCGCGGAAACTATGGAAATTGTGCTCTGTAGTCGACACCTGCAGCATATGAAATAAGGAAATGCAGTGTAGAAGGAGAGGTAGGGGAGAGAAGAGGAGAAAGAGAGAAAAAGAAGAGCAGGAAAGAGAAAGTTCAGAAAGAAAGCAAATCGGCACTCAATGAAATATGTGCGTATGGGATACTGGAATTGTCGAAGTGCCAATCAACGGGCAGCCATTATACAAACAATCATCTACAATTTCGATATCTTCATGATCTAATAGACAGATTTAAAGCCAAAAGTCTTATCAATTGACCAGGCTACAGCTGTTACGCAGATCCATGTGGGCCTGGCAGACGAGGGGAGGCTATATATATATAAAACAACAGCTTCCTCATACAAGGCTGGATACAAGTTCCTAGCTAGTGAGGAGGCGGAATTACTTTGGATTGCTGTGAATATAGGTGGTAAAGAGTGGCGAATCTACAATTTATATGCTCATGTCGACCATCTTACAGAAGAGGGTGGTTGGAATTTTCTGGCGGAATAGTCTGAAGATTCTAACATAAGGTGTTTAATTGCTGGCGATTTCAATGCTAGATCCTAGAGGTGGAGGAACATCACGGAAAATAGGCAGGGTATAGCGTTGAGCCAGGTATTACATAACATGAACCTTACCATCTTGAGTGTTGGACGCCCAACTAGACTGGCAACTAAACCTAGGGATACAATTGGTGTCATAGATCTAGCATTCATTTCTAGTGCTGCCACCACCATGGCACGTTGGGATGTATTAGGCACCCAGGAAAGTGATCTTGCGCCATACTCATTGAAAAGGGTAGGACCACTATACACAGGAAACCTAAACAGACCTTCACGTATCCTACATGCCCACCCGACTAACAATCCTTGACACACATTGCGTCAAAATGCCAAACAAGTGACAGCGAAAACACCTTTTACCCAACCTCCCTGGTGGAATATGACAGTGGAGTAAGCAAGGATAGAAAAGGAAAGAGCAACAGAGGAATGGCGTAAAAAACGAAACAGAAGAATGATGAATGAGGGAGAGCTTGAAGAGGTGGTAAAAAGCAAGGAGCCGTTAATAGATTCAAGAGCTTGAAAAGGGAGGCCAAGGATAAAGTGCGGGAGGACTTTGAGACGCAGGTGGGGACGGAAAACCCCTACAGAAATTATGGTCCTTATATCGAAGAATGAATAAGAAAAATGCAAGCCAACCCATCCCTAATATCATAAACTATAAACGATTAGCCTGAAGGCGAACGAAGAGAATGGAAGAGCATTATTCATTCGATATGTGGAGCAAACGGTTAAGGAGTGCGTTTCGGACTATTTCGTCCAGATTAATTGCCTCCGTTACCCGATCTGACTTCAGGGGTGAACTTGTAGTGGACTTAAAATTAAGGGAATTTTTTTTTCTCCTTAAATTTTTTTGTAATAATTATTTTGTTTCCACTGTAGCAACTTATTTTTGTTAGTGATTAATCTTAACTACCATTTATTTGGCGTAGTCGTCTGCATTAGGTGCTTTATTGCCGATTAATAGCAGCGATAGTTAGATACTATAGTGTAGGAGGAGGTATCCCAGGTTAAAGTATATCTTTTGATTTTTAGTATTTTTCTCGTAAGTGGTAGGAACCAGTGTATCCTTTTTCTTACTTCCTTCTCGACTAGTCTCAGTCACCTATTTGCAAAGCCAGAAAGGTCGAAGCTTAGGCAAATCCTTAGGGACGAAGCGAGAGAAGAAGGTTTACAAGGAGACTAAGCCAAAGCTTTTGTCAGGGACGAACTTGATAGATACGATGCGGAGAGGAAAGCAGCCAAAGCTAGAGAGCAGAAGAAGATGGATAAGGAAATCGAAATCCGCAGGGAGAGAGAAAGAGAGAAGGAGAGACAGCATGAGAAGGAGAGGGAGGAGAGAGAGGAAAGAGAGAAGGAGAGACAGCACGAGGAAAGAGAAAGTGAGGAACGACGACAGCTTGAGTTGGCTCTTAAAGCTCTAGAACTCCAAAGTCGTGGGGCTGCCTCTACCTCCAGCAATGGAGAGTCTTCTTCTCATTCTTCCTTAACTGATCAAACTAACCCTCAATCTCTTCAACTCAACGCTATGTCTTTTGCTCTTGAATCTTTCCCTTGTCCTAATGAGAAGATTGACACGTATCTAGAAAAATTTGAGAAAATTGCAACTCTGTACGGTTTAGAGAGGTCGCATTGGAATATGAAGCTTTCTCAGGCTTTGAAAAGCAGTGCGTATGATCTTTACTCCAAACTGGAGAGCAGCCAACAAGACAATTACGACGTCTTGAAGAAAGCGTTATTGGAGCGTTTTTAAATGAATGCTCGAAAATTTTTTGCAACTGTTTCGCAACAGCAGGAAGCAGAACTCTGAAACTTTTCAGCAGTTCTCGTCTCGTTTGAAGGGATACTTGACAAAGTGCCTAGAGCTCTCGCATCTCCCCTCTACCAATGAAGGTCTTGAGGAATTTGTTATAACAGAACAAATAAAGAACACTTTGTCTGCGGACACCCGAAGATTTTTGGCTGAGCAAGGTGCAGAAAAGCTTGAAGACATCTTGGAAAAGTCTGAGCGTTATCAAAATGCGCTGGCCGAACTGCCGGCCACAAAACGTAAACCGACAGAAGAGCATTTTCGAAAGAATAATCTAGAGCAATCTTCTCATGCTTCTAATCAGAATAACCACAGAGAAACTGGACCCCAAAACCCCTCTCCTGAAAAATCCAAGTTCTACAAAAACAAGTACCCCAACCACAGTAAACAGTCTGATCAACCCGACCGCCCTTCATGGCACCGCAGCCAGCGAGGACAACCTGACAAAGGGAAAACCGCTGCGCACGGGACTAATGATCAGAGCGAGCACACTGAGCCTAAACGCATCGGATGCTTGTTAACAGTCTCGCAAGGCGGAATTATTGACAGTGATTCCCAACCTGAGGGAGAGAGACCCTCAACGCGAGGTACTGTTATTTTGAACGGTTCTCAAACTTTTTGTTTGTTTGACACGGGGCTTTCTTATGATTGCATTGTTGCCAGACACCTGGTTAAACCCGGTCAAGAGACAGGAGAGACTGTCGAACATTGTGGAGTTTCTAAAAGTGATGCACCTATAGCGCTTCCCATCGCACTGGTGGAGATCCACTCTGATTTTGTCAGAGGCACGATCAAAGCGGCTGTTATGGATGACCCCATCTACCCAGTCATACTTGGCGGTTGATACGTGTTTATTGGGAAACCGGAAGAGCCGATTCTGGCAGCAGTAACTATAAGAGGGCAAACCAAGAAGGAGCGGGAGCCTGCGCCTAATTCGTTACCTATGGAACTTAAAGAAGCGCAACAAAAGGACCCTACTTTGGCACCCTGCTTTAGGAAACTGCCCATGGCTAAGGAACCCAGACTGCACGGGGACATTTTTTCTAAGGATGGCGTACTTTATCGCAGAACTGGCAAGCCTGAACAAGGTTACAATCAGCTCCTAGTACCGAAACAGTACAGAAGCCAAATCCTAAACATGGGGCACTCTCTTCCCTTCAGCGGACATATGGGACAGAACGCCACAAACCAACGGATAACCACTCATTATTGGTGGCCAGGAGTAAATACTGATATTATCAGGTATGTCGAATCCTGTTCCCTAGTGCCAACGTGTACCACCCAAGCAACGGACACCCCCAGTCCACATGGGTGAAATGCCAATAATGGGAACACCATTTGAACGGGTTGTGATCGACATTTTAGGACCCTTAGAAAGGACTAAAAGAAGAAACAGGTTTATCCTGACCTTAGTCGACCCATGCACTTTATGGACAGAAGCTATCCCGTTAACATGCGCGGATGCCAAGCATGTCGCAGAGGCCCTACCGCAGATTTTCACTCAGTTGGGATTCCCCCAGCAAGTGCTGATGGATAACGGATCTCCATACCGGAACCTGTTGATGGATAAGATCGTGAAGATCTTGAGGAACCAACACATCTACACAAAGCCTTATACTCCGGCCGGAAATGGGCTCGTGGAACGTGTTAATGGAAACCTCAACATGATGTTAAGTAAACTGGCACAAGTGAAACCTGAAGATTGGGATCTTTGTATTCCTGCAGCTTTATTTAGCTACAGAGAATCTCCTCATACTTCCACAGGATTTTCGCCAGCAACGCTTTTATTCGGCAGACCTATTAAGGGGCCACTTGAAGCCTTTTTTTGGTCGCTGACAGACCAGAAGGCGGATGAGACAGTTGTCTCAGCAAGTAAATATGTGTCAGTTTTAAAGGAAAGGTTGAAACTAGAATGGGACCTAGCAACGACTAACTTTAAGCGAGCACGCACAAAGCACGCTAACCGATACAGGAAAGTCGCGAAAGAGAGAGAATTGGAAGCAGGAGAGAAAGTTTTGGTGTTACTCCCTGCCGGGAACAACAAACTGAGGATCGGATGGCAAGGGCCGTTTACCGTCCTGAAAAAGATTTATAAGGCTAACTACCAGATCTCTATTGAAAGAAAAGAGAAGGTTTTCCGTGTAAACTTGTTAAAGAAATACTTGGAAACACCGAGGCTAACCTACGAACATCTCCTGACGTTCGCCAAAATTGACGAAGATGACGATAGTGGCAGGGAAATTCCACTGCACACACACGAAGTCTTTCAAAAATATCAAAATCGGCGACGCTCTTTCAAGCACGCACGGAAGGCATTCCAGAGAAGGAAGAATGGTGGACGGGACTTGAGTAGGAATTGGAGAGAGACGGAGGGGGAGATGAGAAGGAAGAGAACAGACACCCTGAAGCTACGGATATAGGAAATTTATTTCCATAACGAAGACATGGAGTGCTTCCATATCTTAAAGGGGGGACGTTCTGTCGCATAGAGATTTATGATCAATAAATTTTCTATATTCTTTTCTTTTCTACCCGTGCCTTCTACTTTATTATCGCTCTTATATCCTTTTCCTGTTTTTTGCATTCGTTCGTTTGCGACTAAATATTACTTTCCCATTCTAACGTTTACCTGTTTCTTTTCTCTTACTGAGAACGCATTTTATTACGTCAGATGTCAGTCTCTGCATGTGAGCGAATAGTGTGAAATTCGTCTCGATAGACATGGGATGGCAGACATATCGTCTAACATTTTCATCTGACACGGCGTCCTTCGGCCAGTTTTCGGCCTGAGGTGGGGAAAGCGCCAGACATACATCGCTCAGAATAGCCGTATGTCGGAGAAGGCGTTAAGATGCGTTTTGATAGGTTATGGCATGCGTCTGAGTAATGTGAAGTGTTAGGAGAGGGGGAGATACCGGCGTTATTTTGGATTTCGAAATAACGTGAGATCATTTGTCTGTTTAAGATATATCTTACCGTAGTTAAACTTGATTTCATTCATGCTCCTAAATCTGCAGTAGACAGATCACTCGTGCTAGGAAACATCTTGTATATTGCAAAGTTCTGAGTTTCTTGGCAACATTTTGCCGGGTTCTAGACTACCATTATATTGAAGGATTCTAGTTCGTGGTATTTAATCTGTAGTTCTGTGTCGAGGTAAATATATATATCTAGTATTTTGTGAGGGATTTAAGTGTTAAATCGCCTAGTATATTTCACTAGTTTCTTTTGTGCAGAAGAAATTAATTTATAAGTCGGTTATATTCTCTAGGGACGTGTTTCAGTGGAAAGCTGAATAAATTATAATTTCTAGCTTAAACGCATGCAGCTATAAATAAATTTAATTTAACTGCTAATACTCAGTCGAGAATTTTTAAACTAACTTATAACTGCACTGATTCATCATTGAGTATTGACGAAATACGTATGTATTTCTAATTTATGATGATTGATTTTATGAATATATCTTATTTCACGGGAGTTTTAAACGATAAGTCAAGCTCTCAGGTTTCAGTTTATAATGTAAGTTATAACCGAGTACATAGTATGTAAAAGTATTTTATATGTTTGTTTTTGTTTATTCAGTGAAAACTGGGAGAAACCCAACTTTGCCAGCGTTTTGTACGGAGAAATATCTGTGAAGAACAAAAACATTTTTCTTAAAGACTTGGGTGTATAAAGTGAAACCTGTCTAGATTGCATTGGCATCCAGAACAACAGAGTACCCATTACATAAACTTTTTTAAAGATTTAATGAAACGGTCCCATCGAGCCTGATTTAATTCTTCCAGAGAAAAACCTCAAGTACATTTCAGCCCTTGTGGCAATCAAAATATTAATATCAGTAACATTTCGACGGAGTTTTGACTAGCTGTGGTGTGACATAATAAAGTCCTATACTAAGAGAAGGCAGTTACCTGACATTCCTAGTTACTAGAAATCTAAACGATTGACACTTTGCTCGCTGTTAACGTTCGTGCCTGGACAAATTTTATGTGACTTAAACAGATATCCACAAATAAGAATAACCAAGAAAACGTTCCCTGAAGGAGTGAATCCAACCTGTCTTTTTTGGAACTGGGGTTCTCTTGGCCAAGACTACCATTGGAGAGTCTGTATGTCTTCTTCTTCTTCTTCTTCCGTCCTTAGAAAAAGACCGACCAAGCAGTCAGTGGCCATTACGCCTTGCGGCGTCTTAGGGCAACAAGAAATTATCCGTCGTTCCGTTACGCCTAAAGGCGTTTATTGGTACAACAGAATATTAATTGTTGTTTCCGTAATCAATGTGACAAGCAAGCGGTTGATCAAGAGTCTGTATGTGCATGTCCTAAAAATTGTGTTTCCAGAAGTTGCTACAAAAGCTGTAAGTACGAACGAAAGCACGTGATCACGGCTGACTGAATAGAGTTAATGCAGGACTGAGTGATTCTTTTATTGTTGTATTTTGGCACCCATTTTGCTGTCTTAAATTTCTTATGCAAGTTTTGTTGCTAACAATATTGTCCTTAGGATAGATCAGAGTATCCAAGACTGTTCATACTTTTTTAAAGGGAAATCTTAGACTAAATCATATGTATCCGTGACTCTTTGGGGCTATCACTTTTCTTCTAACAGGACTGTGGGCTATACATCGAGGGAATGGATCATACCAATGGGTCTATCATTCTTGTAGCAATTCATTGACTTTATGACTATTTGTATATGTTTGATGTAATTTTATATATTGTGATGGAATTTTGTTATGATAATTAAACTTCCCTTAAACTTATTCCAGTGTGTCGGTCAGTTCGTTTTCCCAAATTATCTATATTTCTATTGTCATAGTTTCACGTCTGTGTGTCTATTGTAGTCACTTATGTGGGTGTGTATGTGAGGAACAGATATATTAATATATAATATATTAGATTTGTCTGACTAATCTAACGCTGTTGTAGATGATAGGCTGACTAAGAGAAGCTTCTCGAGTGTCAGAGACAGAATCTACTATATTTCCTCCACCACACTCGTGAAATCTATTTCTATTTTATCACTGTAAAAGTCTGTCTGACTGGAGATGTAAAAGGTTGTTCAGTGTAAATGCCCAGATGTAACGTACTGTTTTGTGTGTTATGAATGTTAGTACTTTGAGCGTGTCGTGTTGTCCTGGACAGTATCAAGTCGAAGCGAGAATTTAGGTCACTAGCGTGAGGCGCCGCCAGGGTATAGTAGACACATACATCATGTCAGTATTCATGTAGATTCAGACATGTAGTACTTGTATGACAATGTGGTTGATTGTGTAGGTGAGTAAATAACAGTGCTGATAACACGAAGGCCGTATAGGCTCTTGGACGTCTTCACATTAACTTACACAACCACAAGTAGAAGTCAGTGAAGTAGTGAATGCTGCTGACGTTTACAATATTTATTCATGACGAAAATACGATGATGATGGACGAAACAGTCAATAGTATAAGATCGTGTACATAATATGTGTAGTTACAAAGGTCGGCTTCAGGCATCACAGATCCCAGACATGTAACAATGACTTGACCAATGTTTACTGTTCATGCAATAGCTCTAATCCCTGACTAAGCCCCGTCAGGTAAGCCCTAGCAAATATCTTGCTTAGTACGGGCGATATCAGTTATTTAAACAAAGTCAATGCCATTGTCCTACAATTAGCAAAAGACTTCAGACTGGCTTCCCATGCCAGATACTTCATTCTGGTGAAGAATATTGGCCGTAAACACGGACCAATATGATGACAACGAAATCAGGCCGCAGGTTGTTGGCCTCGATAATCAGGTCACTCTCAGTTTACACAAACTTCTGAGATTAAATACATTTTCTGACAAACCATATTCCGAGTGCATTGCGGATCCATAAAGATGATTCCTAGGCTTATGTATGTAACAGGTCAACTTAGACCTCGTCTTTCAAATGTGAAGCCATACTGGAGTACAGTATAATAGCTCCTTGTGAGCTTCGCTCATTATGTCGCCATCAGCGATAAATGTACCTGTCAGATCTAAACGAGACGAAAAGATCGAATAATGTTTCAGTTACCTTCTCAAAGAATCCTTACACTCTAAGGTAACACAACACAGCCAATACTGGCATAAAGAAACACTCAGGGACGGAAGAATGACGAAACTGTCATTCCCAGAATTTCCAATCCCTATCGAAAACTTGGCAGAGAGAAATCTACGGATGGGTACATCCGTTCTAAGACTTAGGTACACTCTCTCTGAATCAGTCTCCCGGCTTTTGCCGCCAAGACTCACGCATGCCCAAAGAGCATGGACCAGATCGAGGCAAACCCAGACTAGGCGTTTCTGCCCAAACGGGTGATAAAGATACTCCGTATATGATCCTATAAATAGACTTAAGACATGTCAACTATAAGACATTGCCTGAGACAGGACAACATAAGACAGGAGAAGATAATCACCAGTCAAACGTGTAATAGAAAGATAATAAACATTTATCTCTCTTTGATCGCATTAAATGACGGCAACATTACCCCACCTCCCGGGGAAAAAAATGGCACCTTTTTTTTTTTGAAATACATCTATGAGCTAGGTGCATTAAGCTCATAACGCATGAGTAATGCGCCGATGAAAGGATCACCAAAAAAATAACATCATAATGTCAGATCCAATCGACGCACAGTAGATCGTCTGGTGAGAAGAAAAAATCTCACCAGATAGGAGAAACTATTTTCTCAAAGTAAATATATCCGGGGAGGTGTTACCAACCAACTCAAAAGTGCAGGTAATGTTACAACAAAAATTCATATCAATGTGTATAAATGGAGAATGACAATTTCCATAACGAGATTACACCAACATCGACATCTCACGACGTATAATGCGTATATAACCATAAATTCAAATGGTCAATCATTAACAACATTTCCAAATTCTTTTTACAAACATATAATTATACACGTGTATAGAACTAATATCTGATGACGTCAGAAGAACAAGACGATGCTCTATTCCGGCCATGTCTTGTAAGCAAAATCCTCAAGGAACATCAGGACGTCTATAGAAGTCATCGTAGTTATACACCGTTCCAACATATCACACCGGTTTGCTGAGAACAATACAAATAGTACAATTCTTAGAATGTAATAATGTACCATAGTCACTTAATATATATCTAAACTATAAATGTGGCCGCATTAATTTTTTTGACTTTTATTTCATATGAAACAAAGCCTTCCTCTGTTTTACCGAAGACGGTAACAGAGAAAGCAAGTAATCAATACAACCATGAGTTTAAACAAAGTGACAACAAGTGTTATAGAAGCATGTTATTGTACGAATAGATCATAACTTTAGATATGTAACAGTAGATCTAGACAAAAGAGCTAAGTAGCTTCATGTGGGCATCGAGACAATATGTCTGCCATCACATTATCCGAACAACAGATAGCTCGTACCGTGAAATGAAAAGGTTGAAGAGCAATAGCATATCGAGTGGATCTCGAACTCTTCAAATCCTTATTTGAGAAGGAATCTTTGGAGTTTAAGAATTGCCCAGACCATAGCTAGCAATTCTCGGTCTAGAACAGAATAATTCCTTTCTGCCGCATTCAGTTTTCTCGAGACATACATTACAGGATGCAGAGTCTCAGAATACTCTTGCATCAGTGCCGCCTCGATCCCTATTGCTGAGGCGTCACCACGAAGGACAAACGTCCTATCGGCTGTAGGTAGTCTTAAAATAGGAGGAGACGAAAATAATGACTTAATTTGATCCAATGAAGATTGGCATTCTTGGGACCAACGCACCATATTAGGAGACCCTTTCTTCAATAGGGTTGAGAGTGGTGCCGTAATAGAGGAAAGATTCGGAATGAATCGTCTGTAGAACTGTATTAGGCCCAAGAGACTACGGATCTGTTTTTTAGTCTTAGGAATAGTGATGTTCAGTATCTTAGAAGTGTTGTGGTCTTCTGTCTTCAAGAGACCATGACCAACACGATGACCAAGAAAAGAAATCTCACTAAACCCAACATAGCCTTTAGAGGGTTTAGCTGTCAAAGTATGCTCACGTATAGAAGACAAAAGTTCATCTAATCCCAGATAGTGATCTTCCCAAGAATTGCTAAAAAGACAGATATCGTCCAAGTATGCAATCACATCAGACCTATATGCCAGTATTCGACGCATCATGCGTACGAATGTAGCTGGGGCATTCATAAGGCCAAAAGGTATAAAGTTCCATTGGAACAAACCCCTAGGTGTGGAGAAAGCAGTGAAAGGTTTGGCTCGTTCGGTTAAAGGAACTTGCCAGTATCCTTTAAACAAGTCCAGCTTTGTAAAGAAACGAGAATTGGAAAGTCTAGTAAGTAACTCATCCAACAGAGGCATAGGTTCAGCATCGAACTTCGTTACTTGATTTAGTTTACGGTAATCGACGCAAATGCGTATGTTATTGTCTTTCTTTCGGACAATAACCATAGACGTCGAGTATGCCGAATTGGATGGTTCAATTATTCCTACTTTTATCATTTCATCCAACTCTTTCTCGACTTGAGTTTGGAAGTGGATAGGAATAGGGTAAGGTCTGACCCTGATAGGAGTATGGTCAGTCAATACAATGTCATGTTCAATGACTGTAGTGTGTCCAGGAATGTCCGTGAGAACATCCTGAAATGACTGTAACGTGGAAGAGATTTGTGACTGTTCCTTAGTTGATAAATTAGGTGAAATTGCAACATCCTTCCGTGATTCCGTAGAATGAAGTGGAATCATCGGAAGAGGAAGATTAACATCAGAGAAAGTAGATTCCTCATACTGTATGACAGACAGCGATGAGTAATGGCCACGAGTGACTGTAGCGTCGTCCGTCGCTTGAAAGATAGGTTGTAAGTACTCTGGACGTTCATAAAATTCTGTAAGCATATTTATGTGAAAAGTTTTATGCTTTCCGTCAATATCGACGACATATTCGACATCAGAAATTTTAGATACAATCTCAAAAGGACCTTTCCAACAAATAAGAAGTCTATTTTCCCTGGAAGGAAGTAATACAAATGCTTTGTCTCCAGGACAAAGTTGACGTAGGCAACTATTTTTATTTGCAAACTGTCTTGCCTTTGCTTTAGCAAATTCAGATGCGGAAGTTGCGAATTTGCAAGCTTCAATGATTTTCTGCCTGAGAGCAATGACATACTCATAAGAAGATTGTGTGTCATCACTAATATCATCGGCAGCTATTAGATCGTGAAGCAAGGACATTGGGCCGCGCGGACGCGAGCCAAAGACGATCTCAAAAAGAGAAAACCCGGTATGTTCATTAGGAACCTCTTTATAAGCAAAGAGAGCAGCGGGTAAGACTCTGTCCCTATCCTGAGCATGATCCTCAGTTATTTTCCCAAGTAAATTTTTGAGACTCCTATTGAAACGTTCGACTAGTCCATTAGACATAGGATGATAAATACTACTCAGTGATCTCTTGATATTAAGAGTAGACATCACTTGCGACATTGTCTCAGATATCAGTTGGGTGCCATGGTCTGACAAGATTTCCCTAGGGAATCCCAACCGCGAAAATATCAGCCAAAGAGCGTCTGCAATATCGGCAGTCGAAATGCTCTTCAGAGGTATGGCCTCTGGCCATCGAGTACACATGTCAACACATGTAAGAATAAATTAATGTCCTCTGGCTGATTTTATTTTGAAAGGACCAATGATATCTATCGCCATTTTCTGAAATGGACGGATAGGAATGTCCACAGCCTGGATAGGTGCTGCATGGCGAGGACCTTTCGATTTTACTTCTTGACATACTCTACACGAGCGACAATAAAGACGTATGTCTCTGTTGACGAATGGTCAAAAGAAAGCCGCAAGAACTCTTGACTTCGTACGTGAAAATCCCATATGATCAGCTCATTGGGAGTCGTAAGAATGTTGCAGTATTCTAACTCTCATGTCTTTCGGAACAAGAATTTGTGAATGTATAGACATGTCTGAGTGCTGTACCATACGCACTAGTACGCCATTCTTCATAGTGATCCAAGATTTGTGATCTGTGTTCTTATTTGGGTCACCTTTTTTGCCAGCACGAAGAATTTTTTTAACGAAATGTCTTCCTGTTGACTTTTGATAAAAGAGTCCCGTGAAATGACATCATGATCATCTTGATCACGTACCTCAACACCTTCGGTCGATGTAGTCTGAGGCATATTCTGAGCCTGAGTTCTCGTGACAACTGCATTAGCAGCTTCTAAGCTATGTTCTTCCCAAGCAATAATCTGCTGCGGGGTACGCTCTTTAATGCCGTGTATACGCCCGACGATAATATCCCCAATAGGATTCGGAAGCAGACACGCTTGGACCTCTCCCGTAAAGAAGGGAGAAGCTAAACGGATGATAGCGGTAGAGTATTTTTCCACTGTGCCACCAAATGTTACACATTTGATCACTTTTCCAGTGGCACATGAAGGATCTACTAGAGATTGCCTAACCCCAATAGTTGTACATCCAGAATCAAAGAGGACTGAGACTGGATCACCATTCATTAGACCCCTATGTAGAATAAGAGATCCTCTCCCGTCATGCGCCGCTGCGGCAGGAAGAGCGGGCAGAGGATGACCGCAATTCAAGGTGGATATAGTAGTAGGTTCAAATAAAGTGGTGCACTGTGAGCATTGAGATGCTCTCCTAAAATCAAAGGCAGAACAAGAACTAGCACTAGCGTTAGATTTACTATTGTTTTGTTCATTACTAACTCCTTGTGACTCTTGTTCAGCACAGTTAGTATGATGACATGATCTATTATTATTATGCTGCCATCTACCTCGATTACTATTTCCTTTGGAATTATGGTAATTACCCCTATTGCTATTGTTATTTTGGTTTGAACCGCAGTTTTCACAATTGTGATTGGGATTTACACCTTGATGAAAATATCTATCAGGCTGATACTGCTGTCTTCCTAAAGAATTATGGCGAGGATAGTTTTTATTGTGGCTACCCCTTTTAAAGTTACCAAATTTGTTGGAACCATAATTATGAGGGCTATCAGATTGCCTCCAATTCCTAGAAGACGAGCCTCTTTGGCACGAATCACTTTGTCCTGTCCAAAGTTACGCTTACTTTTCTTATAGAAGTTGCGCTGAGTACCTTTAACTTTACCTCCGAAATTAGAATTGTATGGAGTCGCAGAAGCCACGGGTAAACCTTCTTTAATCTTATTATTGCTAATTGTTTGTTGTGGATGAGCAGTGACATATTGGCAACAATATTGTTCCATTTCTATTATGTCCTTAGGTTTACGTTCGTGCATAAAGGCAAGAAAAGACTCATTAACAGATGACATTACTTTGTCTCTAAGCAACAAGTCCATAAGTGCTTCATAAGTATGTTCAATTTTAGACAACTCTATCCATCTAGTGAAAGTAAGGCGTATCTTTCCTATAAAGTCCGAGAACTCTACACCAGATTCTGGTAACATAGTCTTAAAACGAAGACGGTAATCATCTTCTTTAAGCTGATATCTTTTCAATAAGGCTGCTCTGACAACTTCATAGTTAGTCCTATCATGTTCTTCTATTGCCATTATAATATTTAATGGTTCACCTATAAGTGAATTCAACAGATGTCTAACATATTGTGCCTTATCTACTTTATATGTTACACAATTAAGTTCTAGTCTATCTAGATAGAACGTTATGTCATCTTTCGTAGGATTAAAATGAGGAAGTTTGAACTTATAATCATGACTTTTTGTGCTCGAAGAAGTCGATTGAGAACTCCCTATATTAGTCACTTTCAACTTCTCTACTTCCAAAGCCAAGAGTTTTTCTTCATGTTCTCTTTGATGCTTTTTCTCTTCAAAGTCTCTGTCTTGCTGAATCTTCCTTTCTTCAGCTTCTCTTTGATGCTTTTTCTCTTCAAATTCTCTGTCTTGCTGAATCTTCCTTTCTTCAGCTTCTATTTGATGCTTTTTCTCTTCAAATTCTCTGTCTTGCCGAATCTTCCTTTCTTCAGCTTCTCTTTGATGCTTTTTCTCTTCAAATTCTCTGTCTTGCTGAATCTTCCTTTCTTCAGCTTGCAGTTTTTTCTCTTCAAGTTCTCTTTGATGCTTTTTCTCTTCAAATTCTCTGTCTAGCTGCGCTTGAATCTTTTTCTCTTCAAATTCCCTGTCTAGCTGCGCTTGAATCTTTTTCTCTTCAAATTCTCTGTCTAGCTGAATCTTTTTCTCTTCAGCTTTTTGAGCTTTGGCATATTGAGCAAGCGCAAAATCCTCCAATTTCTCACCAGCTTTGCCAAGGGCCAACCCTAGCTGGATGAAGAAATCTAATGTAGACATCCTGTCTACAAATGTGCTGTCAATATATCTGAAATAGCAACACAAGTTATCCCAATCTCAGTGGGAGATGAGTCTTTTATAAAGACTAAGTACAATTACCTTATTTATAAAGTCACCACTAATCAGCTCAGTATATAATTTGCATCATATAATTAACAGTACATGATCAAGTATACATGAAGACTGTATATATCAACAATATCACGATAACTAAACAAAGACAAGCATCTAAACAAACGAATACATTCGCATAGGTCAAAAGAAAATACAGCTTAACTAAATCAAATGTTGTGAAAAATCACAATGATAACTGCGCAAAATTCCCAATAATACAATGACAACACAGTGTATAAACAAAAGGAAGTAAAGAAATTAACAATAGAAAAGAGAAGGCAGACAAATACAAACAAAACGAATCAAAAACTAAAGTACGGAGAAAAAATAACGAAAACAACCCTAACACATCTCGTCACAGCTAAGAACAAAAAACTAAAATAGCAACAAAAATCGCTTGCAATTTCCACACTGAGGAATATGCACAATCCCTAAAGAACGCTTACAGTAACCCTCGGTTGAGTGGGATATTTACTGTAAGACCCTCCAACCTGAACCCGCAGAAAAAAAAATACACACTAACTCAACAAGTAAACAAAGAACAAGTAAACAATAGAATGCATATAATAAATGTGTAACGAGGAAGGCTTATTTGCACACAAAATAAAGGCTAAGTTTAACACGTAAAACCAGGCCACTTATCTTTAAGCGTAATCCTCTACAACCGCAAAGATGCAGTTCATTGCAGTACACTTGTAAGCACAAGTAGACGTTCCACCGTTGAAGGTCACCGTAACTTTACAACAGGTGTAGTAGTCTCCCCAAAGTGAAGAATGTCGTAGTAAACAACAGGTTGAACTGTTCTATGTTTACAATTCGAGCTTGCACGTAAACTTGTGACGTGAACTTTGACACATATGTTCTTCGACAATTATCACAGTGTTAAACAACTTCGTCAGCAACTGTGGTCTATGTAGCACTATTGTAGTAGCTGTGGTCCATGTAGCAATTCTGTAGCAGCTGTGGTCCATGTAGCGATTCTGTAGCATCCATAAATGTATACGTCGATCGGCAGATGTTGACCTATTTCCTACTGTGTAACTGACAACTAAACGTCAATCTTGTCTTCCGTAAACATCCAGACGTTGGCAGGAAAATCCGTGTCGTTGACAAAAAAACCCACGAATCTGATCCACCAGATGTAAAAGTCTGTTTGACTGGAGATGTAAAAGGTTGTTCAGTGTAAATGCCCAGATGTAACGTACTGTTTGGTGTGTTATGAATGTTAGTACTTTGAGCGTGTCGTGTTGTCCTGGACAGTACCAAGTCGAAGCGAGAATTTAGGTCACTAGCGTGAGGCGCCGCCAAGGTATAGTAGACACATACATCATGTCAGTATTCATGTAGATTCAGACATGTAGTACTTGTATGACAATGTGGTTGATTGTGTAGGTGAGTAAATAACAGTGCTGATAACACGAAGGCCGTATAGGCTCTTGGACGTCTTCACATTAACTTACACAACCACAAGTAGAAGTCAGTGAAGTAGTGAATGCTGCTGACGTTTACAATATTTATTCATGACGAAAATACGATGATGATGGACGAAACAGTCAATAGTATAATATCGTGTACATAATATGTGTAGTTACAAAGGTCAGCTTCAAGCATCACGGATCCCAGACATGTAACAATGTCTTGACCAATGTTTACTGTTCATGCAATAGCTCTAATCCCTAACTGAGCCCCGTCAGGTAAGCCCTAGCAAATATCTTGCTTAGTACGGGCGATATCAGTTATTTAAACAAAGTCAATGCCATTGTCCTACAATTAGCAAAAGACTTCAGACTGGCTTCCCATGCCAGATACTTCATTCTGGTGAAGAATATTGGCCGTAAACACGGACCAATATGATGACAACGAAATCAGGCCGCAGGTTGCGGGCCTCGATAATCAGGTCACTCTCAGTTTACACAAGCTTCTGAGATTAAATATATTTTCTGCCAAACCATATTCCGAGTGCATTGCGGATCCATAAAGATGATTCCTAGGCTTATGTATGTAACAGGTCAACTTAGACCTCGTCTTTCAAATATGAAGCCATACTGGAGTACAGTATAATAGCTCCTTGTGAGCTTCGCTCACTATGTCGCCATCAGCGATAAATGTACCTGTAAGATCTAACCGAGACGAAAAGATCGAATAATGTTTCAGTTACCTTCTCAAAGAATCCTTACACTCTAAGGTAACACAACACAGCCAATACTGGCATAAAGAAACACTCAGGGACGGAAGAATGACGAAACTGTCATTCCCAGAATTTCCAATCACTATCGAAAACTTGGCAGAGAGAAATCTACGGATCGGTACATCCGTTCTAAGCCTTAGGTACACTCTCTCTGAATCAGTCTCCCGGCTTTTGCCGCCAAGACCCGCGCATGCCCAAAGAGCATGGACCAGATCGAGGCAAACCCAGACCAGGCGTTTCCGCCCAAACGGGTGATAAAGATACTCCGTATATGATCCTATAAATAGACTTAAAACACGTCAACTATAAGACATTGCCTGAGACAGGACAACATAAGACAGGAGAAGATAATCACCAGTCAAACCTGTCATAGAAAGATAATAAACATTTATCTCTCTTTGATCGCATTAAACCAAACATACATTAGGTTGGCGTTTTTTCCACCGTCAAAAATGACGGCATCAATCACCTCCCACTGAGCTATCACTTATGTCTATGTCTATTTAGAAGGAACCAAACTAAGTCTTAATCACCTATCACAAATCTACGACACAGTCCATGCATTCCCATACTTCACACCGTCCAAAAAAAAACACCTATATGTCACGTCAGGTAACAGTAATCAATTAATGTCATCTTAATAAATCGTCATAATGCAAAACAGTAACATTAATGCAATTATGTAATAGAGACGATAGATGGCATGAGGCAGACAAACAATAATAAAGTGCATGAGTGCGAATTTTTGTTAAACGATTAACTTTATGTGTACCTCAAAATAATATGTCATCACTATAACATATCAATGGTAAGAGAAGCAAGGTAATCCTGTATCTAACACATTTGTGTGAGCAATAGATAAGACTATGCTAATGTGTTGTACAAATAGACAATAGTACGGCATATTAGACCCTTAATGTTGCAAAGTCTTGTGTGAGTGTGACATAAATTTGTGTCAAAGACTCAACAATCTCTGGTGAATTCACATTAATCACCTCTTAATATTACACATAATAGTTAAAGTCTATAGTGTAATGTCATTCCTAATTACTAAATGTTCATACATCATTTTTAGAAGTATGTCGAAATACATTATTGTCAATGTCCATGATTGTTCTCCATGTGATAGCATGTTAGCACGAATCGAACTGTTTGTATCCACTGCAAATTGCAATCGAAAAATAGTCAGATAGGGAATTTAGTTGTTACTGCCCTTTGACAATACTAGTAAGTCATTTCCGAGTTATGTCCCTTTATTTGCCGACATTAGTTCTTCCAATTCAAAATGACAATTCATGTACGTCAGAAAATATCCATAAGTCAACGTATTTTAAACATTCCATATAGTTTGAATGCGTAAGCTGTCCAATAGCACATGAGTACTGTCATTAAGGCACGATCCATGTACGGAATGTGCTGATTTGATATAGATACGACACCATTTTGAGCACGTCAGAATTCATCATCATCATGTTGCTGTGCGAACCGCGTAAACGAATCAGCAATGATTCTTTCTTTGAAAATGCAACCATGTAGATTAGTCCTCAGCATAGTTAGCGTACAAAATGTTATAATATTCTTCATTATTATAGTTACTGTTTCAATGTAGTAACTTCATATGAATATGTCATCATATATGTAATAGACCATTGATTAGCATCTCATGACGTTAGTTGAAAGATTCGTTTGGATTTTGTGATTGATCTGTATTTATAGAGTTGAAAGGTGATATCGGATATTTGATGCACCGCGACAACACATCAGCTAAGACATTTTGGGTCACTTTTATGGCTTTAATATCATACTCATATGGTTGACGTCCAAGCGAGGCTCTGGTGGCCCTTTCGTTCCTGAATCTCGCTGTTTTGAGATATGACAAAGCATTCTGCTCAGTCTCCAAGGTGAATCGTGCTCCCATCAGTACCTTTGTAACTTGGTAAAACAGAACACGATCGCCAACAGTTCCCTTTCAACAATGGGATACCGATGCTCTGTGGGCGAAAACTTCCTGCTGACATAAAGTGTTGAGTGCAAGCAGCCTTCAAATTTCTGCATCAGCGTTCCACTGATCGCTGTTGCAGAGGCGTCTACTCTGAGGGTAAATGGAAATCGAGCGTCCGGTAATCTCAAAATTGGTGATTTAGAAAAGCAAATTCTAAGTAAATTTAAAGACACGTCGCACGCATGTGACCAGATAATCTTTATTGGCGAGTTCTTCTTTACCAACGAAGACAGAACTGAGGTAATATCAGAAAAATTAAGCAAGAGTTTTCTATAGAAATTCACCGAACCTAACAGATTGCGAACTTGTTTCTTATTTCTAGGAACGTCAAGATTCAGGATTTTTGAGATAGTAGAATCTTCAGGTTTAAGAAACCCACCTCCTACTTTATGACCAAGAAAAGAAATTTCAGTGAATCCTATTCTGGTTTTAGAAGGTCTAGCAGTAAGATTTTAAAGACGCAAGGTATTCAACAAGGAATGAATTCCAATAATATGTTCATCTCATGTTTGATGAAATAGGCAAATATCATCGATATAAGTGATTAAATCCTCACGGTCAGAAAAAAAGTCTACGCATCATGCGAACAAAGGTAGCAGGAGCATTAACAAGATCGAACGACAAAATTAAATTGAAACAATCCTAGAGGTGTAGCGAAAGCTGTATAAGGCTTAGCTTTATCTGAAAGGGGCACTTGCCAAAAGCCTTTTGACAAGTCAAACTTTGTAAAGAACGTAGCTGTAGCCAACCTATCAATGAGAGATTCTAACAAGTGTATTGGTTCAGCGTCTTGAACCGTGACAGCATTTAAACGTCTGAAATCTATGCAAATACGAATAGATTTGTCTTTCTTTCTAATCAAGATCATAGGAAAACTGTATGGTGAATGTGATGGTTCAATTATATTTAACTTGATTATTTCTTTTATTTCTTCCAGTACCCTTGATTGAAAATTATAAGGTATAGGATATGGTTTCAATTTGATAGGACTGAAATCTGTTATCAAGATATCATGTTGAATGATATCTGTATGTGCAGGAACATCCGTGAGCACATCAGAAAAAGTTTGCAGTAATTGAAAAATCTCCTCCTTCTGATGAGAAGCAAGAGTTGGCGCAATAGAAATATCTTTCCAACTCTCAGTAGCTAAAAGATATAAAATAGGTAAAGATAAGAGTGGTTCAGTACCATCAGATAAGTTAGAACTCTCTTCTTGAATTACTGCTAACGAAGACCGACGATCAACAGATTCGTCGATAGCTTCAAAGGCGGGTTTAAGATGCGGAGGACGAGCATGAAATTGCTAAAACATGTTGATACGAAACAAATTTTTCTTTCCCTTAATAGATAAAATATAGTCAACATCTGACAATTTATCAATAACCGTATAAGGTCCCCTCCATGACACAAGTAATTTATTGTCTTTGTTTGGTAGTAATACATAGGCCTCATTACCTGGCCATAATTGGCGTAGTTTTCTGTTTTGATTGACAAACAATCGAGCCTTTAATTTCGCCTTTTCTGACGCTCCCACTGCTATTTGGCATTCGTCGACAATCTGCTTCCTTAAATTGACAACATATTGGTAAGAGGTTTGAACATCTTCATCCATGTCAGCTCCAACCAACAATTGTTTTAAAATGGACATGGGTCCTTCTAGGTTTAGCACCAAAGACTAACTCGAATGGCACGAACCCGGCATGTTCGTTGGGAATCTCTCTATAAGCAAACAGAACGGCAGGCAAGATTCTGTCCCAATCCTGCGGATATTTAGTAGTAACTTTACCCAACATCTGATTCAAAGAACGATTGAGCCGCTCAATTTTCCCATTTGAGGCAGCGTGATATATTGAACTAAGAGAACGATCAATATTGAACTCCTTCATCACTTGTTTCATTACATCAGAGACGAATTGAGTTCCCTTGTCTGACAAAATGTTTTCGGGAAAACCCAATCTGCTGAAAATTAAAAATAGCGCATTCGCTTCGTCCACAGTTGATACCGACTTAAGAGGTATCGCTTCTGGCCAGCGGGTGCACATATTAATGCATGTCAGCACACATTTGTGACCTCTAGCTGACGTGACCTTTAATGGACCAATAAGGTAAATAGCCATCTTTGCGAAGGGCCGCAAAGAAATATCAGATGCCTGGATAGGCGCATTATGTTTTGGCCTTTTAGTTGCCACACCCTGGCAAACTGTGCATGTGCGACAAAACGTTTTAACATCTTTTATCACACCAGGCCAAGAGAAATGCGACAAAACTCTCTGTTTTGTTCTTGCCTTACCTAAACGACCTGCACAATTAATGTCCTGGACATGTCGTAAAACAAATGGTAGAAAACATGCTGGTACCATAATCTATCTTTTCACAGATGTACAATCTTGAAAATTTCTTATTAAAATACCATTCTTTAATGTGTACTAATGTTTAGCATTATCATTAAACATCATATCATCTGATTTTGCAACCTGAAACAATTTCTTTGAGGAATCATCATCGTTCTGCCTCTGAATGAAAGACTCCTTATCAATCAGTTTCATCTGTAAATTATCATCATCTTCCCCTCCTTTTCCTTATCATCTATTATTTTCCACATCATTATTATTCTCTTCATCATTCACCAACTCCTCAGTCTCATCCTCATCATTCATCACCTCATCTTCCTCATTATGACTTTGATTCAGATTATGCATCTCAGCACGTGCTTGAGCTCTGGTTGTAACAGCATTTGCACTTATCAGATGCTGTTGTTCCCATTTTTAAATATCATCCCTTGTGCATTCACGAAGACCAGGAATATTTCCTAAGGTTATTCCGGCAATAGGGCTATTTAACAGGCACACGAGAGTTCTCCCTGTAAAGTACGGGGTATCCAAAAATATTTCCGCAGTTGGATAGTATTGCACTGTGCCACCAAATGTAATGCATTTCACCTCCCTGCATGTATAATCCAACTGATCCACCAACGACCTTCGCACTCCAATCGTAGTGCAACCCGTGACACACGTTGGTTGTTCACAAAGCCTTTCTTAAGAACTAGTGAACCTGTACCATCATATGAGAACATGACTGGTAACGGATGTCTACATAGAAGCATTGGAACTCCCTGTAGCTGAAACAAAGAGTTACATTCAGAACAATTAGTACTGTTGGATAAATCAACACTTCATGCATTTGCATGAGCTAAACCATTAATATTCTGAACTGGATTATTGTCACCAACGTGTACGACAGCATTTGAACGTTCAGGGTTCACTGACTGTCTAAAATTATTGTTCTGCTGAGAACCTCTGTTATTAAAAGAATTGTCATTATTCCTGTAAAATGACCTTTGTCCTCTGCCTGATCTGGAATTATATCTCCCTCTGTTTCGATAATCATTAGGCCTGAATGATGATTGTTGATGAAAATATCCATCATCATTGTAAAAGTTATAATTTCTCTGACGCTGTTGTGATTCTCTGTTAAAGTTATATCTCCGTCTATAATTGCCATAGTTATGATTTTGATTAACTCGATAGTTTTTGTCTATACTGTTTGATCTCTGCCTAGGTGCATTATAGTTTACAGTTCTAGCAGATGCCACTGGCAAGGAATCCTTAATGTTATTTTTTACTAAGGTTTCTACTCGGATGTGCGACTTGATATTGAAGACCAAGAATTTCCATGTTAGACAAAGTTTCAGGTTTTCTTTCCTGTAGAAATGACAAAAAGTCGCCACTAATTGAAGACAACACTTTGTCTCTCAGAATATAATCAGATAGTCCCTCAAAAGTTTTTTTTTCAATCTTGGACAAATCAACCCATCTAGAAAAATACAGCTTAATAGATGAGATAAATTCAGTAAAATCTTTTGCTAAATCTGGTAAAAATGATTTAAATCTCATCCTATAACCATGTTCATCTAATTGATACTTCTTTAGCAACAAGGCCTTTACAGCTTCATAGTCCTGTCTAGGCTGATCATCCATAGTACAGACTGCAGTAAGTGCATCACCCATCAATAAGTTCATGAGCCTACTAAACCAGGTAGCTCTATCAATTTTAAACTCTTGGCAATATGTTTCCTTTCTATTTAAGAAGCATGAAATATCGTCGATATCTGAGTTAAATTTTGGAAAATTTAGCATTAAAAGTGGAAGCATGGTCTTTCTTTTCAGCACCACCATTCATTGCATTAACCTGTGGTTGTTGAAGTCTCAACCTCTCCAACTCAATTTCTGCCAATCTAAGCTCTTGTTGTGCTCTGATTTCCATCTGAGCTTGTAGAGTTTTTAATTCAGCCTGAACATAGGCCAATTTTTCCTTTTCAAGAGACATTTCTTCTGCTCTTCTCTCCTTAGGTAATTCTTCTTCTCTCCTTTTCTCAGCTAATGGCAATTCTTCTTACCTCCTTTTCTCAGCTAATTGCAATTCTTTTACTCTCCTTTTCTCAGCTAATTCTTCACCTGCTTTCTTCTCCTCTCTCTCTCTCATTTTCTTCGATCCCTGAGTTCATTGGCTTCGAGCTTTTTTAATTCTTTCTCATACTCAGTGGATGCATATGTCTCTAAAGCCTCACCTTCCTTACCATATTCTTTTCCAATCTTAATGAAATACTCCAAGGTAGCCATAATTCACAATTATTGTGCTTTCCAATAGCTAAACAATAATGCAAATATTATATAATGAATATGTGAGCAATATATTCAACAATTATTTCACCACTTCAAAACCACCCAACTGCATGTAATACTAGATGGTAATATAGATGTTATATTAGGAGCAATAAAAGAACAGAGATACAAACAAGATAACTGAATACAGTGACAAGAGCTAAATGAGGATAATACTAATAAAAAATAAGGCAGAAATATATAATTTTAGAACAAATTAAAAAAATTAGCTCTATCACACATATGACAAGACAATCACGAATTTACAAAATATATGACATCTAATAAATTAGGGATAGCAAGGTAAGGCTAACACTATCACAAACAATAATGTAGAAAAACTGAATAAAAAATTTACAATTAACTTAACAACAATAACAAAATTGCCAATTGACAAAACTGCACAACTAACAAACAGGGGTAATGATAATCTCAATAGCAGCAGATAACTCACACCTTTGTAATGCCTGCCCCGCTATTTGAGAAAATCATAAACCTAAACCCTACAGAACGCTCACGAATCTTCTCGGCCATACAGACGAGGTATTGAAAAAATTCACGAATTCCACCATCCTCACACACTTAATACTGAAACATATATGCACAGAAATACATATAACATTGTTGGATGTTCATTCTATTGGTCAAGACGTAGTTGTAAGCTAGTGTATGGTGTCACTGGTCTATGCTAGCTTAAAATACGCGAATGGTTTTCTCAATGAAAATATCTCAGAAGTGTTCTTAAGTTGAACTCCAACAAGCAGTAGTCAATTTTCCAATTCAGGACTGCACGCAAGTCGTTGGTGAAAGTACATGTTATTTATTGACACGATACAGACGGGAATACACAAGACGGTCATGGTTACAGATTACAGATGCAAATGTCATACTTTAAAGTTGCTGATCATACTCTTAAATTCTTGGAGATTCTTCAACAATCAAGTCCTCTTCTATCCAAGTGAGCTGAGGATCACTTCTGTTACCCTCTAATATACATTTTACAATGAAGTCCGTTGACCTTCTTCCAAGGACGTCTATCGTGGTAAACGGATTTCATGTTCAAGGATCAATCTTTGATATCATACCCGTAAAATTCCCAGACTTTCTTCATACAATACTTATGTAGCATATATATAATCCAGACAAAGTCATACACGACAATACAATCAGGTTAGAGTCTTCTGTTGACTAACCTCTCCCAAAATCCATGCCATGACTTTGGCATTGGCGAAACGGCATATTAAAACATGTGAAGCATACAAAATCAATTAACTTCGTTTCCTCGTAGGTATCCTCCCTCTACGGTAATTCAAACAAGGCAATCGACTCCGTTTGTCCATTCTAGGAATGACATACTACGATGGATTCCCGCTAGACCATAACTAGGAGCGGCCTGATACTTCAATTAAAAATCAATAAACATTCAATGTGAAATGGGGCGACACTTACATGATACTTCCACTATTGGCTTCGACATGAAGACCAATATATATATCAATAGAAATAATGGCTTCCACAAACTTGCCACGAATACAAGAAATATTCCACGGACATCAACATGGTCCGTACTGCCCCATACAAAACATGACGTCCGAATCCCCAAACTAGGTTACCCGTGCGTCCAAAGCAACTCACACTGCATTGTGCACGTCAGTGCGTGAATCAATCGAACGCACAAATAATATAACTATATTAAGACTGGTGCGTACATTTGGCAGGACCAAAGACTACCCCCTTAGGTAATAAATGTACGTAACAGCTCCCTTATTACCTCCCCTTAAAAAATTAATTCTATTAATTTTTTTGAACTTAGTACCCGAGAGAGGTGAGTCAAAACTACAACAAGATATATGAAATGCATAAAGTTATACCATATTAAGAAAAGAATATTAAACGAAATCAATATAACTAAATGATAGTATGCATTAAAGCACACATCCACAATCGACCTACTTTGGAACGATGTGGTAATATTCGAAGTAAAAACAAGTTGAAAATGAAAAATGAAAAAACCATTAAAAAAAAAGATGATAATAAAATTCAACTAAGTTTTCAAAAAAAATTTGAAACATATGATTTCAAAAATGAAAATGAACAGCAACACTGATGATAATCAATGACAAGAGAATCAATAAAACAGAAAAATTGAAAATACAATGTGCAAAAATGAAGCAATGCAAAATTAAAAACTTTAAGAATCAACACCCTTAATGTTTTCTAACACTAGTACGGTTGACTAGTGATCTAACAGTGAGATATCATAACTAAGACCCGTGAATGCAGGTATTACGTGACAACTAAGAAAGTTAGTATGTGTGTGATCCATAATTAATTAAATAGATTAAATTGAATTATTCTACTTAATATATTTCTTAATTACCAACAAATAACCAGTTACTAATATATTCTAAGTAATTCCAATATCACTCATTGTCAATGTTCAGTTACAACTAGTTAGTAATCGACGAGACGATGTTCTCAATGTTCCATACACGATAAAATATATTCTCGAACACGATATGTAGTGTAATATGTTCCATAGGAATAACAAATGTATATTTGTCGCTCTTAACAATGTTTCCATACTAATAAAAAGTTACTGTAGTACCAATGTTCCCGTACTAATAAAATGTTACTCTAATACCACTGTTCCCGTTCTAATAAAACGTTACTATAGTATCAATGTTCCCGTACTAATAAAACGTTACTACACAAGAAGTAATGTTATAATCTATAAGTATATCCTGAAAGTTATACTTATACAAATACTTCAGTTATATAAACAGTATTTATAGATGTACAATCAATGATAATGTACAAAGTTATTCATGTTATCGGTGAGGATGTTTCAACATCTGGAAGTGGTTTAGTTTCGACAAGTTCGCTTGGGCATCTCGACAAACAGTCTGCGAACACATTCTTCACTCCAGGAATAGCTCGTATTTCAAAATTGAATGGTTGAAGCGCTATAGCGTAACGCGCTGACTTCGATGATTTAACGTTCTTCGTGTTCAGTGCGGTAAGAGCTTTTTGGTCAGATTCCACCACAAAGTGTGAGCCGAGGAGGTAACGTTCCAGTTTTGTGATTGTCCATACTAATGCGAGGAGCTCTTTATCCAGAACGGAGTATTTGAGTTCGCTCTCCGTAAGTTTTCTGGACACGTACATCACCGGAAATAAGGTGCCGTTATATTCCTGCATCAAAACTGCAGCAATAGCGTAAGAAGATGCATCACTGCGAAGAATGAAAGTGAGATTTTTGTTAGGCAACCTCAAAAAAGGTTCATTTGAAAAAAATCGTTTTATATAGTCTAACGCCGTTTGGTGATCCTGCGACCACTTTATTACATTAGATGTGCCTTTCTTCAGTAGAGACGAAAAAGGTGCAGTTATAGTAGACAAATGAGGGATGAATTTTGAATAGAACTGTATTAGTCCTAAAAGAGACCTGACTTGTTTTTTTGTCTTAGGTGCTGAGATGTTTAAAATTTTAGAGACGTTACTGTCTTCTGTATACATGAAACCATGACCTATGCGGTGACCCAGAAATGAGATGTCATGAAAACCGACAAAAGCCTTTGAAGGTTTCGCTGTTAAGTTATAATCCCGTAAGGTAGAAAGTAAAGCTTTTAATCCATGAATATGTTCATCCCAAGAGTCACTGAAAAGACAGATGTCATCTATATAAGTAATGACATCGGGACGATGAGACAATATGCGGCGCATCATGCGTACAAAGGTAGCTGGCGCATTCATTAGTCCGAATGGCATAAAATTCTATTGAAAAAGACCCCGTGGCGTCGAGAAAGCGGTGAATGGTTTTGCTTTTGGAGTGAGTGGCACTTGCCAATAGCCCTTTGAAAGGTCAAATTTCGAAAAGAATGTGGCATGAGATAATTTCTCCAATAAGTCGTCTAAAAGAGGTAACGGTTCCGCATCGAATTTTGTAACTTTGTTTAATTTCCTGTAATCTACGCAAAGACGTATGTTGTTGTCCTTCTTCCTAATGATTACCATAGAAGAAGAATATGGTGATGAAGATGGTTCAATTATATTTAATTGAAGCATCTCATCCAATTCCTTATCAACCTTATCACGAAAGTGTAAAGGGATAGGATATGGGCGAACTCGAATAGGCGTATCGTCAGTCAGAATAATGTCATGTTGGATGACTGACGTATGACCTGGGATGTCAGTGAGGACATCCTCATACGAGTGTAGAATATTAGAGACTTGCTGACGTTGATCAGCCGAAAGAGTAGATGAGATCGTAACATCATTCCATTTCTCAGTGGAATGGAGTGGTACAACTGGTATTGGTAGTTGTACATCATCGTAAGAAGATTCTTCTTCTTGGATGACTGATAAACTAGAATAATGTTGAATAGGAGGTGTAGGATCGTCAGTTGCCTGGAACACTGACTGTAGATAATCAGGACGTGAGTAATACTCCTTCAACATGTTAATGTGGAAGGTTTTATGTTTACCATTAACATCAACGATGTAGTCGACATCGGATATTCTTGAGATGATCCTGAAAGGACCTCTCCAGGTAATTAAAAGACGATTGTTATGCGCAGGGAGTAATACAAAAGCTTCGTCACCAGGAATAAGCTGGCGAAGACGTCTATACTTGTTTGCAAATAGACGAGCTTTTTCTTTGGCTTGTTCGGATGATGCAGTAGCTAGTCTACAAGCATCTATGATTCTCTTTCTCAGAGAGATCACATACTCATAAGAGGATTGAGTTTCCTCTTCAATATTCTCGTCAACCAATAAGTCGTGGATTAACGACATCGGACCGCGTGGTTGCATGCCAAAAACTAGCTGGAATGGAGAAAACCCCGTGGCTTGATTTTGTACTTCGCGATACGCGAACAGAGCAGCGGGTATGACCCGATCCCAGTCTTGGGGATGGTCTTGGGTCATCTTACCCAACAACTGCTTGAGTGTCCTATTGAGACGCTCAATTAACCCATTTGACATCGGATGATAAATAGAACTAAGAGATCTGTCTATACCTAATGTCTTCATAACTTGAGACATGGATTCAGAAATGAACTGAACCCCATGATCCGACAAGATTTTCCGTGGAAAACCAATGCGTGAGAAGATTAACATCAATGCCTCTGCTACACTGGCAGATGAAGTGTTCTTGAGAGGGATGGCCTCAGGCCAACGAGTGCACATATCAATGCACGTAAGAATATGCGTATGCCCTCTAGCAGATGGAAGCATCGGACCAATAATGTCTATAGCCATTTTATCAAATGGTCTAATCGGGATGTCCGCAGCTTGAATAGGAGCCGCATGAAATGGACCCCGTACCTTAACTTCCTGACATATCAAACAGGACCGACAATAGAGAGTGATGTCCCTATGGACGCCTGGCCAGTAGAATGCCGAAAGCACTCTGGATTTGGTACGCGAAAAACCCATATGGCCCGCACATTGCGAGTCATGCGCATGTCGTAATATACGAGATCTCATAGAGGATGGGACTAAGATCTGATAACATAAGGATGAATCTTTTTCCCGTATTACTCTAACCAAAATCCCATTTTTAAGTATAAAGTAATGTCTAGATTTTGCAAGTTTGTTGCTGGTATTCTTTTTGTTCACATACTGAAAAAATTTTTTTAATGAATCATCATTCTTTTGCAATGTTGCAAACAACTCCCGTGAAATAGGAGCATCATCATCACAAGTGGTATGAACTGTAGGTTCAATAGGTGTATCATGCGACATATTAGTAGCTTGCGCTCTAGTCACTACTGCATTTGCAGTTTGAATATGTCGCTCTTCCCATTCAGCAATTTGCTGTGGTGTACACTCTTTAATACCATGTATGCGACCAAGTATTACATCACAAATTGGATTCGGAAGGAGACATGCCTGGATCTTTCCTGAAAAAAATGGTGTATTAAGGTCAATAATAGCCGTGGGAAATGTTTCAACGGTGCCACCAAAAGTCACACACTTGACAACCCTGCCCGTGGCACAACTTGGGTTGATCAGCGAAGTCCGGACGCCCACAGTACTACAACCTGAGTCAAATAGGAGAGAGCATGAAATGTTGTTGACAAATCCCTTGTTAAACTTAAGAGAGCCCTGTCCCTGGTGTACTGACGCAGCAGTGGCCGTACAGACTGCAGGTAGACTAGGCAAGGTATGTCCGCAACGCAGCGTCGTGATCGCCTTAGGCTGGAAAAGAGTCGAGCATTCTGGACAGTCTTTCACCTGGGTACAATCAAGAGAACAAGACATAGCATTGTGAGTTTCAGCTACTTTACCCTGTTCAATGTTAGCCTGAGTATCACTTAAAGCGACATTAGAATGTCTACCCGTATTACTCGACGATCTATCTCTACGACGCGATCGATTTTGATTATTTGCATTAAAATTGCCATAATTGTCGTTTCTGCTTGAGTTAAAATTTGGATGAGTCCGATAATTTGTATAATTAAAGTTATTATGTTCTTTAAAATTTTTATTCCAAGAACCTTGTCTGTTTTGCGGACCCTGAGATCTTGATCTCCAGTTTTGTTTATTATAATGTCCTTGATTATTTTTAAAATTATTGTTACCAAAATCTCGCGATCTGTGAGCTTGGTTCCAAGAAACATTAAATGGAGCAGATTGTTGAAATTGCTTCCCCTTGTAAAAGTTATCATTGTTAAAATTGTAATTATTTCCCTTATTGACATACCTGTCAGCACTAAAGGAACGATTTCGTGAAAAATTGTTTTGTTGTGCTGCAAAAGCAACAGGCAATTCACTCTTAATCTGTGCATTACTTAGATCCATGGTTGGGTGAGCAGTGCAGAAATTTTTAGCATGTTCTTCTAAGTCTTTCATAGATAAAGGTTTCCGTTCGTGTAAAAATGCGAGAAATGTAGGATTTACAGACGATAGTACCTTATCGCGCATCAGTAAATCGAAGAGACCTTCACACGAGTTTTCAATTTTGGATAATTCGATCCATCTTTGTAGGGTTAGTCGTATTTGTGACAGAAAATCACTGAAATTTCTGCTTGATTGCGGTAGCAATGTACGAAATCTTAATCGGTATTCATCTTCTGTCATTTGAAATTTCTTCAGAAGTGCGGCTCTAAGAGCATTATAATCATTCTTCTCATTAATACTGGTAGTATGATAAACTGCTAAAGCATCCCCAGTAAGTAACCTGGATAAATATGTGCAATACAGTGTTTTATCCACGTTATAAGACCTACAAGTGGCCTCAAATCTATCTAGGAAAAATATTACGTCATCCGACGGGGGATTAAATTTAGGTAATTTAAGGTGAATTTCCTTAAAATGATCATGTCTGGATGAAGTTTGGCTTTCAAAAGTTCTCTGAGAATTAGCTTCCTGAGTTAACCTAAGTCTCTCATATTCTGACTCTGCTAATTTTAGTTCATGCTGTCGTTTTTTATCATTCTCTTCCATCTCAAGCTGAAGTCGTTTTGTATTTTGTTCAGCTATTAATCTTCTTTCTTCCATTTCCTTTTGTTTAACTTCCATTTCCTTTTGTTTAACTTCCATCTCAATTTTAAGTCTTTCTTCAGCCTCCCTTTGCTTCTGTTCTGCCTCTCGCTGAAATCGTTTCTCTTCTAATTCAGCGGCTTGTTCAGCTATTAATCTTCTTTCTTCCATTTCCTTTTGTTTAACTTCCATTTCCTTTTGTTTAACTTCCATCTCAATTTTAAGTCTTTCTTCAGCCTCCCTTTGCTTCTGTTCTGCCTCTCGCTGAAATCGTTTCTCTTTCTCCTCCGCCTCAAATTTCAAATTTTGTAATCTTAAAGTTTCTAGCTTTCTCTGTTCGGCTTCTATTTCTTGAGCTTTCTTATATTCTGCAAGTGCAAATGCTTTTGCTTCATCAGGAGCCATCTGAAGAGCTTTTGCTTGCTTAATGAAATAATCTAGTGAATACATTATGCTTTATAAGTAGTCACAATACTCTAGATTTATAAAATGATAATTAATCAATGTAAATTAATTAACCTTGTTACTATAACAAGTGTTCTTCGTTCCTGTCCTAGAACGGTATATTTTGTTATCATACAATTATGAAATATGTTAATAATCAATACAGTAATTTATGTAATGAAATGTCATGAAATCAACAACGTGAAAGACAATAGAAACATTACCGACAAGACACGATAATCAAAGACGAGTGAACACAATCGTAGAAATCAACAAAAATAGAAATGTGTAACTAAAATAGAATGTCGTAAAAATTTACGATGATAACTACGATCAGATACTCAACAGGACAATTGACAACACAGTGTAAAAACATAGGTTTTGTAAAAAAACTGAACGACAGGAAAGGTGAGACGGACGCATAATACAAACAAAATTCATCATAAAACTAAATACGAGTAAAAATAACTACGAGAACAACAATTAAAACTTGACGGAACAGCTAAACAGATACTATTATAAGGAACAATTAGCGATCGGAACTTCGGCAAGGTTTCTAGCCTTGTACCGGAATTATCGCTCAATTGAAACTTACAAGTTGAGCCCTACAGAACGTCTGACGAAGAGCACGAATTGGCTTCGAGATGGATCTCGTTCGTCAGATCAACCTCCCTACCTCCCACGACGAATGTACAACATATAACATATAACATGGAAAATGTAAAGATGGACATAACTATAGAAGGCACAGCTAAAAGTAATAAAATGTACAACGAAAACACGTTATACTCATCTCGCGTGTGCCGGGAAAAAAACAATGTGCCTCGTCTCCGTGGATGTACGTCTGAGGATAAAATACTTCGCTCTGTGTATATAACAACAGCTCGCACGTAATAATGACGAATAGGTGATCCCAAGGCAGTCAGTCACTGTAAAACTTGACGTGGAGGTTGATTGATGACCTTGAGCATTTGGTAACCGTAAGTTGATTCTGATTCATCATCACACTAGGTTCCAAGTTTGAGATGTTGTCGCCTTGAAAGTTCAAATCTTCTTTTCAACCGATACTTGGATTGAGTACGTTCCTGTGAAATTATTTATTTCCAGACCACACTGGCATACCATTTACTGTTGGATGTTCATTCTATTGGTCAAGAGGTAGTTGTAAGCTAGTGTATGGTGTCACTGGTCTATGCTAGCTTAAAATACGCGAATGGTTTTCTCAATGAAAATATCTCAGAAGTGTTCTTAAGTTGAACTCCAACAAGCAGTAGTCAATTTTCCAATTCAGGACTGCACGCAAGTCGTTGGTGAAAGTACATGTTATTTATTGACACGATACAGACGGGAATACACAAGACGGTCATGGTTACAGATTACAGATGCAAATGTCATACTTTAAAGTTGCTGATCATACTCTTAAATTCTTGGAGATTCTTCAACAATCAAGTCCTCTTCTATCCAAGTGAGCTGAGGATCACTTCTGTTACCCTCTAATATACATTTTACAATGAAGTCCGTTGACCTTCTTCCAAGGACGTCTATCGTGGTAAACGGATTTCATGTTCAAGGATCAATCTTTGATATCATACCCGTAAAATTCCCAGACTTTCTTCATACAATACTTATGTAGCATATATATAATCCAGACAAAGTCATACACGACAATACAATCAGGTTAGAGTCTTCTGTTGACTAACCTCTCCCAAAATCCATGCCATGACTTTGGCATTGGCGAAACGGCATATTAAAACATGTGAAGCATACAAAATCAATTAACTTCGTTTCCTCGTAGGTATCCTCCCTCTACGGTAATTCAAACAAGGCAATCGACTCCGTTTGTCCATTCTAGGAATGACATACTACGATGGATTCCCGCTAGACCATAACTAGGAGCGGCCTGATACTTCAATTAAAAATCAATAAACATTCAATGTGAAATGGGGCGACACTTACATGATACTTCCACTATTGGCTTCGACATGAAGACCAATATATATATCAATAGAAATAATGGCTTCCACAAACTTGCCACGAATACAAGAAATATTCCACGGACATCAACATGGTCCGTACTGCCCCATACAAAACATGACGTCCGAATCCCCAAACTAGGTTACCCGTGCGTCCAAAGCAACTCACACTGCATTGTGCACGTCAGTGCGTGAATCAATCGAACGCACAAATAATATAACTATATTAAGACTGGTGCGTACATTTGGCAGGACCGAAGACTACCCCCTTAGGTAATAAATGTACGTAACAAACATGTAAAAAAGAAACCTGTCAAACTAGATTTATCAAGTCTCACGCTGCATGTATCAATAAATATACTCATCTGCTATGAAAAAGGAAAACTCCTCCTGGTAGCAATATCTGCGTCAGGGAATAAACGGTTCAGTAGCAGCGCAGCGAACAGGGTTAGGCTTAGACTTTCACAATTCCTCACGAACAAGCAGGAACGCAGCATGTTGTACGTTGACCTCTTGACAAAATTCTTCGACAGATACTTGAATACATGCCATCATCGGGCAGAAAACTTGACTTTGCAAAAAAAAATTGCTGCATTAAATACTTTAACTTGAATATGTAATAGTTCTACAGTGAACTGTAAACTTTACTGCGCTTACTGTTCAATTTAACCTCACTCGAACTATCGTTACAAAAAGATACAGACAATCTGATTAAGTGGAGCATCGGAAATCGCATGCTTATTAATATAATTAAAACAAAGTGCATGTTAATATCAACTAGACAAAAATTACAAAATTCAGAGAAAACCACACTTCAGATCTATATTGGTACCTCACCAATTGAAAACGTTAATGAACATAAAACTCTAGGAATAGTCGTTGACCAGCATCTAAATTGGAACTCACATGTTCATGCACTGACCAAGCAAACGGCACAGAAAGTTTACCAGTTAGCTAAAATCAAACATTTCCTATATGAAGATGCACGAAAATTGTTCTATATATCTCACAGACAAACAAACCTTGACTATTGCTCCACAATCTGGGATGGGTATGTCCAATACAAAAAGATTCCATTTACTACAAAATCGTGCAGTGCGTCTAGTTTCTGACAACTGCCAAACACAGTGTGTAGATCTATATAAATATCTCAAAATACTGCCTCTAAGAAAGCGCTTTCTGTTTAACAAAGCTAAATTTGTTCACAAAATCCTGTCACAGAATGCTCCAACATATCTGTGGCCAATGTTCAAATACGATGAAAGACGCAGTCAACGCCTTAACAAAATACAAGTGCCCAAACCTAGGTTTGACGTATTCAAGAAAAGCTTAGCTTACTTTGCTGCTCATCTTTGGAACTATCTTCCACATTATATAAACATAACAACCTCAGTCCCTATTCATACAATCGTAAACTTTTCGAATACTTTATGAGTTGTGATTATAATAATGATGTTAGTGCTTTTCAACATATTTTGTTTCATGGTAATACTTAGTTTGTACTTTTCAACATATTTTATTTCACGTTTATAATTAGATACTGTGAATGTGAGTATGCAATTATTTTACCTTTACAACGTTGAATTCCTTGAATTGATGGGTAAAATGTATGTGAGAATAAATGAAATCAGTATAAAAGACGAGAGAAAGGAAGGGCAGAATGTCAGACGGGCCTGCGTACCCAATTCTCAACCCTTTGAAAATAAAGTTCGTTCGTTCGTTTGTTCACTTAGGTTTGCAGACGATATCTGTCGCCATCTTGGAAATTTTTAATATTTGGCATGAAAATGAAATTCACGACTTGAAACAATCGAAATTCTACTTGATTCAACTGTAGCTCAGATCCCGGCTTGTGGCTTCCATTTTTAGCTGTTGCAGGTCTTTTATATATTATTATATGATAGTTCAAGTTATTGACTTGTTACTTCTGGCCACGAACACTTAGGGGTATGTCTGGTAGACCACGCATCCAGTAAAACACTTCCAAATCTTGATATCAGCACCAAGGCAGCATGGACGAACTTCAATAATATTTATTTGACACAACGTAGCTCCATAGAGATATTCTTGATATGCATAATAGATTATAGCGTCGACTAGACAGTCTTTAGTGTCGCTGTACAGCCGGCAACGGGAACAATGTCCTCGATATTTTCATGCAGTTTATTATAATTCAAACACTCAAGTTCTGAATAATACGAATTCCTTTCTTACAATGAACTAGCATCAACTCACGGAGGTTTTTAGGGTGATCTAGAGGTCGAACACTTTAGGAATCTCTTAATAAGTATAATATATATAGGAGCTCGGCACACATGCGTCCGCCTGCTAATACACACAGAAAAGACCCTAGAAAGATCGCTGTCTTTTGCAAACAGCAACAGTAGACTTCTGCTACTAGACCCAAAAGGCAATGACGAACTTCCTGTAACCAAGGGTCACCGGTCATCAAAACATATCACTCTCAGTCGAGCCGTATTTAATATCGACTGATATGTTATGAATTTTACTCTGTTAAATGTAATTGATTATTAAATTTGTTATTTTTATACATACAAATTTATAGTTCAATTAATCATTTTGAGTGTACTGCACCCGTATGTCTCAGTCACCTTAAATAAACTTAAAACAGAGCTCCTAAATTAAGATTTCACTGAATTAAATCACCTGGGTGCTTGAACGAGCTAAATCATACAATATATCTCTTCACAAAAGATGTCGGGCAGATAATAAATTAACTGTGCTAAGACACATTCAGCATTGTTCTTGATTCCTGAATATCTTGTGGATACTCCCTCAAGGTAGAAACATTATCATCCTTCTATTTGCATCTGTGACAAGAGTAATCGTGTGCGAAGGTAGATATCTTTGAAGACCGACATTAGATACTCTAGGTTTTGGATATTGTTGGACCATCACTGCAGAGGAAGGGGAGGCAACCCGTGACACCTACCTTGAAAACTACAACTGAAAGCTGCGTGAGAGTTAGTAACCTCTTTTCGAAACTGAAAATAAAAGAGGTGTGAAAGCTACTTGTATATACATCCGGTTACATTTTCCAAACTGAAACTGAAAACTAATAAAGAACCTCTGGCCAGGGTTGCCAATTTGGCTTTTTTGACGCCAAATTCCACAAATCTGGCTTTTGTTTTTTTTACTATCTGTTCAAAAAAAGAAACGCATAGCTACTGAAGGCACACACATAGCCATAATTTTTACATTCAATAACTTTTTAAATTTAATGAGTTAATTGTTCAAATTGCACACAAGAATACCTTAGGGTTTAACCAATCAATTGACAGTTGTTTTGCATCTGGGTCACGAGAGTTTTTTGGCGTACGGGCTTTCCCGTTAGTATGGTGTGTGGCCTCTTGCATCGATCAGCGACTGGCATCTCCTGGCCATGGATGCAATCAGACGTCTGATGTGGGCATGTGGGATGGCTGCCCACTCTTCCTGAAGTGCCTGGAACAGATCACGACGATTGGCTGGAGCAACGTCTCGGCGACAAACACGTCTATGCAGCTCATCCCACAGGTGCTCAATCGGACTCATGTCTGGAGACAGGGATGGCCTTGGAAGGGTGAGAATGTTGTTGGCAGTCAAGGACTGCGTGGTCAACCGTGCGCAATGGGACCTGGCGTTGTCCTATTGAAACACAAACCTTTGGGCAGCCAAAAGTGGAAGGACATGGGGTCGAAGAATTTCATTGACGTATCGTTGCGCATTCAAGTCTCCTTCAATGTGCACCAATTGACTCCTTCCGTTGTAACTGATCATTCCCCACACCATTGCACTTCCACCACCGTGCGGCGGAGCTTCATCAACGCAATTTTGGGCAAAACGTTAATTTCGCCTACGTTAGACCCTACGCCGTCTATCATGACGCTGCAACAAAAAGAAAGATTCGTCACTAAACCAGACACGTCTCCATTGATTGTCAGCTGCCCAGGGACGATGCTGGTTGGACCAAAGAAGTCGATTTTGTCGATGGCGGCGCGTAAGGACAGGTCCTCGGTGAGGTCGTTGTGCCCAAAGTCCAGAGTCATGCAGTCTATTACGGACAGTTTGATCAGACACATGACGTCCTGCAGGCAATGACTGGGCAGTTGAAGAAGCTGTTGTAAACCTGTCTCTGAGGTGGCAAGGCCGAATAAAGCGATCCTCCGCTGCTGTTGTCACTCTGGGTCGTCCACTGCGATGCCGGTCTTCAACTGAGCCATTGGCTTGGAACCGGTGCCAAAGTCGACTGATGGTACTCTGATGCACGTTTCGCCTGCATGCAGTCGGCCAATAGCAATGTTCCTTAAATTTATCGATAGAGACGCCATAAATAACTGCTTGAAAATGAACTGAATTTTGTGTGTGTAGCGTTATCCTTTTATAGGGTTTCAGTTGCGTAGTCAGTGAATAGTGCTCACCCCAAATTTTTGTTGCTTTCACGAGCACGCAACATGAGCTGTGGTCAAAAATTGCGTCATTAACACTATTGACCACTGCGTTGTAACGATTACAAAAACGAACGCAATTCAGGTCAACACGGGCATTTGACACTGTAAAGAACATTTGAGGCTGGTTTTTATATACCCTAGCACCAAATTTTACATACAAACTCATAAAAACGCGCCCTCGGATAGCTATGCGTTTCATTTTTTGAACAGTATATTTGGCCTTACTTTTTATCTTCTTTTGTGACGGCGTTTGGCTTTTTTTCACAGTTTTCATCTGGCAACCCTGCCTCTGGCTTATGCTAGTGCCCCTTTATATATACTATATCAAGGGGCACTAGCTTATGCTAGTGTACAATACAAATTGACGACAGACAGAAAACACTAAAACACGTACCGTAAGCTTCCGTAATCTTCTGTCGACATAAGTTAACCCAGCTCCAGAGGTTTAAGAGAAACATCTAGAAGTAAGTCACTGTGTGTGTAAGATACAGATTTTTTTTTAAAGTCACAATAATTTCATTATTATAAAGTGATTAAATTTAGAGGTTGGAAAGTTGGAAAGGCAAGTCTTGCAATGATGCTACGCGAGTCAGCTGATGACGTGGTTAAGTCCATTCAGCCCACACTGAAAACGGGAAGGAAGTGGAGAGTGGAAGAAGCTGTTGATGCTGCCCAAGAGCCACTCAAACTGAGGGAGGTAATCGGATACACACAAACGAATAGACGGGGATTTGGTCATGGAGACATCCGCTGGTGGTCCAAGGCATCAAGCAGGGAGCGCAGAGACATGGTAGTTCAGGAGATACGAGGAGCTGAGAATGATAAGAGGTTGCAAAAAGCAGTGCAGCAGGTCTAACAAGGCAAATGGACTACATGGGAAGGAGCCCTGCAGAGGTCCTTGACATGGAATGATATATGGCATTTGGCACCTCTTAGGCTCAGCTTCGTTGTTAGATCAATGTTTTACCTGCTGCCTTCGGCCACCAACCTTGTGAAATGGGAAAAGTCGGATGATGAGCACTGCCCCCTGTGCCAGGGGAGGCAGACACTTGAACACGTGCTCTCAGCGTGTAAGGTGTCATTAAGGCAAGGGCGATACACTTGGTGCCATAACAAAGTGCTAAATGTGCTTGCTGCGACAATAGATCTGGCAAGGATGAAGGCGAATAGTAAACCCAGGCCGAACACCGCAAATACGTACTTTCTGAGGGTTAGGAAAGTCAGCACACCCCCAAACCGAGTAAACCTGGTAGCAGTTTACCATCTCTTCTTGACTGTGCAAACGACTGGGAGATGGCGGTAGACCTACCTGGACGAGGGGCATATCCAGAGAGTATCAGAAAATCGTGGAGACGGCCGGATATAATGCTTCATTCTGCAGCAACGCTTCAGGTCATACTGATTGAACTGACCGTGCCATTTGAATCCAGATTAGACGAGCAACATTCGTTCAAAGCGGCCAAGTATAGTGATCTAGCCGCGGATCTGAGACACGATGGGTTCACTGCAAGGGTCATGGCTGTTGAAGTGGGCGCGAGAGGGCTTGTGGCTGCATCGGTGTATGATTTATTGAAACTGTTGGGGCTGAGGGGACAGTCGAGAACAAGGGCACTGAAGAGGCTTAGTGAAACTGCCGAAAAGGCATCAGGCTGGCTGTGGAACAACCGCAATGGGCAATGGAAATCGTGACACTAAACGCTGCGGTACAGAAAACACCAAAATTTTTCTAAGTCCACAATACGCTGAGTTTTTTTATGTACTAGTGAAAAATCTGTGGCTGAGGGGCAACAGGCGGCGTATATTATAACAGGTGCCAGGCACAGAATTTCAGTGGCTAAGCGCGCAGTGGCTAGACTCGTCGGCTTCACGCAGGTGTGTCTCAGTGTGTGTCCTTAGTCGTGATGTGCGACGGAACGAACGGAATAATTTGTCTTCTCTTCGTTACTTTCACAATTGCCTCCACGGCTGGCGGAGTTGTGGATTGTAAAGCTGCTACCATAAGTTTTTTTTTTTTTTTTTTTTTTTTTTTTTTTTTTTTTTTTTTTTGCGTTCGCCCGCTAATACTCGAGGCGAAATCTCAGGTTATCATTTATGTCTAACCTGACATTGATTTTACGTGAGTATCCCTTTATTTCTTGTACAGAGACAAATGTCCCTCGCCATTCAGGCAAATACTCGCCGATTTCGGAGGTACCCATTGCAGCTGGGTCGGCTCAGGAGCCGCCAGTCCCTGGTCGACGACACTCCTTCAAATGTCCTCGCCAGGTCTCGAGTTAATCCAGTCCAAATCCCGGTCGACGAAAAATCCTCAAATGCCGTCGAGCGGGTTTGATCCTGTATCACCCGGTCGCCAGAGCGGTGTTGTAACCACTACGCTAGCGCGGCTCCCCTACCATAAGTGAAATGGGTTCATTTTCGATACAAGACAACAGGAGGCTGAGACTCTTGGGAGTCATGACCCAAGTGGGCCCGCCCCCCTTAGAGTGTAAAGGAGTATATCGGGCCTAAACACTTGTCAGACGGGGGGACTGCTTCTGATGATCAGATCGCTTCCTGTTGTATCGCTCTGTAAAGAGCTTCATTCTCTATAGGGGCCAAGACAACCAATGAAATAGGACGAATTTTTACAAATTTGAAGGTGTCATCAGGGTTGCCAGATTGGCTTTTTTTACGCCAGATTTCAGAAATCTGGCTTTTTAAAAATTTGATTGGCGTTAGAAAATTCATTTGGCTTTCTGGCTTTTTCCTGGCTTTTTTACATGCTCAAACTATCTGTACGAAAATTACAAATCATCCTTTTTCGAAATCATTTTCATTTAAGAGGAATGTTTTTTGGTCAGTTACATTTGGCAATATTTCTGCAACATTTTACCAAGAATTAGCAACCTCTCAATCATGAAAAATTGGAGAAACACAGGAGTAAGAAAGACTCCTAGGCAAAATACGGATAAAGTTACGGCAGTGGAGCTGCAAATTGCTGTAAGCATGACCTGCCATTGTGCGATACGCACAGTTGACTACCTGAGTGAAATCATAATAGCACATTGGCATGGGAGTACACTGGAGCACATAAAGTTACATAGAGTAAATGTGCATGCTTAATCAAAAACATCATTTCGCCTGCACTGAAAACTGATCTAAGTGATGACTTTCAGAACAAGAAATATGCCATCACTCTAGATGAATCTACTGACATTTCAACACAAAAACACATGTGTGTGTTATTTAGATTTTTTGTGATAGGAGAAAGGAAATTGTAACTGGATTTATAGGTTTAATTCCGGTGCAAGAGGCTATAGGAGAAAAGATATTCAATTTGTATGACCAGGAAATAAAAAGATATGGCCAGAATCTTGAAAATTGCATTGGTTTTGCAACGGATGGTGCATCAAACATGGTTGGGTGCAACAACTCTGTGTGGTCTAGACTAAAAGCTGTATCTCCTTTCTGTGTGTGGTGGATTTCAATGTTAATTGGTAAAATGTGAATTTATGCAGATGTGAGGTCCAGCTGTGAAGGCCCCTGAGTCTAATAGATAATAGAGTTTGTGTTCTCAGGGAACCTTTCTGCTACGACCCTACGACCTCAACCTGCGACGTATTTTTTTTCTAAGGATAATAATGGTGTATTTATGATATCTGGCTAGTGTCTAGGATAATGTGAAATGTGCTGTAATAAAGTGACAACATATACACCTAAGAACTTTATGAAAAGTAATTAACAACACCCAGAGTTAAGTTTTAAATGTGAAATCTTTTTTTTTTACAATTTATTTTTCCAGTATCACAATTTTGTGTATACTGGAATATTGAAACTCAAACTGATAATTCAAAGTATTTACATCAAAGTGATTCAATTTATAACTGAATATATTATTATTCACAACTTTAATTAAATATGTCAATCTGGAACAGTGTCAATTTGCTCTTGCTCCTATGAATGGGTATTGATTGAACGAACGTCTGTCTTCTTCATAATCTGAATAATCTAATACTCATTTGGGAAATGAGAGTAGTTGAGTTTGATATATCAAGTGCCTGGAGACAATTTCTTATCTTAGTATCTTCTGGTGTACAGGATGAATTATGTTCACATCATCAGCTTCCACTGCCAAGTCAGGATTCTGCTCTTGAAATAAAAGAAGGACGCACACATACGATACTGCCTCACTTCTTTAGATGCAGAAGTATATACAGGTCTAGGTTAACCTGGGCTCACTTTGAGTCATAGATGAAACCCTGGAACGATATAAATGCGTCCTACTCAACCTCGGATATACTCTCTCTTTCCCTAACTAATAAACAGTTTCAATCATATTCAGATTCAGCATGGTAACTAAACACTTAGTTAACGTTATTAACTGGTTTGTTACCCCATTCATGGTCAAATAAATTTCAAACTATAGTTTGACACTTTCCTTGACAAAGGAAACATTTTAAGTTACTAATATCAAGTCATGTACAATCACGGTGACTTGCTGAAGAAGACGGCCAGTGGTTTTCCTGGTCTTATGTCATAATACTGTACAACAATTTCCCCATTAATATTTAATTTTACTTTCTCCCAAAGTGTCAGAAAGCCTGTCTGGCTTTTCTACAACATGTTAATATATTTCCTAACAACTCTGTGAAACAACACAAAGTTGGATGTTGACTTCCCTCTAGATAAACTTCTACCCACATAATTTTCATACATATTCAATAATACATACATAATAATAATAATAATAATGATATAAATGTTTTCTTTCTTACCGCATCAGAGAAATATTAACACTAATAAGTTTGATTTGCGATAAATATGGTCAAATCCAGATCGCTTGCTGGTGCAGATCAGCAAAACAAGATCGTACTAATATCTTGTCTTCACACAACTTTAGTGTAATACAAATTTTCTCAAGTGGCGACTAACACTACCTTTCAAACCAGTTTTTTTCCTCCGTTAGTATATTAGACTCCAGCCAATCAGGGACTGTTAGGCTTCTAGCGTCTTTTTTTTCTTCAAAACTGAACTCAAATTTCAAATCTTGGTCTACCCTACCCTTTCCCAATATCTGTCAAGCTGAGAAAGATGTAGTCTGTTAGTCCATCTGTCTTCTGTCAATATCTCCTTTATTTATTGAGTGGTTCAAATTCTGATAAATAATTATTGATCCCGTTGCTGTCTGTCACACAATGCTCATATTTTTATACGTTTATTGATGATATTTACTATTATCGTTTTTCTTCTTCAATTCTTCAAATAACATATTTTATTATTTTTGGGTTCTTCTACGGCACGATAATATTTTACACTAAGTAATATGTTAGGTCTAATAACCAAATATTATCATTTTAATCGTCCCCTGTTCTTTATTTTCATCTATCGTTCAATTGTAACAGTTAGTTTCACTTTTGAAATGCAGACGCTAGTTTAAACGGACTTCATGCAATTCCCTCTTTCTAGATTTTCTCTCTCTCACTTTTTCTAAGAAAACCACAGCGAACGATAGCAGATGTTCAAACATGCCCTAACGACAGTAACTAGAGCCTGTAGTCTATTTTGCAAGCACTAACCTCTCACTCGCGTGTAGTGTGTCAAAACAATTCTGTGACGTCGCATTGTCGCATGCGATTCAAAAACCAACGCCTTCATTCCTCCCTTATCTCTCCCTTAGACAAACACACACGGGCAGGTTTATTTTTTTTCATAGGAGTAAAATCTTACTGAATTTAGCGATTGTTTCACAGATTTCGCTACACACCTCCCTTCCTAGAACATGCATTCATTGCAGGTTATAATCTGTGAGACAACTTAGCGCAAATGAACTAAGTCTTAGTCATTTTTCTGATTTTCCTCATAATTATGTCTACTCAAGAATTCTGCTCCCACACTTTGCGAACCCAGTATGTATTCGATTGTAAATGAATAAGGTTGGATAAGTAATGACCACCTTAATAGACGAGCATTTTCATGCGTGGCCTGTGACAAGAACACGAGGGGCTGATGGTCAGTTTGGACCACAAATGTTCTACCATAGAGATAGATCTGGAACATTTTTATAGCCCAGATTAGAGCTAAACATTCTTTTTCCCTTGTTGAATAGTTTTGCTCCGCCTTATTCATCTTGCGGCTAGCATAAGTGTAACTGTCGATTGTGGCCGCTATAATGTTGAGGTGTGTAGAATGACCATCATGAATGTTACAGTGCTGTATATGTGAGTAGGAGTCAGGTCAACCCAAGCAGTACAATGATGTGAATATAGGTCACCAGGCGTTGAGGCGTTGACAGGGTGTAATGAAGGCTCTCCCTTAAACGTACAGGCTGTCAGATGTGTAGTGATCGTAGAAATGTGTAGTTGACGCGATGTGTGGGTGAGTAGGCATCATAAGATGATAGACGCGAATGTGTAAAGGCTCTTGGACAATGGCAAGATACACCCACTTAACCACATGTAGGAGTCAGTAACGTTGTTAACAGCAGCTGACATTTCAATCACTTTAATACAGGACGACAACATGTTACGCCGACATCAGGACATAGTCATTTGACAAAACTCAGGAACATTATAAACATGACGACAGTTTAGTACAGTTTGCATCAACAGATCATCAGTAAGCTGTGCATATATGATGCTGACTTCCATCTAACTCTCTTTATACAGCCACAACAAAATTACCCCGCATTGCAAGCGGGTCTTTAAAAATGAGTTTAAACCAACTCCATTCTGACACCAGCAAGTCAGATACATTGACTAGTACATGTTACGGTATTTTATTGAAGTCGTCTGCTATGGTTGGCAGTGTGCAAATTTTAGGGTGACAGCATTTAATATAATTTAATGTTAATAATTCACGGTCTGCTGAACGCTATGTACACGATCGAATTATGACGTGGCAAATAGTTGCCCAGAATGTAATCTTGTATTTCAGAAGGCTAAGGAGACTGTTTTGAATTGCGGACACATCCTCCCAGAAGTTGGTCTAGCGGCTAACGACGGAACAGGCTCTCTGATATTTAACAGAGGGATGGTAAATGGATCTATAGTTTCAGTTTTGAGAGATTCCGAATCTACCACCATTAGAGTCCGGCAGTCACTGATCCATCCAAGTTGTGCGACAGGGGAATATGTCAGATGCATGACATTTGGTGAGACAATAGAATGCTATCCCACTGCTATAGTTCATGTTAACACACCTTTCTTCACAGCTAATGTTAAGGTATGCATGTTGAAGAATCCTATTGCGGATCTTATGTTTGGTCGTATCCATGGCAGTAAGGATTGCGCCCCAGAAGAAATCAAGGAATGGGAAATGAAAAATTTGCAACTTTATGGCACTGCTAACGCCGTCATTGTTATGGCTTAATTACGTGCCAATAAGTTGAATAAATGTGGCACAACATTTACCAATTCCAGTTTGACTACTATTCCAGAAATTGATGAGGAAAAGGATGAGACTTGCCAACAAAATAATAATGATAACAATATAAATGTGGATAAGTCTTGGCGACAGGATCAGATTATAACTGATCTTAAGAAAACTGTTAACATTGTCAACAATGTAAAAGATTGTACTGAGAGGAGTAAGGTGTTGAAAAATAATGTTGGAATCAAGAGTAATGGGAAGATACCAAATAAAATTAACACCAGCACATTGAAACAAAAGAATGTTGGTCGTTCTTCTGATCCTTCCACTACTACATGTGCTACAAATGTACCATTACAGGTTAAGGGTCATTATACTCAGGCCCAACATAAGAATCCAGTATATAGAAAGAATAATACTTACATGAGGGACATACATTGCAATGTACCTCAAGCAACTAAGGTTGCACATCAATTATTTTCCCATGTTAGTGACAATGGTCCTACTTATATTGGGAAGGGTGCTTATTCTCGCACCATGTTAGTGCGTACTCTGCCACAAGGTACAACATGGCAGGCACTTGGTAATTTCTTTAAGTACACGGCAGACGTTAGGTTCGTGCGTCTGTTACCACCTACCAATAACAGGTATGGTGAAGCTCTGGTTACATTTCGTAACAATAGAGATGCTCGATTGGTTATCGAGCTTGACAATTGTGTTTATTTTCACCACCATTCTTTGAGATTGAAATTAGTACCTGATTCTGCGTTATGCAGATAACAGGTTACGGTAACACTGTCCGTCACATCTTTGATGACTCAGCACTAGTCAGTCATCATTTATGTTCTTTATGGGTCAATTATTCTTATATGGCTTATTTATAGTGGGCTTGTCTATTAGGTGACACTAGTGTTGTTTTATCTACGATAACACTGTGTTCTTTCGTCTTTGTAATTTGACCATGCCTAAGTTAGACAGTAACTGTGTTGATTATTCTAACTATGCTCAGCCAAAGCAGCATAAGTTCGTATATCGTCAATTGTCTTGTCATCATTGTTAAAAAAAGACATGCCGTTGAAGGTGACATGGACTGACGAATGCGACATAACATTTCGTAAAATATTAACAATTTTTTCACACCCATCTATTTTGAGACTACCTGATGCTTCTAAAAAGTTAATCCTCCGTACAGATGCTAGTAATTACTGGATTTGCGCTTGTTTGCTCCAACGTCACGACGATATACTACATCCGACTCTTTATATCTCACGCAAACTCAAGACGCCAGAAACGAAATACTCGACTGTGGATAAAGAGTTGTTGGCTTTCGTTTGGGCAATCACCAAACTGGAGAAGTTCCTGTTAGGTGCACCCTTCGTGATCCAGACAGATCAGAAGGCGGTGGCATCATTACGTCGCTCTAACCACAAAGCCAGAAATTAACGAGGTTTTCAATCCTCTTACAACCCTTTGAATTCACCATTGAATACATATCGGGTACAGAGAACGTCGTAGCCGATGTACTTTCAAGAAATCCTTCGGAAGTCGATTCATGAAGGCTGATAGTCTTCAAACAAATTAACAAAAGTAATTATACAAGAGACAGAATCCAATCGATGAATTATCGATCTATGAATGAAACGTCAACTATTATTCAGAGAAACAGCTAATAGAAACATTCGTCGAACGAAATTAATGAAAGCAAGAGACATACTGTTCGTATTTATGCTTGGACTTTGGCTGGTGTATATTCGTGATACAACTGGTTGCAAGATAGTCGGAAAGAATATCTGAAATCAAGCTGGACAGATTTCGTTATGTGACATGACTAATTGAACGTTATGAAGGTTTATATTCATTCAGGATCGGAACATTTGAACAGTTTCATAATGGAACTTTACGTGAATTCACAAGGAAAATAACGACGTCTGGATCTTCATATCCAAGATTACTTAGTTTCTACTTATTGAATGAATTAATAAAGAAATAAAATTAAATTGAAATGTGAGGAAAAAAAATAAGAAAATGAAACATGAAAAAAAATGTAAGAAAGAAAACAAATGAATCTCACACAATTCTTAGATAATATTCTTAGATGAAATTATGAATGTAATAATTATATAATATATTATTATTTAGTTAATTAAGTTAAGTAGTTAGTAATTACTATACACATATTTAATTTTAAGCACACCACCAATTGATTTTATACTTTATCTTTTCCTCTACTTTACTTGTCTTTACTTCTCATTTTTTTTCTTTTTTTTAATGACATCTTCTTTCATTTTCGTTAATTACATTTTCAATAACTTGATTCCTTACAAACATATTACGATTAATTATTTTAATTTTAATTAGTTATAATAATTTCATGACGCCACACACTTTTCTTACGTTAATTAATTAGTTAACACTTACTTCTGTTAATTTAATTTAATTAGCATGACTGTTTAATTATTTAACGACAACTGTTGACAATCCATATGTTGGGTTTTTGTTAATTTAATTTACATGTAATAGAGCATGGGCAGGGACTGTTAGTATTTTATATTACATGGCTGATGTTAATATTACGTTCTGGTTAACATGACCACGACGAATTATGACTGTTTAGCGTTGGTAGGTCACGCACCGTCTAGACAGACCCTTTTACATCGTCAAGTTGTAGGCCATATCCTTACCAGTGTTGGGCATTTTTGTTATAATTTTTATATATGTTTATATAGTAAGATAGTTCTAAAAAATCTATCTAATAGATTTTTTTTACCCAGTGTTGGGCATGGGGAATTGTTACGGTATTTTATTGAAGTCAAAATATTATTGATGCTATGGTTGGCAGTGTGCAAATTTTTAGGGTGAGTTAGCATTTATATAATTTAATGTTAACCTTATACAAACTCACAGAACAACAGGCAGCCGTAATAGAGGGGGAAACACGTTCTGGTTTGAAACGCTAGGAGTACACTGATCGAATTATGCCGTGTTAGAGAAACGTTGGTAGGTCACGCACAGAGTTTGACTCGTACCAGACTTAGATACCCAAAAGGACTTGAACAATTTTACTTCTGTCCACCAAAAAACACAGCGAGGCCCAGAATCTATACCTAAACACCAAGAAGACCAAAGTATTTACAAAGTTGACCAAACCGAAATTCAAATTGATAAACGAGTGGAAAGTGTCTATATTCGAATACTTCAATCAGTAACAGCTTGGGCAGTAGAAATTAAAAGAAGACTTATGCTGCACATAAGCTAATACAGATGAAAAATATGGCAAAGGCACAAGCAAAGAAACAATAGTTACAACTGATCAGAGCATGTATATTCCCAGTAGCAACATACGGCTGCGAGACTTGGACACTCAATAAAACAGTTGCAAAAAAGATTACATCATTCGAAATGAAATGCTACAGAAGGATGTTGAGAATACCCTAGTACTACTCTAAAGTACAGGAACATTGGCTCCTAAATACCATCAGGAAGCTGAAATTTTTCGGTCCATAAAAGTCTGGAAAAAACAGTGATATGTGAAAAAAGGGGAAGGGGTCGACCTAGACGACGGTGGACACCCATATCACAGAGGTTACTTGTCTTTTAAGGTCGACGAATGTGAAGTTCAGAGCAGATGGAGACAACGTTTGGAAAGAATACAGTCCATAATATATAATCTATATATTCTTCAGACTTCGAAGTACAGGGTCAGTCAAACTGTGAAAGAGATACGATGATATATGTTTAGTTAAACCGAATTGGAAATCCATAATATTTATATTCTTCAGAACCGCGCGTGCATATAGCTATGACGCTCTGTCTACATTAATTCATTTATTGGACACGGACTGAGAATATTATATGGATTCAAATAACATTTATTTGCAGATGTATGCTTGTAATGAATAATGCTCGTGATGTCTTCGTTCGTTATATCGTCAATAAATGTTGGACTCAACGAAAGGACTTGCTTACCTCTATCACGTTAGGGTTGGTTCTGCAGATGGACAGTGTTGATGTTTACATGCACAATGAGCTCTCTTCTTTACGAAGTTATTTACCTTAAAAATCTTATATTGACATTTGTAATGAACCACAAATGTTTATTGGACATTCAGCTAACCAACGAAAGAAATAAGAATGATCATTCAAGTAAATGTCCCAATAACAAGCAGATCGTTATAATTAAAGAACCATCGCTATAACAGTACAGCAGGCCGCAAATTATGGCAGAACGCATGGGGCCACCTAAAAACTTGCGCATGCGTCGTAGACGCTATACCCTCTGAGCAAAACTCAGGTGGGGCGATGTTGAACACATACTAGGAATAGACTGACCATTCAAGCCATATATGGTCAGGTAATAAGACATCGATTCTAATATTAGACCGCTAGTTGATAAAACAAGTGAGATAACAACCACTGTTAAATTCAACCCAAGTAAAACATGAGTAATACCACTTTGATCAGGAATCTAAAAAATAATGTCTCCAAACTAAACAGGTACATTACAGATTATAAACACAGCGAAACTGTACGCAACAATAAGCAACTGGGTTTAATCCCCCATCAAGTAAAGTGGACCTTTGTAATAATGTGGCCCCTAATCCGACGTTGCTAGCATCCGTTCTCATCACAAATTCCTGACTCAAATCAGGCAATTTCAATATCGGCTTGCTGGTGAGTTTCTCTTTTAATTCTTGGTATGCCAATTCGCACTGCGCTGACCAAATAATTTTATCAGATTGACACTTACGAGTTAAATCTGTCAGCGGAGCACATAAAGAGTTAAAGTTCTTTATGTATTTCTGATAAAACCCACACAAAGATACGAAAGATCTCACATCTTTTTTTGTTTGTGGCCTCGGTGCTCTTTGCAATTTCTCCATGTTCTTGGGGTCAGGGGTCATGCTTCCCTGATATACTGTGTGTCCCAAAAATTCCAGCTCTTTACAACCCACACAACATTTGGTTGGTCTAGCAGTCAAATTTGCTTCTCTGGGCCTATCGAATAGCATATTCAGAGAGTTAATGTGTTCTTCGAATGTTTCAGTAGCAATAAGAATGTCATCCATGAAATTCGTTATACATGGATTATTCAGTGGATCCAACAATTTTCGCATCATCCTGGAAAACACACTCGGGGCATTTTTCAACCCAAACGGCAACATGTTGAACTCATAATGGCCTTCCGAGGTGCTAAAGGCTAAATAAGGTCGAACCTCAGGCTTTACTGGAATTTGATAATAGCCTTTGCTAAGATCCACCTTAGAAAAATATTTTGCCTTGTTCAGCCTGGCAAACAGCTGATTTGTATCAGGCAATGGATCCACCTGACTTTCTGTGACAGCATTCAGTTTCATGTAATCTATACACAGACGATGTTTCCCAGAGGGTTTCATCAGCAAAACCACACTAGAGCTATAAGGAGATTCACTGTGAGAAATAATTCCTTCCTTCAACTAATAATCTATCTCCTCTTTCAAAGCTTTTTCCTTAGTGAAAGGAATCGTATAGGCTCTCATACAGAGGGGTGTTGGGTCTATTAACTTCATATCATATTCTAACAGATTTGTGTGCCCCGGCGTATCCGTTAACATGTCTGTATGTTCAATCAGAACCTTTTGAACCTGCTCTCTCTCTGAGCTTTAGTCAGAAGCTTTCTGATTTTCACCTGTGTCTGTGTTTCACATGGTTTTAGTGGGTACTCGTGAGAGTCGAGTGGTTCATTTTTCATCCCCGTTGCTATCGACAAGGTCATTAAATGTGGTTCATCCTGGATTTCTCTGTCCAGGTACTTCTTTAAGAGGTTCACATGATGAATTTTCTCTTTCCCCTTTTTGTCTATTTTATAATTAGTTCTAGACACCTTCTCTAGAACCGTATATGGACCTTGCCATCCAATTTGCAACTTGTTACTGCTGCCAGGTAGTAGAAGAAGCACCATCTCTACCACAGCTAATTCTATATCCTTCGCTTTCTTGTTAAAATAAACAACATGTTTTTTCCTGGTTTGTCTGAGATTATCATTAGCAAGTTTCCAGCCAGTTTTGAGACGAGTGGTCAGCTCGTTCACATACTGATACGATGAGGTAACAGTCTCTTCTGCCTTCTCATCTGTCCATGTCCTTAACAAGGCTTCCAATGGACCTTTTATTGGCCTCCCAAAGAACAGGGATGCCGGTGCCATTCTGGTCGAATTATGTGGAACTTCCCGATACGCAAACAACGCAGCGGGCAAATATTGATCCCGCGTATCAGGTTTTTCATGGGCCAGCTTTTGCAGGAAAGAAATGAGAGTCCTATTGAACCTCTTCACCTGGCCGTTCCCTAGGGGGTGATATAGACTACAATGAAAGTGCTTGGCCTAGAAGATCCTGAAAACTTCTTCCGTTAGTCTCCCCTTGAACTGTGAGCCGTTATCAGTCAAGATTTGGTGCGGGAAACCTAACCTCGTGAATATGGTGAGTAATGCCTCTGCCACATGCTTCGAATCGATTGATGACAGGGCTACCGCCTCTCCCCACATAGAACAAGTGTCCACCAGAGTGAGAATGTAACTGTTCCTTCTCTTGGTACGTGTGAGAGGTCCCACAATATCCACTGCAACCCTCTCAAAAGGGGTTCCCACTATGGGCATCTCCCCTAGAGTTGCAGGAGCAGTCCAATGCTATGGAGCTCCCCTTTGACACTCTGGACAGAATTTTACATATCGTTTTTATAAAAAACACTGGGCACTGATACCTCAAACCACTCTCAAATTAATCTTTAATTTATATTTTTACAAATCTCGGGACCGAGCGACCCAATATATGTGGTGGATTTTGATGTTAATTGGTAAAATGTGAATTTATGCAGATGTGAGGTCCAGCTGTGAAGGCCCCTGAGTCTAATAGATAATAGAGTTTGTGTTCTCAGGGAACCTTTCTGCTACCACCCTACGACCTCAACCTCCGACGTATTTTGTTCTAATGATAATAATGGTGTATTTATGTTATCTGGCTAGTGTCTAGGGTAATGTGAAATGTGCTGTAATAAAGTGACAACAAATACACCTATGAACTTTATGAAAAGTAATTAACAACACCCAGAGTTAAGTTTTAAATGTGAAATCTTTTTTTTACAATTTATTGTTCCAGTATCACAATTTTGTGTATACTGGAATATTGAAACTCAAAATGATAATTCAAAGTATTTACATCAAAGTGATTCAATTTATATCTAGGTTAACCTGGGCTCACTTTGAGTCATAGATGAAACCCTGGAACGATATAAATGCGTCCTACTCAACCTCTGATATACTCTCTCTCTCCCTAACTAATAAAAAGTTTCAATCATATTCAGACTCAGCATGGTAACTAAACACTTAGTTAACGTTCTTAACTGGTTTGTTACCCCATTCATGGTCAAATAAACTTCAAACTATAGTTTGACACTTTCCTTGACAAAGGAAACATTCTAAGTTACTAATATCAAGTTATGTACAATCACGGTGACTTGCTGAAGAAGACGGCCAGAGGTTTTCCTGGTCTTATGTCATAATACTGTACAACAATTTCCCCATTAATATTTAATTTTACTTTCTCCCAAAGTGTCAGAAAGCCTGTCTGGCTTTTCTACAACATGTTAATATATTTCCTAACAACTCTGTGAAACAACACAAAGTTGGATGTTGACTTCCCTCTAGATAAACTTCTACCCACATAATTTTCATACATATTCAATAATACATACATAATAATAATAATAATAATGATATAAATGTTTTCTTTCTTACCGCATCAGAGAAATATTAACACTAATAAGTTTGATTTGCGATAAATATGGTCAAATCCAGATCGCTTGCTGGTGCAGATCAGCAAAACAAGATCGTACTAATATCTTGTCTTCACACAACTTTAGTGTAATACAAATTTTCTCAAGTGGCGACTAACACTACCTTTCAAACCAGTTTTATTCCTCCGTTAGTATATTATACTCCAGCCAATAAGGGACTGTTAGGCTTCTAGCGTCCTTTTTTTCAAAACAGAACTCAAATTTCAAATCTTGGAATACCCTACCCTTTCCCAATATCTGTCAAGCTGAGAAAGATGTAGTCTGTTAGCCCATCTGTCTTCTGTTAATATCTCCTTTATTTATTGAGTGGTTCAAATTCTGATAAATAATTATTGATCCCGTTGCTGTCTGTCACACAGTGCTCATATTTTTATACGTTTATTGATGAAGTTTACTATTATCGTTTTTCTTCTTCAATTCTTCAAATAACATATTTTATTATTTTTGGGTTCTTCTACGGCACGATAATATTTTACACTAAGTAATATTTTAGGTCTAATAACCAAATATTATCATTTTAATCGTCCCCTGTTATTTATTTTCATCTATCGTTCAATTGTGACAGTTAGTTTCACTTTTGAAATGCAGGCGCTAGTTTAAACGGACTCCATACAATTCCCTCTTTCCAATTTTTCTCTCTCTCACTTTTTCTAAGAAAACCACAGCGAACGATAGCAGATGTTCAAACATGCCCTAACGACAGTAACTACGGCCTGTAGTCTATTTTGCAAGCACTAACCTCTCACTCGCGTGTAGTGTGTCAAAACAATTCTGTGACGTCGCATTGTCGCATGCGATTCAAAAACCAACGCCTTCATTCCTCCCTTATCTCTCCCTCCTACGTTTTTTTCTTCTTTCACTCTGACTGAAACGAACACATAGCTGTCTGCAAAACGGCGTTTAGATAATATTTAATGATTTGCGTTAATTCTTACTGCAGTTTCGTTCTACACTTCTGGAAAATGTCCGAATTGCTACTATTAGAGGCGTTAAAGTTAAAATATTACGTTAATTCAGAACGGCAGTTTGGTGTCGCAGTTCTGGCACATGTTAATTGTAAGTCTCAAGGACGAAACTAGGAAAGCGTGTAATATTTGACGGCGGGATTATTGTCTAAGTATTACTACTGTATAAAATTCAGCGCTCTACTAGCGTAGAGGACGACGATAGGCAAACACACACGGGCGGGTTTATTTATTTTCATAGGAGTAAAATCTTACTGAATTTAGCTATTGTTTCACAGCTTTCGCTACACTGTGCGCAACTCAAATGTATCTGTCATTTTCTGGCACTGTGCATTCAATATGCAGTATCCAAGCTACCATCAAATATTGGATTTTTACTGTCAGGAATAGCCAATTGGTTTCGCCATAGTGAATTAAGACGAGAAGCATACACAGAATTGTTTACAGTGATGAACACAGCTACAGAATTTGAGCCAACCCGAACTGTCCCCCTTTCTTTTGAAAAACCTTTATTTACGCGGTGGCTTTTGCGTGGAAAGGTTATGTTTAATATTTTGATGAACTGGGAAGAGCTAAAGGCTTATTTTACTTCTGCTGAACTAGCCCAATCACAGTTTGATCCAAAATTCATAGCAAGATTTCTAAAGGAAATGTTGTCAGACTACAAAAACTACTTGTTCTTTGAGTTTGCGACATCTCTTGTGCAGGAATTTGAAAGACTGAGCAGCTTTTTTCAGCAAACTAAAGCTAATCCTCATGAATTGTACCAACAAATATTCTTACATCAGAAGAGTCTTCAGAACAGACTGTATGATGCCAAAAGACAGAAAAAAAATATTCATCAAGTTGATTTTGGTATCAAATTCAAAACAGCATGTTATAAGTTCCTACAGCAGAACAACAGTGCTGAGGCTGATCCAGAAATAAAAAATGTCAAAGAAAGATCTATGTCTATGCTAGAAGAAGCTCTCAGTCAAGTTACATGTAGAGTTCCGTCGGCGAGAGATACATTTGAAAGTTTATCAAAATTGAGCCCTGTGATAATTTTAAATCAAATTTCAAGGCCTATGTTTTCCGACTTACCCTTTATACACCATGCAGGAAACAACATCAGCAAAATTGAAGAACAATACAGGCAAATGCCTTTTGTCGATTGGAAAGAAGAAGCTCCATTTAAGAAAGATGAACTCCCTGTAGACACTGAACAGTTTTGGATTGGTGTACTTCCTGTAGCGGGAGGTTATTTAAAATTATTTATTATGTAAGAGTATGCCAGTAACGAGTTCTGACCTTACAATTAATACCTAGTCTTAGAAATAAGCACTGGTGTATTGTTATCATAAAAATAGTCAGACTGTGAAAACCCTGGCCCAGTTGGTAAGAAGTTGTACCAGGATTTAAGGCGTCTCCTCCCTGTGACTATCTTATGATTTCTTATATTCTAGGGGATAACTAAAATGAACATTCACTGTGACCACAACTGTAAGAAGTGAATAATTCCTCAGGTACATTTAAAATATTTTAATATTTACACTAATATTATATTACTGCTATTTGGAACAGAGCATTAAAATATATATAAAATTAATTCACACAATTACTATTATTGTCTATTTAGACTGCATGATCTTGGATAATAAAGTTACTGAAAACTGCATTCATTTTAAATATATCACTGTTCTTAGTCCTCTGATAACTGTCATCAATTGACTATTAGCTGTTTCTTTATATATGGGTGGTCAGTGTCTTAAATGACACTTATCAGAGTATCTTGACACTGCTGACACGGGACTGTCTTTTGTAGCTATCAGTATTGGTAGACCCAGCACTAGGGATATCAATGACCAGCTGTCGTTCACTCTTTGGGGTCCTGCACTTTTGTGGGATTGCCTCTGATGAACAACACCGGCTCTGACACTTGACAGTCTGGTTCGAGTTATTTCATGGAACCTGAAACATCATATCAGCCTTGGCTAGTATCTGGCTAGACTTGTAGCTGACTAGCACAGATGTCAGACCAGTCAGTCATCAGATGTCACCGTTATACAATCATAGTAAGTAAGGACATCATTTTAGTGACACAGAAGTATTTAACATTTCAGTTAATTGTAACAGACTAGCACATAAGTCAGACTAGTCAGTCATCAGATGTCAAAGTTATACAGTCACAGTAAGTAACAACATTTCAATGATACAGAATTAGTATTAACATTATCAGTAATAACCATCATCTGGTTTGTTCCTCTCCTGTACATCCTTTCAGATTCTATAACTTGATCTTCCCAAATCACATCAGGTACAAATTCAAATACCAATGCCATTCTTAGCATCTACACCAAATTAATACACAATTAAATAAAGTGAGCGCCCGACTGCCCAAACCAGTGTTTCCCAAACTTTTTCGGGTCACCGACCCCTTGGCTCCCAGGACATGTCCCCAGCGCCCCCTACATTTCCCCACAGTACATAAAAAAAACTACAAAGAGGGAAAGATAAAAGCAACAGCTAATTCAAAACAGTGACAACTAATTGTTGTATTTATTACATTGTAATATAAAGCTACAGATACGCTTATTTATTAATTTAATTTAAAAAGATAAACTTAATTATCCAATCCAGTATTACAAACACAAATCGGCGAAGGTATATTAGTAACAAACCTACTTCATTGTTCTTTTAACTTCAGTGAGATGGATGTTCCTGGTCCCTGTTCAGATTTGCTGGGAAATTGGATTAGCTCGCGACGGCCAATATTGCGTTTAAATAGCGTTAATTTGGCCAGAAACATGGAGACGACAGATTTGACTTTTATTAGATTAATATCATTTCCTTCCCAATGCCGATTTATGACGTTAAACTTTGTGAATAAATCTGACAAATATGCAATGTCATGCCTAATGTTCGTTAGTTCTGTACTGAGCAAAGCATGCGAGTCTTTAAAGAATTCTACCAGTTTCAAAAAGAGCATAAAAGCGTCTCAGCCAATTTCCTTTTGAGAGCCATCTGACTTCTGTGTGCACCAGCAAGCGTTCAAATTATTCATCATTCTCAGTACAAAGCTCTCGAAATAGTATAGAATTGAGAGCATGGGACTTAACTCTATTAATCGCTGTTACAACAGTATTTAATGATTTGTGAAGCCAATCACTTACATTTTTTGCAACAAGATGTTGTCTGTGAATTACACAGTGTATTGTAAATATACCAGGTACAGCTTATTTTAAGAAAGCGATAAACCCACGGGAACAACCTATCATTGACGGTGCCACATCTGTTGCACAAGCAAGAATGTTAGTAGGCGGAATGTCCTTCTCTTTGAAAAATTGCTCAACTACACGCATGATTGACTCCCTTTTCGTATCTGTAACTAGTTGCCTTGCAAATAAGAACTGAGCAGCCAAGCTTTCATCTTTTACGAAGCGAACATACGCAAGAAGTAAAGATTCGTTTCCCGGCAATGTTGACTCTTCCAACTGCAATGCAAATTCTGTTGGCCGAAGTATGTTTCACAATGTGTCTTCAACATTCTCAGCCTTTGAACAGAGGTATTTCTGGGCGAAATAGCCTTAATTATTTGTTCAGGTGACTTATGCATAACTGTACTCACACCTCCAGCTTTTGCTATCAGCAATGAAATGTTGTATGAAGCTCATAAACCATCATAATTTTGTGAAGTGCTGGCAAACATGTTGCGAACAGTTTTCCGTTTCTGAAAGTTTTTACGAAGTAACTGAAAATTTGTCAAGCTTTTGTCTGCTTTATCAGAATGCATTTTTCTTCAAATGTTCAAGAAGTCTCTCACAAAACAGACACATTGGTAGCTGTTCGTTATTCCAGTACTGGAATGCCATATTTGTTCTGGATTCCAGAACAAAGAATTGATTTTACAATTTTGCAGCTAGAAAAATATGCATCATGTATGGAACAAAAAGGGATTTAAATGTGGCTTTACAGAAATTTTCACACAAATGTTCTTTCCAGTTTACTCTTCTTTTTAATAAAGTTTCGTAACCACAGCAATCAATAAATTAGAGAAAAAACAACAATTAGAAAAAAAAAAACACAATCAGCAACAGATACAACAAGGTTGAAGTAACCCAATAATGATTTCTTCTTCTTCTTCTTCTTCAATCCTTAACCACCGACCGTCAAAGCAGTCAGAGGCCATCACGCCTAGTGGCGTCTTGTAGAGCAACAACAAATTGATTCCACTTTGCACGGTCGGTGGCCATCCTTCGTACAGTGCCCCAACTCTGGTTCATTCTTTGCATCTCAGCCTCCACAGTCCTCCGCCAAGTTGTCTTTGGTCGGCCTCTCTTTCGCTTTCCTTCAGGGGTCCAAAGCATAGCTGTTCTTGTGATGGCATCGGGGTCTCTTCTGATTTCTTAAAGTATACTAAAAGTTATTTAATATTAAATAATATAAAATAACTCACTTGTGAAAATAGGCCTTAATATTTAAAGATTGGGAGCCAGTGGCGTAACTATATTGTGTTGAGCTACCGGGCACAAATTAAAAGAATATAATATAATGGACTGAACAACAATATTCAATATACAGCAAATCTGTATCAAAATGTATCTGCTTAATTAACAATTAGTGTTAGTAAAACTGATACTAGCTCTGTACAAGATAAAAAAAATATGAAAACTTACCTAATCGACAGGATGAAATATAGTAGAACCTCTATAAGTTGACCACCCAAGGGACTGTAGTAAACTGGTCAACATACGGAGGTGGTCAACATACGGAACGAGGCCTATGGTTCTGATACTTTACTTCCTTGAACAGCTTATATTGGAGAATACGGTATCATACGAAATCATACATAATCACAACATCAAATCAAATCATCAACATCTGTTTTATCAAGGTTTAATCATTCTTTCTGAAAAAAGGAGTCAATCTTGGTCTGTGTCTTATTCTTATTACAAACATAAGTGGAGAAAGCACTCTCAACGCTGGCTGCACCACTCAACATACCTGGGCATTTTTCCACAGCAAATGACTTCAACTGCATTATCAGATGCCTGACAGCCTCTTCTTTTGGAGTCTCTGCAATTTCTGTGTCATCGTCACTTGCTTCTTCAATTCACCAGCTGCTTCATGCACTGTTATGCTTGTCTGTACTTCGGTCAATATCACTTGGAAAATTCCTTCTGGGTCATGTTCATTACAGGTTGCCACCTCATCATCCATTGCAACAAAACCTTCAAAATCTACTCCTTCGAATTCTGCCATTGGCGATGGACTGTCCGATGGGGCTAAAACGTCATGCTCTTGGGTTGTGACAAATCCACATTTCTTGAAACACTTCTGTATCGTTTCCGGCTGAACTTTATTCCAAGCAGAACTGATCCAGAGGACAGCATCCAGAGCGTTAACTGATGCAGCGGATGAAGTTGCTTCCACAGGCAGACCACAGATCTGTGTTTTAGTAATGACCCACTGCAGGAGCTGGGCACGGTAGTGCATTTTAAATGTTTTGATGATGCCTTGGTCAAGAGGTTGGGTTTTTGACATCGTGTTTGGAGGCAGAAATTTCAGCGTCATGTTTGTGAGATGTTCCACTTGTGGGTTGTCAGGACAGTTGTCTACTGTCAGTAGAATAGACCATTTCTTCTTCATTTCTCTGTCGATGCCCCTTACCCACTCCTCAAATAGGGCGCCAGTCATCCATGCGGATTTGTTTGATCTCCAAGTGACGGGGAGGTCTTCGGGCTTCAGGTTCTTGAATGCGCGTGGCTTTGCCGATTTACCAATCACCAAGGGCTTTAGTTTCTCTCCAGTTGAGCTAGCGCAAAGCAAAACTGTGAAACGTTCTTTGGAAAGTTTTCCGCTCTTACATTTGTCACCCTTCATGGCGAGGCTCCTGTCAGGCATCGCCTTGAAAAAGAATCCGCACTCGTCAGCATTAAAGATGTCGTCGTCTTTGAAGCCTCTGGCAAAATAAGGAAATTTTTGATGAACTCTTCCACAGCTTCTACTGGAACTTCATTTGATTCACCACACAACACTTTCTGGGAGATCGCGCGTGTCGCAGTTTAAATTTCTCGAGCCAACCACTTAATGCTTGGAAATCTTCTGCCACCCCGAATTCCCTTGCGAATTTTTTAGCAACTTCTTGAATCATCGGCCCGGAGATTCGGGCGTTAACTGCCCTCATTTGTTTGAACCAGTTTAATGTGGCTTCATTGACTTCATCTAGGGGTTTTTCCTCCTTTTCCGCTCTAGATCTCCGCTTTCCTTACCACATCTCTCCAAGTACTCATGTTTACGTTTTTGGATGTTGCTAACTGTGGTCTTGCTAACCCCAAAATGTTCTGTCGTCTTTCTTTGGCTGCTGCTTTCCAGAAAATGTAGAAGATCAACCTTTTCCTTCATTGTCAGCTCCTTGAGTTCTTTCCTTTGGGCCATCAAAAAGGTTAGGTTAATTTTGTCAACGATAAAGTGTAAAAAACACAGTCTGAGAGAGAACTTACAGTTTAGTAGATGAATTACTATCAACCGACAGGGCAGTCATAGCAAGAATGAAGATTTTTTTTTTAAAGTTTTGCCTCGTTTTGGCGAGGCGCGTCTCGTTCAACCCAGTCGGTTATATTAGGGCGCATGTCCAAATATAAAAGACCCTTAGGTCTAAGGTATATAATGAAGATTTTGCTTAGAAGTTGGTCTTTTTATACTGCATGTTTGCGAAAAAATCAGAGGTTAGGTTAATTTTCTTTGTCGGCAAGCATCATTCGAAAAGCGGTCAGAAAGCCTGTGCCGACAATATTCAAAGACACTGTTTTTAAAACTGGTCAAGTAATAGAGGGTAAATTACTATTGTGTGTTATAGTCCAAGTGGTCAAGATACAACTTACAGAAGTGGTCAACTTATAGAGGTCGTCTTCCATTGAGTACATGTGGTGCGTGTCCGGTCTATGAAAATGTGGTCAACTTCGGGAGGTGGTCAATGTAGGGAGGTGGTCAACTATGGAGGTTCTACTGTAGTTTGATACCCAGTACAAACTTATTTGAAATCCCTGTTCACAAGAAGAGCCGAGAAAGTTTGTTGGTTTTGATCAAAGGCAGCGCCAAGATGCAATAGATGGGAAACAAACGTCGCGTCGGTCGATTTATGAAAGTCTGATGGCAGTGTTGGAGAGCCAGTTCAGAGGTTCAAAGACTGATTTCTACTGCCAAGAAACACTTAGCTCTATTGAACCTTTTCTCTTGTACCGCGAATATCTTGTTACCACTAGCCCCCGTAAATACTGAGACATAAAAATCCGCAACAAAGCAAAGTCGGTCCTTTCTGAATCACAAGCAGGACTCTAATTTCGTCTACTGCCAGAAGAAATACACTCAGACCCACCTCGCGAATTCCAAAGTTAATATTAAACTAGTAAACACTACATAGGACTGGTTTTCACCTTCCAAAGATTCTGTTTTAATCTTAGTGAGCCAATCACAGACTTCTCGTTGTTCGTTTCAGGAATGACCTAATGGTCAATAGGTGTTTTGTTAACCCCGATTTCGCGGTAGTTCCTGATTACTATTTATGATCACCGATGGTTACCTGAGCCCAGGATGGCACATAAAGACGTAACTATGCCTTGCTTAATGATCCTAGTAATACACCCATCCACATCTTTCCTATCTCGTTCCCGCCTCATTCATGTCTCTCAAATCTATAACTGCTTTCCCTGCGCTAACACTACTGCTTTATTTTTCAAATAGGATAATGCATTTAGTTATCAAATATATACCGAATTTAGCCTGTCAAATCCTCAACTGTCCCTTATTTCTGAACGCCCCCTGTTTACTACTGAACGCCCCCTAGTGACCCATTTTGTCCGTATCGCCCCCTTGCATCCTCCCAACGCCCCCAGGGGGCGGTACCGCCCACTTTGGGAACCACTGGCCCAAACGATCAAGTTGCTTTCTTCGGTAGTACAATTACATCGTTTTGGAATAGAAACCTGGCTGTGGAACACTCCAGTTTACCAGCTGTAAATGGGCACTCAGTTATGCGCTCGAACTAGGGAAGGAAAAGACAGCGAGGAAGGGGACTAGTCACCTAACCTCGTAAAAGCGGTATCTTCCATGATGAAGCTTCTAACCCTTCATTTGCCTATGACAATCTCTGCCATGGGACTGCCTTTATCTCCGTACGATATACAGCATTAAATGGTAAATATTATCTACATTTGGCTGTGGGGCTAGTTTTGATACGTTTTTGTACAAACAACAATCATCCACAAAGCACATGTTTAAATCATATTCAAAATAACAATACATTATATTAATGAATATTATACAGGCATATTTTGTGAACTCTATATATGAACCTGAATTAAAAAACAATATTATACACGGTAGTTATCCTAATTTCGCTTACCCTCAGACTCCAGACACTGACTGAAACTTCTGGCGATCCGCTCACACTTCAGATGGATTTAGCGTAGTAGCGATCTCTGCCGTCAGTCTGTCTCAAACCTCTTTCGTTGTGTGTGTCTCCATGTTGTTGTTGTTGTTTTGATGCGTTGATGGGTGGAGAGAGGGCTCTTATCTTAACCATTCTTGCCTCTTCTCATTCCATCTTGTTCTACCCTTTCAACCTGAAAGTTGGTTATAATTGGGGTATTTAGTGTCATTTTATTTTCTAATTTTGTATTCAATTTAAATATCTATTGTCTTTTGCGGTTGCTGATTTTTATTTATATTATTATTTGTCGATTTTATTTTCTCTTTTGTGTTTTTTATAAATCACTATTGTCCTTTACACTTGGTTTTAATTTGTATTGGCATTTGTTCTTTTTGAGTTGTTACCCTATTTTATTCTATACCTCTTTGTCTTTCCTTGACCTATGAGTAGTTAGTTTTTTGTTAATGCTTTGTTAGTTATTGCTGTTTAATTTTTTTTTTTGTTGGATGTTTTTCCTGAAAGGTACTAGCCTTATATGTTTTTCTTTGTTTTATGTATATATCTTTTAAGTATTGATTGGGCATCTCTTGGGGCATCTATACTTAAAACCTTTTCATCTGTTAAGTCTATATTGTGATTTCTATAGTAAGTTTTTAATTCAAGACTTTGTTGATCATACTTTTTACAGTGGATCAGGTAGTGGTCTATGTCATTCTCTTCCTGGCATTCGTGGCAGTGTGGTTCTTCTATCATAAAGTATGCTGCACCGAGACGGAGACGCCACAGTTTTTTGTTCGAAGGTATCTTTAATTCTTCTCTGACCTGGCACGTCCTCGTTGGTTCATTCAGCAGTTTGAACGCGTGTCTGCCTTTTCTACTCTCCTTCTATGTTGTCTTCCATTCTTCATTTATAGTTTCCTTCACTTGGCTCTTGATCTCCGACCTTCCCAGTCCTGCTTTTATATTGTTTTTACTTGTTCTTCCATTCTTGGCGTTCTTGTCCGCCAACTCGTTGGCAGAAATACCTATGTGTGCTGGAACCCACACTAGCCTCACACTACATCCTCTGTTCCCTAGTGATGTATTAATTGCTAGAATTTCTTCCTTTATGTCTGGCCGGCTACATTTACCTGGGTGTTCTAGTGCTTGTAGTGATGATAGTGAGTCTGTAAGTATCGTAACAGCTTCTGGTGGGTTATCTTCGATTATTTCTAGACTTTTAAGAATCGCTACCATCTCTGCGGTAAAAATCGATGCTCCTTCCGTTACACTGTAGCTCTTTGTTATTCCCCATTGTGGTATTACAACTCCAGCACCTAGTTGTCCACTATCACCCTTGGATCCATCAGTGTAGACGGCGAGACTTTGTTTAGTTAGTTGATCTATGAACTTTCTACTTATCATTTTGGCTTCCTTATCTTCTATATTTTGTTTGATCTTTTCAGTGAGTGAGTAGTCTATGATTGGTGTTTTTAGTTCCCAAGGTGGTATTTTGTTTCTGTATTTATTACTATTTGCAATTGTGTTTGATAGTTCTTTGAACTGCGTTAGGTCTTCTATAGTTCTCCACCCTGTTGGATATCTATCTTTATTTAAGGGGACGTCCCATACACTTGGTTGGTTTTTGACAAATGCTTTATGTGCTGGGTGGGTCTCTTCTTGTGCTACTTTACTCTAATAATTTAATCTCAGTTCTTTCCGTCTTAGACCAAGGGGAGGTATGCCGAGAGCTACTTCTAGAGCTTCTACTGGTGTTGATATAAATGCACCTGCAATGGTTCTCATGGCTGCATTTTGAATCCTGTCCAGTTTTGCTTTGTTAGAAGCTGCAGCTGAGTCATAGACTATGCTGGCATAATCCAGTTTCCCCCTATAGAAAGACTTGTAGAACATAACTATTATTTTATTGCTGGCCTCCCATCCATTACCTTTTACAATCCTTAGTATATTTAGAGGTCCCCTACAGCTTTCTACCAATTTGTCTATATGTTTATTATAATTTAGTTGTTTATCTAAAGTTATGCCCAGAAATCTTGTTGTTGAGGAGGTACATATTTTCTGTCCCTTAATGGTTATATTGATTTTGTTATTTTTTTTAAAATTTCCTTTGCTGAAAATCATACCTACTGTTTTGTTTACGTTAATTTGGAAGCCCCAACTTTTCATCCACTCTGAAACTTTGTCTATTTAATTTTGAAGTTTTTTGTAAACATGGTCCAAGTTTTTTCCAGATCGCCAAATGGCACAGTCATCTGCAAATTGTGATACTGCATTCTTTATGTCATTAAATTCATCTGCTAAATCATTTACAGCTATAGTGAAAATTGTTGGTGAAATCACTGATCACTGAGGAATCCCATTCTGTTGTTCATATATATCTGACTTATCATTGTTTACCTGTACCGCAAAATACCTGTTCTGTAAAAAGTTTTCTGTATACCTATAGGTTTTACCAGTAATGCCAATCTTTTTCATTTTGTAAAGAGCTCCATCTCGCCAGCATTCATCATATGCTCTTGCGACATCTAGAAAAACTGCTACTGTTTTCTCTTTTCTCTTGAACCCTAGCTTTACATCGTGTTCTAATCTTACAAGCTGGTCTACTGTACTTCTATATGCTCTAAACCCTGACTGGTTTGGGCTATATAACTGATTTTTTTCCAGGTAGAATTTTAATCTTTTGTTAACAACAGTTTCCAGTATTTTACCTAGTTGTGATGTTAAGGAGATAGCCTATATGAACTTACATCATGGGCTTCCTTATTGGGTTTTAGGATGGGTACTATCATAGCTACTTTCCATGCTTTTGGTATCTTTCCTAAGCTCCAGATTTTATTATAAAGGGAAGTTATTATGTTTATAGTTCTTTTGGGTACTTTCTTAAGGATTTCATAACTAAGTATATCTTGCCCTGAGGCCGTATTAGATTTATCTTTTATTGCATTAGTTACTTCTTCTTCTGTTATATCAGCATCTAAATAGTTTGTTTCGTCTATCTGATCTGGTAGTTCTTTTGAAAACTGTATCCTAAGTCTTTCTCTTCTCTCATTTTCTTCCTGTCCAAGACTACTTTTTGCACTGACTTTATAGAAATACTCGGCAAGGGCATTAGCTTTTTCTTTATCTGTTTCTGCTCTCTTTGGTAGTTTGATTGTTGGCATTATTGTTTTCTTATTGTTCCCTTTGATTGCCTTAAGCTTTTTCCATACTTCTTTAATTTGAGTGCTAGGTTTAAGTGACTGGCAAAACTCCTTCCAGTTAGTTTCTTTGGCTTTAAATATTATTCTGTTAGATTCATTCCTAATAAGTTTATCCTCATCATAGTTTTCTTCTGTTTTGTTATTTCTATATTTTTGTAATGCCCTTTTTCTTCTCTCATGAATTACTGTACAGCTTTTATTCCACCAGGCAACTGGTTCTTTATTCCACTTAGTTTTTCTTTTCTTGGTAATGTTATTTATTGGTTTAAGGTGCTGAGGCATATTTTTATTTGGTATATATTTTATTGCTATTTTCAGAATTTCATTGGTCAGTGTTTCTGCCCACAAGTCAGTATCATCTGATTCCATGTCTTTATATTCCATCACCTCCAGCTCTGATTGGAAAGCTTCCCAGTTTGCTTTTTTATAGTTGAAGGTAGGTTTCTCTGGTTCTGGGTTTGGAATGACATTTTCATGCATGGTTATTATAATGGGCAGATGATCTGAGTTTGTGTCTTGTAGCACTTCCCAATTTACATTCGCTAGGTTGTTAGTTGCTATACTTATGTCTATTGCTCAGTTTTCCGATACGCTATTTATAAGCCTAACGCGGCCGTATCGGAGAGCAGTGACGTCACAGCTTAAGACTCGGCTGAAATTTCTTTCCGAAACAGCGATTTCATCCGATCTGTGTGTTGACTGAAACTTTCCCTCTCTCATCCTTGCCTTATATATTATCCATACTGTTCCATCTTATCTTGTTTTTTACAGTCGATATCTCTCTATATTCCTATCCATGTAATTTCCCAAACTGTTATTTGTTGATTTAAATATTTAGAACAGAAGTAGGTTTACAGGCTTTCCGCGTAACTGTGGGCAGCCGAAATACGTATATATCTCCGTAAAGGATAACTTCCTACCGTTTCTTCTTATACACAGTTGTACACAATCCTTTCCTGGACTAAAATGTGAAATCCTTTTCACAATGATTCCATTATGCTTTTATTTATAATTGCCGATTTCGATGTATCGTCTACAGTTTGCCGATATACCGCCATTTTGATAGCGGCCGCTTTGTTGACAATCGATCGGTGACTTTAACTGTAAACTCCTCGACCACGTTTGCAATGTATTGAAACCAATTTTGCGACACTTCAGCATCATGCTTTTAAAGATGCTTGCGTCGGTTATGTCACGATGACGATGATTTTCATCAGCGAGCTCAAGAGATGCTTGAGTTCTTTCGCCGACGTCTTTATCCAGAACATGTTTTATCTGATGCCCTTAATCGTATCACACGCGTCAATCGTCAGACGGCACTCACTACTAAACATTCTGTCCAATCTGACAGACTCAAACTGGTTCTAACTTTCCATCCTCACTGTCTGGCGGTAAAGAGAATTCTGTTTCGACATCTGCCTATTCTCAACTCTGATCCTGATACCAAAGAGTTGTTTCGTGATACACCTTTGGTAGCTTATCGTAGGGATAGAAATTTTAGGGATATTCTTGTACACAGTCGCTTGCGACATACTAGCCCGATTTACTTTGGTACTAAACCGTGCCAACGCCGGATATGTAAGACCTGTCCGTTTGTACTCCAAACTCAGACAGTCACTTTTCTGAAAGGAACATTTATCATTAAAGAGTCTTTTACGTGTGAATCCAGAAACCTGATTTATGCTATCATTTGCAAGAGATGTGGCTTGACCTATACTGGTGAAACTGGCAGGCGTTTGGCAGACAGGTTTCGTGAGCACTTGAATGACATCTATCATGACAAACATTTACCGGTGGCCCTTTATTTCAATAGGCCTGACCATGCAGGTAATTCTGATATTCATGTTACCGCCCTCCTTTCATGTGCCGGTAATGACAAGACTCGCTTTTCGTTGAAGAATCGCCTTATTTTTAATATGGGTGTTTTAGCTCCCGATGGTTTGAATATCCAACATCATTTTGCATAAATTCTGGTAGCTTTTCTCTTTTTCATTCTTTATTCGTTGCCTTTTAGATCTATCTTCTTATATTTTTGTTTTGGTTCGTTTCGTATCTTGTTATATCTTTGGTTTTGCCGCTATCGTACGTCACTTCATTGTGATTTCTGTGACGGAGAACTACTGCTTTCTTTCACAGATTCTTTGGATTGAGCTGAGATAACTTTTATTAGTTCATCAGTTTTGTTAATTCTCTTTTTTTCGTTTTATTGATTATTTACTTTCTTGTTTCGGTATTTCTGTTAGATTTTACGATTTTCTTGTATTATTATTGTTCTTTTTCTCTCATCACTGTTGTTAGGAGCCGCGCTAGCGTAGTGGTTACAACACCGCTCTGGCGACCGGGTGATTCAGGATCAAACCCGGGCGACGGCATTTGAGGATTTTTCGTCGACCGGGAATTGTACTGGATTAACTCGAGACCTGGCGAAGACATTTGAAGGAGTGTCGTCGACCAGGGATTGGCGGCTCCTGAGCCGACCCAGCTCTAATGGGTACCTCCGAAATCGGCGAGTATCTGCCTGAATGGCGAGGGACACCTGTCTCTGTACAAAGAAAAGGGATACTCACGTAAAATCAATGTCAGGTTAGACATTAACAATAACCTGAGATTTCGCCTCGAGTATTAGCGGGCGTACGAAAAAAAAAAAAAAAAAAATCACTGTTGTTGTTTACTTTTTCCATCTGCTTGTATCGCCCATTTGTTGTATATTTCTCATCACTGTATAGTTTTTTAGTACCTACATGTATTCTTGTCTTTGTCACTTGTTTGTGGCTGACGAAGGGTAAAACCCGAAACGTCCCTTGTTTCTTGTGAACCGTTATTCGTAAAACTGATTAAATACCGTTTTATTGGTTTTAATACTTATATTATAAAAAAAAAATTATATACAGTACTTTGCAAAAAAAATGGCAGTCATATTTTCGCAACGCAGCACACTCATAGAAGCAAATAATAATAAAAACTGTATGTCCAGAGGAAGATTGGTATCTCCCCTATCTATTAACAGTGGTTTCAGTACAATATAATGTTGCCTTCTCCAGCAAGGCAAGCCTGGATGCGGCGAGGCATACTTCCCGCAAGTGTTTGTAGGTAAATGTGAGTCAGACTGTCCCAGTATTTTTCAGCTACCTTCTTCAATTGTTCAACGTCTCTGAGTCCACTCTTTTTAAAATGATTCTTGAGTAGTGCCCAAACGTTTTCAATTGGGTTTAGGTCGGGACTATTGCTGGGCCACTTCAGCACTATCACATTCTTCTCTTGCAGCCATGCTTTGGTGGTATGAGCTGTATGCTTTGGGTCATTGTCATGTTGAAATGTGCACCCATCGGGGTACATGACCTGCATAAATGGCAGAAGGTGTCCCTCTAGTATGTCGTGTACCTTTCTTTCGTGAGAATTCCTGTGAAAATACACAATGGGGTGGCACCTCTTGCTGCCACCCCTCCCCAAAGATGGAACTTATGGGTATGTTTTCGGTCGCTGGTCCACAGGCGTTACAGAGTCTTTCATCCAAATATTTATTTGAGCAGGATAAGACCAAACAGAACATTCATCTGAAAAAATCACATTGTCCCATGACAAATTTTGGTGTTCGTGGCACCAGTTCAAGTGCATCTGTTTGTGAGTCTCTGTGAGCAAAATGGTGACGAAATTACCCGCTTTTTTTGTGTAATTCCTCCTGTGTAGCTCCCGGTTGACAGTAGCATTAGATACCATCTGGTTTCCCAAATCGATCATGCGCTGCCGTATGTTTTCTACACTCTTCATTGGCCCAGCCCGAACGATTTGGGCGAGACGCCGATGGTCCTTTGTGTCCAAAATTCTTGACCCCCCACTACCTTCTTTTCGCTCGATTCCATTACCTGCTTTTAATTTACTCACAACTCTGTAGACAGTCCGCTAAGGAATGTTCAAGGTTTTAGAAATGTTGGAACATGTTTGATTTCCTTCATTCCAAAGCTGTGAAATTAACATACACTTTGTCTTTGTATCCATTTTCTGCCACTAGCATTAGAGATTGTCGTCTGCTCTATTATCAAGGGACTGTACTCTACGCTAATTTTTTTTTTTACTTTTGGTAGTGTTTGCTCACTTAAGTGGAGTGTAAATTTGGGGCAGAACATGCATATTTAATTAGATTTCAGCATATTTAGCTGAGCAATATAACCGCCATTTTTTTGGCAAAGTACTGTATATATATATATATATATATATATATATATATATATATATATATATATATATATATATATATAATATATATATATATATATATAATATATATATATATATATATATAATAAAAAATTGTTAAAAAAAAAACAAATTAAAAAAAAAAAGGGTGATCACATCAAAGTAGACAGTCATAATACAATAGGGACTAGATAGAGAAAGGCGTCTCAGACAAAAGAATGTTGGGGGTAAAAGAATGTTGCCGCAACGTAGGTTTTTCCTGTCCTTTCTCCTTGTAAGACGTATTACTATTTGTGTGTTTTTTTCCCCATTCTACTGTTTTACCCCCGTCTTACGGCAGTTCTCCTCATATACTGAATCTTCTTGATGCAATTGTGAGAATCAGGGCAGAACAAATGCTTTCAAGCAAATGTTGCAAAGGCTTCACTGGATCTCCAGAAATGCTAATAAAACTTCACATCGGACAAGGTTTATGCCATGTGTTCCACTCACACGTTTGTTCCGGTGGGTAGGAAGTAATGACCTGGATCCGGAGCTTGTCATGTGATGTGAGTATGAAAAATATCTTAAAATTAGTTTGGCTTTTTTTGTGTGGCTTTTTTCTAGTATTGTTTGGCTTTACATTAAAATTTCGATCTGGCAACCCTGGGTGTCACCTGACCACCTCATTGGCAGCCATTACAAACGCGCCTTGTAACTTTTTAGTCGCTTTGTGTCCCTGCGTGAAACTTTAGTTTTCTTGCTAAAGGAAGTAGAAGAAAGTCACCATCTTTGTATTTGAGGTATGAAAATGGATAAATTAACTATTAACACTATGTTGTTGTGTAGGCCTATAAATAATGATAATTCATTAGTTTTCATCAGTGTGCTACCACTCTCCATTGCCATGTGCCCTGCTGCCTACGAGCTGTTGCTGTGTCACGTTGATTTAATTTTTATCATCCGAACCATAATAAAATGATTTTTGGGTAATGTTCGCCTTTAGCCCCACCGATGTCCTATTGTAACTTTTCGTTTACTTTGTATATCGACTTTAAGCAAACATTCGTACGATATCCATATCGACTTTTAAATCAAGATTTAACGCGGGAAACGCTATGAATTTTGCGTTTCTGTCGCTGCAGCATACTTGTTTGTACCGCGTACTTGTTGTTTAGTTATATACAACTAATATTTCGCACAGCACTAAAGCTAAATATTTCGCAACATCATAAATTAATAAGTACAGTATCATAAGATTATGATCGTTATTGTACTTTCAATAATTATTTATTGCGACTTGTTAACACAGTGACGTGATAATTAGGCTATGTCATATTTCACAAAGATGGGTTAGGGCCTGTATGACAAAATACAAAGTACTTTGGCCACATAAAAAGGCATAATACCTTGCAGAAGACCATAACAGAAGGGAGAGTTGAAGGCAAACGTGCAAGGGGAAGACTGCTATAAGTGGGAAGATAACATCCAGAGATGGACAGGAAAGAGTCTGTCAGAGTGCACCTCCAAGACAAGAGACAGAAGACGTTGGAGATCCATTACAGCCAACCTTCGTTGTGGAGATGGCAACTGATGATGATGATGATGATTGTCAGTACTATACTGATCCTAGAGCCAATGAAAACCTGCTACATATACACACATATATATACAGTAGAACTCCATTTATCCGAACCCCATGGGACCGAGCATCGTTCGGATAATCAAATGTTCGGATAATTGGATTACATAATGTATCAAGTTACATGTACACATATTTCTAAAAATAATTAACCATCACAAGGAAATTACACTATAAAACATATTTACTTGTACTGTAATAATAATACCCACACTGTATTAGATCACTGTATCACCAAAATCTTTCATTACACTGCAGTGCATGTACTACTTGTATTAATTATTTTTTTTAAGAAAGAGAAATGTTTTCAAAATAACATTACAAATGATTCAAAACCAGGCGCAACTTACGTATACATGTACTTGTACAGATTTAACCCACTATTTAAAATAATGAGGAATCCTCTTTTGCACCAAACTGGATAGTCTCCTTTTGGCTGCTAAGTCCCGCATTCTCTTCAACAGCAGAAGCTGTGTAGCACAGCTGTCATCTTCTCGCTCGTACCAAGCCATCGCTGTTTCTAGTGGTATAAAGGCCTCTTCAGGACTTGGTCGACGTTTTGGGTTTTCTTCATAATCTACAAGTACATCATGTACTTCTGAGATGTCTTCATCATCGGTCACTACATGTATTTGGTTTTCTTCTTGCACAAAAGACAAAATTTCTTCGTCATTCAAAAACTGAAAACCAGAATCATTATCATCTTCTAGCCACATGTGTGCATCATCTTTGTCACAGGCCGAAAATCCGGGCATTGCTTGAGACAGTTCCACAACTTCATTTATACAATCATCATTTGTGTCCACTACAGTAGTTTCATTTCCTCCTTTTTTCCCAAGCAATCTATTCCAAGCCTTGTTGAGATTATCTTGTGACAGGGTGGTCCAAGCATCAGCTAACATATATCAGCAGTCTTTGAGATTAAGCTTTTTTGGAAAACGCCACCACACTTTCTTCATCTTCAGCCAACAATAAACGACGCATGACTTCCTTCTTGTACATCTTTTTAAGCTTTGCTATAACACCCTGATCCATTGGTTGAATCAGTGCTGTTACATTGGGAGGAAGAAAAATTACTTTAAAATTTGCATCAACTGCAGTCAATGTATCCGTCTCTGGATGAGATGGTGCATTGACCAGTAGAAGAATTACTTTTCCAGTTTTCTTTTCTTGTTCTCTCAACCTCTTCACATTTGGGATGAACTGATTTGTATACCAATCAAGAAATATTTCACTATTCATCCAAGCACTCTTCTGTGCTTTGTAGCACAATGGGAGACATGTCACATTCTTTAAACAACGTGGTTTTTTTTTGGCTTTACCGATCATTAGCACCGGTAAACGATGACTTCCACTGGCATTCGCGGCTACCACAATTGTTACTCTCTCTTTGCACTTTTTAAACACAGGGGAAGCTGCTTCGCGCTGAGATGCAAGTGATTTTTGAGGCAATGATTTCCAGTATAAGCCAGTCTCATCGGCATTATACACATCATCGAGTGAATAACCTTCTTCTTCCAAAAAAGCCAAGAATGTTTCTTTAAAATTTTCAGCGGCAGTTGCATCGCTAGATAAAGATTCCCCTTGAATCTCCAATTCTCGTATGCCATGACGAGATTTAAAGTTTCTTAACCATCATCCCTGGCTAGCCTTAAAGTCAGGAGGACAGTCAAGTTGATTGTTGAACTAAAGGGCCTCTTCACACAATAGAGAGCCAGGGATAGTTTCCCCTTTGCTTCTTCTTTGCACAAACCATATATACAAAGCCTCTTCCAATTTCAAATCTTTCGCATTTCTCATGGTTTACGTTTCTTCGACCCATTTTTCACTATCCAATTTCGATGCAAAACTCATAATTTTATCCTTGTTACTTTTGATGTCAGAGACGGTAGCTTTCCCAACATTGAAAATCCTCGCAAGTGAAGACACAGTTTCACCTTTTCCTAGTCTCTTGATAATTTCTGTTTTCGTTTCAATTGACAAAACATTGCGGTTCCTTTTATATGTTTTAGGCCTTCTGGAAGATGCCATATCGCACAGAGAAATACTTGCACACCAAAATTATTCTGCTGTAGTAGCAGACACAATTATTTTAAGTTGAACTGTCTGTTTAGCCAGTGTACTGCCTAGAACGCACACGTACACTAGATTGGTAAACCAGATATTAACTGACTTTATGATCTAACTGACTTCCTGTACGTAAGCGACCGACCATTAGCCCATTCCATCCTCTACAAATTGTTCGCACACATTTGAAGCTTGCAGCATCAAAAGATTCAAAAATATAGTCTAACATGACTGGTGGCACCTGATTTTTTTTTTTTTGGAAAAAGTGTGCGGATAATTGGATGTTCGGATAATTGGGGTTCGGATAAATAGAGTTATAATGTATATATATATATATATATATATATATATATATATATATATATATATATATATATATATATTAATATATAAATATATATATATAAATATATATATATATATATATATATATATATATATATATATATATGAGTGTCCGATTGACAGAGTTGTTACAGCGCTGGTCTCTCGTGGCTAAGGTGATGGGTTCGATTCATGGTATCGCGCCAGTCTACCCAGCTGTAAATGGATACCTGACTTGGCTCTTGAGTTAGGGAAGGAAAAGTATCGAGGAAGGGAACTGGTCACCCCACCTCTTGATGCTGGACCTAGTATAGTGAAGTCTCTAACACTTCATTCTCCTATGGCAGTATCTGCTATGGAACTATCTTGACCTTTATATATATATATATGTGCTCTTTAATAATTATAATCACAGTGTTTTATACATATATTTGTATATATAATCACACTTTGATTATAATTATTAAAGAGAGTCAGAGGTAAACCAAAAAAAAAAAAAACACACACACACCCACACACAGACAAGATAACTAGATACAGAACTGAAAAAGAAGAGGAATTCGTGGAAAGACCTCGCGCGAAAGGCATCTGACAGGAGGATTTGGCATGCGTTTGTTGAAGGCCTATGCTCCTTGGGGAGCTAACAGGTATCTTAAAATATTTCTGTATGTTTTAAAGTCAATACATGTTATTATCTTACAAACAAATTAATTATATTTATTTATTAATTTTGTAACGTTGTGATTATAATTATTTACTGTCGTGACCACCGGAGGATCATCATTTATGCTATTCGTATTTCGTACGAATGTTTCCTTACTTGTAAACTCCGATTCCAAGTACATAGTAAACGAAAAGTTACAATAGGACATCGGTGGGGCTAAAGGTGTACATTACCGATTTTTGTGCCATAGCACCTGTTTATCTAGTGAAATGACTAATGAATACGAATAAATGAAATTTCTTTGATGATTTTTTAAAAGCTATGACATGTTAGCGAGAGATTTAATATGGGGGGGGGGTGGGGGGGGGGGGGGGGGGGGGGGGGGGGGGGGGGGGGGGGGGGGGGGGGGGAGAAGGGGGGGGGGCGGGTTTGATACCCCAGTCATGTTTTTTTTTAACCAATGTGCCTTGAAATACGAATATAATTTTACAGTTAAATGTGATGCATTTATTCTGTGTGTCATCACAAGTTGTCTAGAAAAGGTATATGCATCCATCCCATCTCTCTTCTGCATTAACTGCGAAGGTGAGGGAAAATAATGTAGTTTTATTGCGACTGTCTGCCCATCTGACTCACCTGCTACAGCCTCTTGACCGAGCTGTCTTCAGGCCTATGAAGCTGAAGTGGCAATCACTACTCATGACGTTTGCAAGGACCCACAAAGGACCTGTATCAAAAAAGGATTTCCCTTGTAGGCCTATGCTCAAGGCACTCTACAATAAGTCTTTTAATCCTGACATCATCCAAGCTGGCTTCAGAGCCACTGCTGAAGTGCCTACTACTGATCTAGGGCCTACTGCTGATCAAGTACTCACCTCTGATCAAGTGCCTTCTACTGATCAAGTACCCACCTCTGATCAAGTGCCTTCTACTGATCTAGTACTCACCTCTGATCAAGTGCCTTCTACTGATCAAGTACCCACTTCTGATCAAGTGCCTTCTACTGATCTAGTACCCACCTCTGATCAAGTGCCTACTACTGATCAAGTACCCACCTCTGATCAAGTGCCTTCAGCCCCTGGACCCGAGCCTACATCTTCACAAACTATCTTCACAGGGTCCAATGTGACATTTGTGACTTATGGTACCATATTCAGTGTGTAAATATATTGTCTAGCCTTGAAGAACTAGAAACTGAAGAATGGATCTGCGATTTTTGCTTGCAGTAGACTCTTCTTCTTTGGTCCATAACCGCCGACTGTCAAAGCAGGCAGTGGCCATCACGCCTGGTGGCGTCTTGTAGAGCAGCAACAAATTGATTCCACTTTGTTCGGTCGGCGGTCACATCTCGCACAGTGCCCCAACCTTGGTTCATTCCTTGCATCTCGGCTTCCACAGTTCTCCACCAAGTTGTTTTTGGTCAGCATCTCTTTTGCATAGCTGCTCCTGTAATGTCATCTGTTCCCCTCAGAGGACGTTGCCAACCCAACTAACTCCAGCGTCTGCCAGCTACGATGGTGTGCATGTCCTCCTGGTTACTCAAAATGAGCCATCTGGTGTCGCCCACCATGCGTCCCAGGCAAGCAAGCGACAGAGAAGACACAAGTGCTTATTGCCCCACAGTGTCATTTTTGGGTTATTTTTTGTGTGTGTGCCGTGCAAAAAAATTTAAATAAAATATGTTCAAGTACTTTTAAAATTAAAGTGTGTGTTTTTTTTCCCAATGCGAGAATGATGTGCAAGAAAAAATGACTACACACGGAAATGTAGAAAAAAAAGTATTAGGTAGTGCAAGTGTGGGTGCTTATTCCCCATGTTAAAGAGAAAACTAGAAACTTCATAAACAGAAAAGCAACAAAAAGACAAACGATATACTCTCTTTATTGGGTCTTTTCTAGTAAATAGCTGATATTATTTGACTAACTTTACAAAATATTCTTTTTTTTTTCTAAATTTTCTGGGAGCGTATTTCTGAACAGTCTTATGATAGTGTTCTTGCTATGTCATTTTCTACTAATTAAATACTGAAATAGTTGAATCTCTCTTCAATCATTGTAGAGCGAAACTTATATTTTTTTAGAAATGAAAGCTTTGAAAAATTTCTCTTAGAACTTAACTCATTTTGGTGAATTCTTAAGGCCCTACGGGTCCCCTTAGACTTGGGACCCTAAAGCTTAAGTTTCATTAGCTTCATAGTAGATCCGCCTCTTATTATAATGTGCTCGTTCTGTACTCTTCAGGTTAGAGAAATTAAGGCAGAACAAACAACACGGACAAGAGAACTAGAGACATATGTGATAGTGATAAAGAAGACATCAAAGACCTTAAACAACAGGAAGGTTTCACATTAATTTGTTGAAGCTCTGTTGCTCCTCATGGATGTCATAGGTAATGATAATAATGATATACTGAACAATGTAACGAATTTGTAAGTGGAATTTAAAAATAGAACAAGGATAAATAACACAGTAGACCAATAAAGGTACCTGTTTGTAACGGTGTATTCAAATGACTTATTTAAAGATATTGCCCTAGATAAAATTATAACCATGTCATCTGAAGTGCATTAAACAAATAAAGAGGGGGAAACCGAGGCCTGTAAACAGGAAATAAATAAATATTACACACATAAAGGTATGTTTCAGGCGCGTGTGAGAAATAAAGTAGAAAACTAGACAACAGAAAAGCAACAGGAGTGTCTACCGGAGAATCAGAAGGTCCTGGGTTCGATTCTCCGGTAAGCCACTCACTTCTGTTGTTTTTTTGTTGTCTTGTTTTCCACTTATTTATTTCTCACTGGTGCCTGAAACATATATCTGATGCACGTGAAGGTTGTGATTCATTTTCAAAGGTAACACATGAGTTTGGCATTTCTGCAGGCAAGAGTGATGGAGTTAACAGAATACCTGTACAGTGTATAACAATAATTATAACTGCAGTGTGTAGTTATATAAGTGTATATTTATACTTTTTCCTTCAATGTATGCATTGACAAGTTTTGGAGAGAAGTAATTTGTATTCTTGTCTAAGATCTATTGCCTTGAACAATTTCATACCATATCTAGTTAGTCTCATTATCACCACTATCCACTTTCTCCGCAGGCGTGGCCTAACCCTAGGGTCAGATATTCTTGTATGAAAGTTGGTGATGGTATCTGAATGGGCTGCCTTTTGACGACAGGCTCAACGCATTTTACTTACTGTCTGCTCAGGTAATTGAACTGGTTTCTACTTTCACCAATAATCTGATTTCTTACTTTGTCACTCTATCTCTACTGATGACATTTGTGAATATCAGACCTTGGACATTTCAAACAGGGAACCACCTTGGATAATGAAGCATTATGGAATCATCCATTTGTACGTTAACTTAAGGAAAAAAACAGTTCAGGACATAACATGCACGGTTTTTAATTAAGGACATCTCACAGATCCAGTGGAGATTAGAACTGGAGTGTAGCATGGATACTTAACTATTTCGCTTCTTACTGGTTATGAACTGGTTTATGAAAAGAACAGTACTCAGTGGAAAAGACATTTAGTGGGCTCCGAACAAAGCAGCCCAACAATCAAGACTTTGCGGATGAGCTTGTCCTTCTATTCCATATCCAAAACCAAATGCAAGATACAATAAAAACATTGACCTGAGACATCACAGATTTTTTTTTCTATGAAAATCTACACAGATAAGGCAAAATACTTATTTGAATAAATACTGCAAATGAAAGTCATATTGCATTTTGAAATACACACACCCCTGCAGTATGTGGACTCATATGTATCTTGGCAACAGCATAGGCAAAGCTGAAGGAATGGACAATAATATACAGTACCCATAAGAATACCGAACACACGGGGGCTTTCACTGCATTTGGATATGAATAGAAATCAAGATCGCCAAAATCTTCCAAGATCGTCAATTAATTTCCTTCTGTTTGCTCCGGTTTGATGTTTTGCTTCCTTATTTAGCTGAAAGTACTAGTTTCAGTTAATTATTTATTTCCTTTAACATAGAGTTTGCTTCTATTTTCCTTCTTTTTTATAATTTATTTTCTCGTCGTTATGGTTTTTAATGTTTCTGGTGTTATCCAATCTTGAATCTTCCTTTCATGGAATCCCAAGCATGATTTGGTGGTTTCCCTATGTATTGTTGAAATAGTGCTGAATTTCTGATCAACGTCATCGGTAGCTATCTCTACCTGACTCTTGGCAATTTGATAGCGTCTCTTTATATTAGCCACAAAAGCGTTTCTGGTAAGGAGGTCCTTTGGAGTTGAAGTCATACCTTTTCTGTTTAGTTGCATTTGGTCTAGAGTTCTGAGTTGCACCTTCAGTCTTGCTCCTTTGTGATGGGTTGGCTTAGAATTTATTTTGTCAGTTTTCATTCTGTAAAGAGACGACTAATTCGTGTCCCTAATTCTAGTACCTCCCCTCTTTTTTATCTTGTTCAGTGTCACTCTTACTAGTGACCTCCTCAGTTTCATTTCATTCATCTATATTTCCCTCAGTTTCATTTCATTCATCTATATTTCCATCCACGAATTCAGTACACGTCAGCGGTAGTAAGTTCTTTCATGTTCTCGGTGTTTATCTTTGTAGGTCTTTGTTGTTGAATCATTGAGCTCATTAGCGATTCCACTGGGCTCAGTCTGTGATGCAATTTTTCCTCTAGCAGGCGATGGAGCGTAGGGCCACCTAGGTGTATGACCTCAGGTTCTTGTCTCCTTTTTATTTATCTACTACATCTGTCACCTTCCCGGTTAAAAGGAGACTAAGTCTTTTTATCTTTGTCGCCACAGGAAATTCTCTAGTTTTCCCTGTCTTTGAAAAAGGTTAAAAACATCGCTTTTCTACTCGCATGCACTAAATGCAAAGGCACTGGCCTTTGAACAGATGCGATAGATTTGAATTAATGTCCCCTATATAAACCAGGACTTTAGAACTACTCATTACTAGTCATCCAGTGCAGACAGTGATTACTTGACATGAAGTGGGATAGAACAAATAATTGTCTGGTGCCAGTCACTAAGTTAGGAACGGATAGTCTTTTCTGTTTAAAAATTATCCTTATCATGGCTGCCACCTGTCTCTAAAAGCACTGAGACAGCTAGTCATCGTAGACATCATCTTTATATGTTGCATATGAGTAGCAGTGCACAACCTGTCTGTTTACATCTTAGCCACATAGCAATAAAGGGGTCAGCTTGCCCAAAATATTTTATTTCACTGACGATCGTCATCAGAGCATGATAACTGGCTCAGTATAACAACACGACATTGTTATTTCCACACTGTCTAGCGGTATTGCTGTACGAAATAGTGAACTCACATTTCCCCGCCCAAAATCACAATGTGTTTGTTTGTGGTTGCAATATTCCGCTCATTTGGAATAGGCAATTATAGGAGAGCCTCGCAAGAGCAAGGAACCAACCGACTAGGAGTGCATTCTTCTTGGGCTTTTATCTTTCCTTACTTGGAGTATTACGCTTGTGAAACAGAGCACTCCAGGGACAAGGATGGCCCAATTGCTGCAGTCATAGGATATACTCGCGTACATGGATTTAAAAAAATTTCTAACACAACGGATTACTCGGCGTCCCTACTTTGGTATTACTTCTTGGCTGTCGTAAGACACTCAAAATCACACATAGTGATACTATCTTTACTTATCTCATCTTCAGGGTTCGTAGCGACCTGGAAAAACCTTGAAAAACGAAAAAAAAAATTCCAGGCCTTGAAAAGCCTGGAAAAATGGCTATAAGCCTTGAATTTTCCGCATCCGACCTTGAAAAATAATACGAAATCGAAAGTTCGTTACTTTGTGTCCATTTTTTGGTTATTGATGGTATTTTTCGCAACAACAGTCGAGACGAGTCTAAAAATAAATCAGCGTTTACGCCATTAACGCAAAGCGCCGAAAACGAAACCGCCGAAAACTTCTGGAAATGCGCAAAGGGAAGTAAAAATTGTAAAGTTACCGTACAATTTTTACTTCCCTTTGCGCAAAGTTACCGTAAAATTTTTACTTCCCTTTGCGCATTAAATCCATTTCCAGAAGTTTTCGGCGCTTTGCGTTAACGACGTAAACGCAGATTTATTTTTAGCACTCGTCGTAAGTAATAAATTCGTTTATCTCATTTATAAAACCTATTTAAATAAGTCCAGTTTATAGATAGACCTACTGTACTTGCGTCTGTATTTATAGTTTAATTTTTAACCATGGCAAAAATTAGCCTATAAGCAAGCGTTTGAACGAAATTTCTTTTTTACCTCTGCATTCGGGAATATATTTGACACAGTTTATGATGGTCAGGAATAGAAATTGATGGCGATTCCATATCCTATAGCCTACCCTGTTATCAGACCATGTCCCACTGTTCATTTCACCACATTTTTTGGAAATAAATATATTTTGAATGCTTTTTTTATTATATCTATGATAAAAAGACTTATCCCGTTCTACCTCTGAAGGGTTATAGGCTAATTAGGATAGGCCTAGGCCTACATGTTTTCAATTTCAGATAACATGAATAACCGCCGATACACGAAAGTGGCATCACATCTGTCAAATCACGGTAATTAGGATAAATGAAAATCAGCAATTTTGTGGATAGGTCTATGTTATTTAAAATTTAAAAAAAAATTTAAATTAAATTGTAAATAAAAATCTAAACAAACAAACGAAACAAAACCCAACAAAAATAGTAGAGGGGGGGGGGGGGGGGGGTGTGTAAAGGTCTCCAGTTAGATATTTAATAGATTTTCACTTATCATAAGTATTACCCTCCCAATTACTATATATATTACTTTTTGTTCTAGTTAAATATTGTTTGACTGTATTATGTATGCGTTTAGAATTTTGAATTGGTAAATATACATAGCTTAGTCCTACTCATAAGTAATTTGTGTTCCTTTTTTTTTTTTTTTAATCTAACACTACTAGGAGACCTACAGATGTGACATTATTTGTGACCAAGGAAAAAAACTCTTGAGAGCTGAGGTTATTTGGACTCTTTTTTTTTTTTTCAGTGAAAAGTCACCATAGTTTTAATTCAAATTTCATATGCAACAAGGGACATATTCTCTTCTGTGATAGTTTTGATTCAGCCTTCAGCTTTATTTCAAGACCTGAAATTCAGATTGGTGCATTTGGAACAGTAGCGGAAAATAGGAAGCATTTTCCTGTAGCACTGAAGAAAAAACAACTCAAATTGAAAAAGACAAATCATCCTGTGTTTTGTGCGACAGAAGATAAGGCATGCCGACAGTCACCTGGCATGATACGAAAAGATTTAACCTTATATCCACTGTTCACTCCAATGATAATATAAACAAGACAGTTAGAAAGACAAATTCTTTAGGGCAGAACAATTCAGAAGCCAGTGATTGCAGAAAAATACAGCAAAAGTATGGAAGGTGTGGAAACTTCAGCCAACTAGGTGCAAGCTACCCCTACCCACACAGATCCTATTTTTATATTATTTCTTAGTTGAAACTGCCCTGGTCAATGGGCACATAACCTACAACACTGCCAACTCTACAAAAAAAGATCAAAGCGAAGATCAGGATGTCAGTATGACTCTTATTGAACCTGCTAGGAGCCGCGCTAGCGTAGTGGTTACCACACCGCTCTGGCGACCGGGTGATCCAGGATGAAACCCGGGCGACGGCATTTGAGGATTTTTCGTCGACTGGGATTTGGACTGGATTAACTCGAGACCTGGCGAGAACATTTGAAGAGTGTCGTCGACCAGGGATTGGCGGCTCCTGAGCCGACCCAGCTCTAATGGGTACCTCCGAAATCGGCGAGTATCTGCCTGAATGGCGAGGGACACCTGTCTCTGTACAAGAAAAAAGGGATACTCACGTAAAATCAATGTCAGGTTAGACATTAATAATAACCTGAGATTTCGCCTCGAGTATTAGCAGGCGTACCAAAAAAAAAAAAAATTGAACCTGCTATTCTTCGACGCAATGTGACACCTTCAAAACAACATGACTTACTGAGCACCACTTCATTGATAAATATGAAAGGGCAAGGTACAAACCAGACTGTAAAGTGTGTAAGGCTGCAGGGAACAGAAGCCAGACTTGCATGTACTGCCCAGATTGCAATGTACCTCTATGCAACAAGTTATACCACACAGTCAAGGATTATCAACGTGGATCGTTGACAAAGACTCTTGCAGAGGCCTACAGCTACAACTTCAACCCCAGTTAATGAAAAAAGCAGCTCAGACTCCAATTAGAGGTGCTTAACTACTCAAACATTTACAAACACTCATTGTCAGATGCCACAGATGCAGAATACATTCAAAAAAGATAAACACGAAAAATCAGTTTTTTTTGGCATTTTATTCACAATTTTTTTTAGCCTTTTATGTTGATATAGCCCAATGGGCTGATCACCCGTTGGCTTGTCACACCGATTACGGAAACAACGGCAGATGGATCTATTTGTTGTTGCCCTTTTAAAGACGCCGCTAGGCGTGATGGGAAACTGCAACAGAGAAAATCAATCTGCTGTTGCCCTTAAGACGCCACAAGGCGTGATGGCCTCTGACTGCTTGGTCGGTCTTTGGCTAAGGACGGAAGAAGAAGAAGAGAATGTTGATATACGTGGTTAATCGTTAAATCAATACGTCAATCAAGCTTATTTTATTCATTACCATCCATGTCACTAACATTTTATTGCGCTGATGTTGAACAAATTCACTAAAAACTTGGAAAAGATGTCTGTTTTTCAATCTTTTATGAATTTTAAAAAAAAAAAGTTTTTAAAGAAATCTGCAAACACCCTTGGTAATGGGAGACGGTAATGCTCCAGATTGCTGATCAGCAAAGTGATAATTATATCTGAGAAAATTAGATGAGGAAAATATTAGAGTTTCCCATCCTTGAAAATCACGTGCTGGACCTGGAAAAATCTGGAAAAAGCCTGGAAAATGCTTGAAGAAATTTGCTAGCCTCGCAAGAGCAAGGAACCAACCGACTAGGAGTGCATTCTTCTTGGGCTTTTATCTTTCCTTACTTGGAGTATTACGCTTGTGAAACAGAGCACTCCAGGGACAAGGATGGCCCAATTGCTGCAGTCATAGGATATACTCGCGTACATGGATTAAAAAAAATTTCTAACACAACGGATTACTCGGCGTCCCTACTTTGGTATTACTTCTTGGCTGTCGTAAGACACTCAAAATCACACATAGTGATACTATCTTTACTTATCTCATCTTGCTGATCACTTGATTAACGGTCATCATTATCAATTGTCTTTTATCACCCCGCGACATACTACTGGGTGACGATCGCTTCCCACATCTGGACCACTTCTAACTATCACATTTTGTAACGAATGCTTCCATCTAGTATTGATCATAATATAGTCTATCTCAGTGGTGGTCAAGCTAAGGTTGGCCGAGGGCCAGGTTATGGTAAAGGGTAACATCAGAGGGCCAGACCTATAAAATCCTTAAAAAATAACGTACTGAGATTAAGTTTTGCATATATAATGAACCACGTACAGAAAGCAACGGCAAACTACTGTACTGCACATCTGCCAATACATGTATACCAGTCTTCGGACTGAAATTACTGTTAAAAAAAATATAATGAATCTGTTGTTTTAATTTATTTCATAATTTGTAATATGACATGTAATTACGTATTTCAAACATACATTTGTGTGTTATTTCATTGCGAAGAGTGTGGCTTATGAAAACTTTTCACCTGTGATTTGAAGTCTACTTCCATTTGTGACGTAGCAATTCTGAGAACATGGAATAATACAGAGTCAGTTAATCTGTTTCTGGTCTTGGATTTGATAAGCTTCATGGCAGAAAATGTTGTCTCACAAAGATATGTGCTACCAAATATAGAGCACACTTTTAGGGCCCATTTTCTCAGAAGTGGGTAACGTTCCTTTGGTAGTAATTTCCACAAATCAGCTCCAGTTGCTTCTGTTGTGTTGATGAATGGGTCACATTGGAGTTCACACAACTGTAATTGTAGTTCTGCTGGCTGAGACTCCACTGTGCACTTGAATGGGTTGTTAAAAAGTTCCATTTGTGGACGAAACATCTCAAAATCTTGAAATCAACGTTAAAACTCAGAAATCAGCTGTTCAGTGTCATCTGTGTACCTCCTGAAGTTAACACTCTCTTTCTCAGACAGCTGTTTACAACAAGGAAAATGAAACAGGTCATTCTTTGGCACAGACAGGCTCAGTTTCTTTTTGAAGCCATCAACATAGCCCATCATTTGAAAAATTGTTTGCCTTTTTCCTTGTAACTGCAAATTCAGTACATTCAAATGTTGTGTTATATCTGTGAGAAATGCCAAGTGCTGAATGAAATGAATATCTTTGAGTTTATTTTGAAGATCAATTGAACATGGTAAGTTGTCTCGCAGGAAGTCAAATATTTCATCCTTCAGTTCACAAAATCTTATTAAACATTTTCCTCGACTAAGCCATCTCACCTCAGCATGAAGCAGGAGATCACCGTAAACAGAATCCACTTCTTCTAAAAATGCAAGGAACTTCCTGTGAGTTGGAGAGCTGTGTCCTCCTCTGATCAAATTCTTTATTTTCACTACAGTAGCCATAGTGTCATTTAGGTTTATGGATTTTGCACAAAGGGCCTCTTGGTGAACTATGCAATGTAATGTAGGCACGTTAATTTTATTTTGCTTCAAAAGTCCAACAAAACCAGTATTTTCCCCAACCATAGCCTTGCAACCATCAGTACGCACAGCAGACAATTTTTCAAACCCACCATATTCTTCCATGGCATTTTGAACTGCAGAAAATATGTCATCCCCTTTACTTGTACCATGCAAAGAGCAAACTTTCAGTAATTCTTCAGAAACAGTAAAGTCTTCCTGGATCACTTTAACAAAAATAAGAAGCTGGCTAGTGTCTGTGATGTCTGTACTTTCATCAATTGCCAGTGAAAAGTATGGACAATTTTCAATTAAAGATTTCAAGTTCTGGGACAAATGCAAACTAATATCTTCTGTTCTCCTAGCTACGGTTTGTTTTGAAAGAGGTACATTTTGAAATTCTTTTACTACTTTTTCTTTATTGAACGCTTCTGCCATTTGAACTGCACACTTTTTCACAAACTCTCCATCAGTAAACGGCTTTTTTGCTTTTGCAAGCTCATAACTAATCACATAGGACGCCATGAGCGATGATTACAGAATCTTATTTACATGACTAAATATACTCTTTTGCTGATTCAGTTTTTTCTTGAGTTGTTCAATCACAAGCTTTCTCGACTCGCTGCTATGCTCGTCGTTGTTTTTCTGATGATTTGTGATGTAGTGACGTTTCAAGTTATATTCCTTCACTAAGGCTAACACTTGGGCGCAAACTAAGCACGGAGGTTTATTATCCTTATTGAGAATGAACAAATAATCGTAACTCCCATTCTGGTTTAAACGCGCGATTTTCACTGTCCACTTTTCTATACTTAGAAAACATTTTTACAAATGCAAACTCTTATACATGAAAACGTGCACAACAGCTACAAGCCCAGAAGTGTCACTGGCTGATCTATAATTAACACACTTCACAAGACCAACTGTGCACCTCCAACTCCTTCCTATAGAAATGTACCTACCATCCACCCCCAACTCCCACAATCACTTTCCCATACCGATGTTAAAAACAAAGCAACATCATTGGATCTCAGAGACTTTCGACCGCAGAAAAGATTTGTCATTGCTTTCAGTTTCTCATTATCAAAGTACATACCGACACTGTCTTCGCCTGTCCACGTGCACGATCAGAGATTTGACGTTATCATTTATGTTTTGTTGGCACTATCTAGTAGAGCTCAATTGGTATGAACAATCAACAATAAGAGGCCGGCCAAAACAGGTTGGCGGGCCGGTCAAAACTGGTTGGCGGGCCGGATCTGGCCCGCGGGCCGTAGTTTGGCCACCTCTGGTCTATCTGGTTTCTATCCCGGCCATTTGGTGAATCTCTTGTTAATTTGCGGATTTCTTTGCGTGGACAAAGCCTTCCTCCAATAACCGAGTTGTTAATGCTGCAGAAGCTTATTATTTTACCAACATTCTCTGTTGTTGTTCCGCTGCCCCATTTCCCCATTACTCTTTCATTGTGTGTTCTAACTTTAGCATGGAGGTTTCCCATTTCTATGATTCAATACCATAATTCCCGCTGTAAGTACTTCGGTCGGTCAGTCACATTTTGCACACCGTCATTTGCACACTTTTTTTCTATTTTCAACCACAGCTTTCAAACTGTGCTTGAAAATTAGACAATAATTGTATTTTTTCCCCTTATATATACTCTCCCGAAAATAGAAAAAGTGCGCAAAAGAAGGTGTGCATGAACAGTTTGATTATGGAAAGAACAGTCACCTGCAATGAAATGACCATAGTAGTGGTAGTACCGCCTGTAATACATGTAACAGAAACAACACACTATAATTAATAACCTGTCAATGTTGACGGGTTATTGCTAGTAAGATCATATCTTAGTACAGTTTCCAATTCTATCTGTAAGTGTTGATAGAATTCGTCCTCGCCCTCTTCATCCCTGTTATTTGTTTGTGCAAAGTATTGTGTTATGGTGGTGTTAGTGTATTTCCCTCTCATTCTTCTTAATCTATAGTTGACGGGTTTCCATTCTAGTAACGACCTTTTTTATGATAATGACAACGCCTTCGTTTATTTCATTCTCTCTCCCAGAGTACAGTAGTGTCTCTCCTTTTGCGTCTTTCTCCTAGTCCCAGTCCATCTGTGATAAGAGGTTTTGATGTTAATAAAATTAAAGGTTAACAAGGTGAGGTCAAGCTATGTAAGTTCCCTGAGTAAAGAATGATGATGATGTATTTCTCAGGGTCCCTATCCGCTACCTCTTCTGATCTCACCCAGTGTAAAGTAATCTCTGTGGTATTATGTGGCCAAGTGTCTAGGGTAATGTATGCAATATATGTAATTTCAAAAAAGTACAGAACTTCAACTTAACCAAATTTAAGTAAGCAAGACTGTTTAAAGTTTATTTACAATTTATTGTTCCTGTACCTCAATCTGTATGAGGTCAGGAATTCTTAAAAATCAAGAAAAGGATATTTACAAACTAGAAATAAATATGCGGGACACTCTGTCCATGTCTGTAAACAAAAGTCACTGGAATGACTAAACCCTCTGTTCTTTTTACTATGTTGGATACTATCACCACTCTTTCAATATCAGTCTACTTAGTGTCATCATTCCCCAGGAAATAAGTTTTATAATATGAACTGTGGTTTTGTGATGAACCGCCAGAGCCGGCTAACGGACTTATCTGGTAAAGTATAGTTGCTACTGTTTTCTCAAGTAATTCAGCATCACCAAAAGTTGCGCCTTCTAGATGAAGATAAGGGTTTTGGCTTCAAACTGTATCATGAGCACTCACTCCCATATGTTCTTCACTCAGGGTATGGCAGCAACGTAGTACTTAGTAATTCAACCTGGAATAAGAATAATCCAACCCTTGTAGACCTGTCTCATCTCTTTCATCCCTAATCAATTTAAAGCTGACCTGGGTCAGCCCATTGTGCTGACAAATTGCACCAGACCTTAAATCCCGTTGTCTACAATCAGTTTCGTGTAATCACTCTTCTTCAGTGTTGATTCAAAGCCAATGTCCATCATTCGGGTTTGCCTTCCATACAATAGTCATGGTGTGCATAATCTAGCACTGTAACCTGTTGATAACTTCGTTCTAACATTCCCTACATGATTTTATATAATATTTAAACATTGTGGCACTCCAGAAGCCGATATCAATTTATTAACACTCACAGTCGCAATTTTGTAAGGCCAATTGCCAACAATTTTTACACATTTATTTCACTTCCCAATAAGTCTGCTTATGTACATTCCTACTTAGGTCGTCGTGACACAAACTCTCCCATCTAGGCAGTATCGAAGTAAAACTATGGCACACACAAAGCCTGTTACATGTTAATAAAATATACAAATAAAATTATTTGTCTTACCCCCAAGTAAAGAATAATCACATACACAAGCTTGACTAGCAGTAAAAAGGTTTTAGCACTGCTTTCTAGTCCAGACAGCAAAGGCTTGGTCACAAAGTCTTCCCGCTGATGTCAACTTGGCATGGCTTTTCAAAATACAATGGCCTGATTTTACAAGGAGGTGTTAATTTTTATCACCCTACCCTCAACCAATCAGAAGACGAGTCAAAAAAGTTAACTATTTTTGGGGGACTATAAACTTGAGCGATTTTAAGTGTGTTAATCTGACTAAATTTGTATATTATATATCTTAGTTATTTATAGACCGATTTTAATTATCAAAAGTGATAATTAAACGGCCAATTGCCCTCTATCGTCCTATATAGGTTTCCTTTAATTATTCCTTAGCCTTTTCATCTGGGTAATTTTTAAGTAATTAAATGTGCCTTTACCCTGATATGAAAATATCGCTAAATTAAATTTTACTAAGTTAAGATAATATTATTATGAGGGAACCTTTATGTTTTTATGTTTAGCAATATCAGCACTATAATTCAAGATATCCCTTTTCTTTTTATTATCTGTAGTTAGGGAGAAATAAATTATTTAAGTTTATTCAAAAACCCAAAATGGGCATTATTTCACTACAACCAAAATTTTCTTGTGCTTACAAAACGAGATAACGATTTGATTGGTTGTTAAATTTTACTGCGTCCTTCACTAAATAATGGGGTGGGTGTATAGGGGGTGGTAAAATTTTACTTGTTTTCTTAGAAATATTCAAATACTCTAGTTAAATTGTTGGTGGTAGATTTGACTGTGCCCCAGACAAATTTCAAAATTTTGTGGTTATTTATAGATTGTAAAAATACGTTAACTAGGTTTTGAAGCGGGGAATTTGAGCGTGTTGTGATACAGATACACTTCACTACACCATCTGATCTCATTTACTCCTAAGATGTATATCTGTAATTTCTCATTTATGTTATGCTCTGTTACAATTTACCTGACTCATTCATTGTTCTGACGTTCCAGAGCCCATTTGTGGTTTCGTTGCGATCAGGCCATCCGTTTTCTTTTTCAGTGGCTGACTTTCGCTACTGGCAGTCATAAGAGCCTCAGACTCCGGATATCCATCCCGCATCAAGGTTTGTTCATTTGTTGCTGTTTCAATAACGTGATTTTTATTTACAGACACAAGAGTGTCGGCCCTGTGCTAAAAACCCCAGCCTGGATAAATAATACAGAACTAAAGCGAGCTAACAGGTAACGTTTAGTGGCTTGTTGGATGCGTGCTTCAGTTTCTCATCTTCCTTTGAAGAAAAGGTATTACAGTAGATACATTGAATTACTTCAGCTTCTACTAATTTACAGTTTAATTTTCTTTTCTTAATTTATAATTTACAGTTTATAATTTTTAAAATTACTGTTTAATATACAACCATCATTATGGCTGTTGTTTCCCTAATTTCCTAGTCGGTGTGAGCGTAAGTCTAAATATCTGTTTAAACTAAATGTTTATTGTTAATATTTTTGCTTCTGTTTTCACTTTCAAGGTATAGAAAATGGCTGTAAAATCTAGTCTCGCATGTGCTTTCCAGGCGTGCCTTGGAGAACAATGGATGCAGAACAGTTTCAGTGATTTCACTGTTATGGTCGAGGACACCACCTTCCAGTGTCATAAATTAATCCTCAGTGCCTGCTCTGGTTATTTCCAAGGACTTTTCAGGTCTAACATGAAGGAATGTCAAGAAAACTATGTTGAACTTAGTGGAATGACGAAAGACATATTTGCTCTCATTCTTGACGCCGTTTACAAGGGCATAGCTGTTTTGACAGAAAATAATGTTCTTGATATCTGGGCTGCCACGGTTCAGCTGCAGATTGCGTATTTGATTGTTGAATGCGAGAATTTTGCAACTGAAATAATATCAACCAACAATTGTTTTGCCTTCTATGACCATGCTAAATTATATTCATCAGTAACAGTGTTAAACGCTTTCTTTAAATGTACGCTCAACAGTTTTGAGTTAGTAAAAGAAACTGAGCGCTTTCTTAGTCTTCCCGGCAATCACTTTTATGAAGTTATCAGAAATGATAATCTGAATGCAAAATCTGAAGATTCTGTTGTTGATGCTGTACTGAAATGGGTGGAGTACTTGCCACAAGATGCAACAACATCTGCAGAAGCACAAGCTGAAGACAGAAAACAACATGTAGTAAAGTTACTTTCTGCCATTCGTCTGTGTCTGGTCAGTACGGCTGGTCTTCGAAAGTTGTCAAACCATGACCTTGTCTTATCATGCGGAGATGCATGTCGTCTGGTTTTTGAAGCAAGAAACTATAACATGTGTTTAGAAGATCGGCATGAAGTATGGCCAGAAGCAGCTGTTCACAGAGTAACAAGTGCAAAAAAACATGTGATGGTCTTTGTTCATGACCACAAAGTTATGGCATACAAGCTCAACACAGGTACTATTCATGAATATGCAAAACTTCCCGATTCCAGATTGGCCAGTATAACTGTATTTGATAATGTGCTGCATTTGTGGACTCCTTTAAATTTTTGCATGTATACCGCTGACAATGTATGGGTTACTCTGACACAAAAGGCTCCATCTCAAACTTATCATCAACAGAGTTCTATTTTGCTATCACATGGGCCGTTAATTTATTGCTATTGTGCAAATCCAGTTGTTTTCAAGACGTTTGACTGCACCTATGGTCATTTAAGAAAATGGAAAGAGTTGGAAAATGATGATGCATTTGCCGATTCCATTATCTCTTTCAAACATTTTATTATTATATTCTTTTCAGAAAATGATAAAGTCACTATGAAATGCATTGATACCGTCACAGGATCATTTATTCAAACATCACCTACAACCCCCATAAGTATACCTTCAGACGATTTAGTTAGCTTCATTGATCATCATAATGTGTTTATTTTACAAGGAAATGGTAATTTATGGAAGATTACCTCTACTGACTTGTCTGTAATAGATTTTGAGTATATCTCAAAACTTTGGGATTTTGATTTGAAAATACATGGCGCTGTGGTTTACCAGAAGAAACTCTTTCTTTTTGTGTCTACTGACATCGTTTACATTGATTATGTGTGGCTAGATTCCCTTCCAGGGATCTTTGAGAACATTGAAGTAGTCCACATTAAAAGTGACACTCAGTGTTTGCCGATGGTAATATCTTGCTGATTTTAATAAAAACAATAAATTTCTGCTGAAACACTGCCAAAAAATGTAATAGACAGTCATTTTGGTGTCACCCCCTCTGATGGTGTCAACCGGTGCTGTCCGCACCACCCTAGTGACGCCACTATGATTAACACTGTCATATGTTTTGAATTCTTGGTTCAGGTGGGAGACTTTTTCAGGTAATAAATCGAGGATTCCTCAGCAAGAGAGAGGTTGGTAAGAAAACGAAGATGGCTGTATACCGCTCCACGTATGTCCCAGTCTTCACATATGGATGCGAGTCATGGGCAATGACTACAACCCACAAAAGTCAGATCCAAACCTCAGAAATGAGGTATCTGAGGAAAGGGTTGAAGTAACAAGAAGAGACATGGTCTGCAACCAGACGATACGTCAAGGCCTAAAATCCCACCCCCTGCAGACCCAAGTAGAACAGTCCCAACTAAGATGGTTTGGCCATGTCTGCAGAATGGGAGAAGATTGGCTACCACGATAAGCATGGGAAACAAAGAGCCATGGATCCAGACCCCAGGGACGACCCAGAGTCTGCTGGGAGGACAACATTAGACAATCTCTGAAGGACCGAAGACTAGAATGAGGCCAGAAGGAAGACAGCCGATAGGACAGTCTGGCGCTCTCTCTTCCAAACCAATACACCTCAACGGTAGAAGGGGAACAACTGAGCATGTAAGGTTCAGGTCATTTTGTATAATAATATGGCTAATATCTGAGACTGGTTTATAGACCACACTCAAGGCAATAATGCTTCAAACCACAGACCTAATTATATTGTTCCTTTGTCTGTATCTCCTAACTCCCTGGTGGTGATGAAGGCAGGTCAACTCTCAGTTGTGCAGTAAAACCTTGCCGTATACATCTAAGTTCTATTACAGCAGCGCTTAGGATAAGTCATTATAAGAAAGGACCAAGCATTCATTACAAGATCACATGTTATACCAGTGATGATTAGAATAGGACATTTACCTTAGCCATCTTATTAAGGGGTACCCTATCAATTAGCATATCTTTTGTGTATATTATTTTTTATCTCCATTAGTTCGTTACTATATTTTGTTTGTTGTGGTTTTTTTTTTTTTTTATAAATACAGCTTTGTCTATTTATATTCCTTGAAGAGAATTTCACTGAATTTTTTTCGTTTCACCAAATGTTCTGTATTGCTTGGTAGTTAATTGTTTGTTAATTATTGTCTTAATTACCAGCTGAGGGTCTCGTGAGCCATACATGTACCTCAGGAGAATTGTGGCTGAAGAGATAACATACTGTCAGGATTCTTGATGTGGTCTGCTTCTTGGCTTAACTGAGAAGAGTTAAATTTCAGTCTCCTGAAATATTTATTTCTACAAGTGTCTGACTGTCACCTACAACGAGCCAGAACACACTGTGGAAGAGATTGGTACTCTCTTTTCGTTCTTCACTCTTTTCTGCTCACCACAGACTCATCAACGCTTACGATATACAATATTGTGGCGCATCTGGTGGCTTTTTTTTTTTAAACCTATTCGGGCCTGCGGCTTAAGACTGGCCCAAAAGAATTATGCTGGAGAAATTCTGCGTTTAGGCTTATTCTAATTTTTAAAATTCACCACAAAGTTTCCTATACAGAACTGCACTATTTATGGTTTCAGATAAAAGTTGTAGATCTTTCTCTGTTGGTCTGTTTCTCATCCATAATTTCAAGGACTTTCCCCAGCTCGAGAACTCCTTTGTCATTTTCCTTCCACGGCTTCCTCATAATTGCCACTTCTGTCTCTAGTTCTTTTATCAGTGTATCTTACACACCTTCCATACCCTGGGGGTTCTAGAACAAGGACTGCATTGTAATGCTATTCACAAAATTCATCAATGTGTGTCCTATCCATCGCCAGCATCTTCTTCTCATCTATTGTTCCATTGACACTTGTATGGTTCTTGTCATACGTTCCACATTCGTTTTCTTGTCATACTATTTGAATCCTTCTATTCTACTCAAGCACCCATGTATGACATCTTGAAGTAGTGTTTCTTGACGTTCAGCAGTGTTATTATTTCTTGCATTTATTCTCATTACCTTTGTCTTCTTCCTGTGTATTTAAAGACCCACTTGCTGTGACTTCTCATCGAGCATTTTCATTTTGTCTTGCATCTGATTACGGTTATGGGACAGAAGAGCCGTGTCATCGGCAAAATCTATATCATCAACCTGTTTAGTCAGATTCCACTGGATGCCATTTATGTTATGTGATGTGAATGTTTTCATAATTAAATCTATTGCTAGCAAAACGAAAAGGAAAAGGGGACACGAGGAAGGTATCCCTGTCACACTCCAATTCTTATCCCACATGGTTCTGTAAGTTGTCCTAAATGGAGAACTCTGCAAGTTATGGTTTCATAAGTTTACTTTATTAAGTTAATGATATTCAGAGTAAAAACAATGTCTCATCAATGTCCAAAGTGATTCTCTGTCTACACTGTCAAATGCCTTTTCATAGTTCATAAATCGAATGTAAAGACGTGAGTTCTATTCTCAATTAAGCTATCTGATCTGTACAGGATCTGTATTGCCTAAAACCTGATTGTCCATCTCTCGGTTGTCTGTCCGTAGACTTTTAATCTCTCAAGAATGATCCCGTTAAAAATTTTTCCTGACACTGATATTAACATTATTGCTGTGACAAAATTAATCAGTCTCTTTTTCTTGTCTTCAGTCCTCGGCGGCAGTACACACTCGACCATCCTTTATGAATGCGTATTCTTTCATTTTCTATTGTTTACACTTTTCCCGACTGAAGTCATCTTGTCACACCTCTCACTCGCCCCTCAATCAATCAATACCCTTTAGCTCCCAGAGGAGCATAGGCCTTCAACAAACACATGCCAAGTCTTCCTGTCCTGTGCCATCTGCTCAAGTTCTTTCCATCTTTTCCTCATCATTGTAACCTCTGTATCCAGCTCTCTTCTCCATGTGTTTTTGGGTTTACCTCTGCCTCTCTTTCCCTGTGGATTCCAGAACAAGGACTGTCTTGTAAAGCTATCAACAGGTTTCCTCAATGTGTGTCCTATTCATCGCCAGCGTCTTCTTCTCAGCTCTTGTTCCACTGGCACTTGTCTGGTTCTTGTCATCAATTCCACATTTGTGACTTTGTCATACCATTTCAGCCCTTCTATTCTACGCAAACACCCGTTTATAAAAGTCCGTAGCTTTTTGTTTTTGTTGCTCTCCATGTCTTAGAGCCATTCAATAGGACTGACTTGACATTTGAGTTGACGGTTCTTAGTTTAGTGTTGGACTTGATTTCTCTTGTTCTACATATGTTTCCCAATGCAATGAAAGCGCCTCTTGCTCTTTGTATTCTAATTTTGATATCATTGTTTGTCCCTCCAACTTCGTCTATATTACTACCAAGATATGTATACGATTCTACATCATTTAGTGGTGTTTCTTCGTTCAATCTTGTTATCATTTCTTGCATTTATTCTCATAATCTTTGTCTTTTCCCTGTGTATTTTCAGGACAACTTGTTGTGACCTCTAAATGAGAATTTTCATTTTCTCTTACATCTGATTATGGTTATAGGACAGAAAGGCCAAGTCATCTGCAAAATCCAGATCATCAAGCTGTTTAGTTAGAGTCCACTGGATTCCATTTCTGTTGTGTGATGTAGATGTTTTCATAACCCAATCTATTGCTAGTAAGAAAAGAAAAGGAGACAAGATAATCCCTGTCTCACTCCCGTTCTTATCCTAAACGGTTCTGTAAGTTGTCCTTCATGGAGAACTCTGCACGTCATGCCTTCATAGGTCTTCCTTATTAAGTTAATGATCTTCATGGGAACTCCATAATGCCCCATCAGTTTCCAAAGTGATTCTCTGTCTACACTGTCAAATGCCTTTTCATAGACCACGAATCCTATGTATAGCGGTGAATTCCATTCCAGACTTTGTTCAACTATTATTCTCAATGTGGCTATCGGGTCTGTACAGGATCTGCTTTGTCGAAAACCTGCTTGTTCATCTCTCAGTTGCTTGTCTATGGACTCCTTTAATCTCTCAAGGATGATTCTGTTTAATACTATTCCTGGCACTGATAGTATTATTATTCCTCTATAATTTGTGCACTCTTGTAGATTTCCCTTCTTAGGCAACTTGACCAGATAACCTTCCTTTCCATTCTGCTGGTATTTCCGCTCTCTCCCAGACTTTGCCAAGTAGTTTGTATAATATCTCTGTAGAGGAATCAATATATGTTTTAATGGCCTCTGCTGGAATGCCATCTGGACCAGTTGCTTTTCCATCTTTCAGAAGCATTATGGCTTTCTTTATTTCTTCTCTACTTGATCCTTCACAGATGATTTGTAGCGCCTCTTCTGCTGGCTAGATGTCTGGGGGATTAGTTGGAGCTGGTCTATTGAGAAGTTCCTCAAAATGATCTGTCCATCTCTTCCTTTGTTCTTGTATATTTCCAAGCAATTTTCCATTCTTATCTTTTATGAGGCCATTTGCTTGCTTATATTTCCCTGTTAGCTTCTTTGTGTTGTTGTACAGGTCCCTCATATTTCCTTTGGCTGCAGCTTCCTCTGCGTCCCTTGCTAACTCTTCAATATACCTCATCTTTGTCTCTTTTGATGTTTCTTCTTACTTCTTTGTTTGCTTCTATGTACACTTCATGAGCCTTGGCTTTGGAGCTTCTGGTTTTGCTTCTGTTTAAATCTGCTTTCTTGTTTTTCCTGTCTTCTATTTTGCTAATGGTTTCTGTTGTTATCCATGCTTTGTGCCGATGATTTGTTTTTCTCAGTACTTCTTCACTTGTCTAGTTCCATATATTTTTTACTTGTTGCCAGTGATCTTCCGTATCTTCTTCATCTTCCAGCTGTTGGAGTACTTGGTATTTGTTGGATACTGTGATAGAAAATGTTTCTGTTATGCCCTGATTACTTAGAAATCCCACATTATATTGTTGTCTATAGCTATATACTATTGTAAATTTCTTGAGTTTTAATTTTTTATTTAGCCAACAGAAAATAGTGGTCTGATACCACATCTGCTCCTCTACCTACTTTTACATCATGTAATGATGACCTAAACTTCTTACTTATGCATATGTGATCAATCTGATTCTCAGTTCTGTGGTCTGGTAATATCCATGTTGCTTTTTTTATGTATTCGTTTATGTGGAAATATGCTTCCTCCTATAGCTAGTTGATTTGAAGCACAGAAGTTAGCTAATAGTTCCCCATTCTCGTTCATCATATCTAATCCATGATTTATTCAAGGCCGTTGTTGTCTGTACCTATTTTCGTGTTTAGGTGCCACATCAAAATTGTGATGTCCTTTCTTTTCTTTTTGTCCAAGACATTTTGTACTCTGGTGTAAAAGTCTTCTTTCTCAGATTCTTCTTTATCAATTTTTGGTTCATAACATTGGATGGTGTTTATATTTACTTTCTTTTTGGCTGATTTAAACCTAGCTGTTATAATTCGGGGTGACATTGCTTCCCATTCTATAATTGCCTTCTGTGCTTCCCTAGGCAGCATTAGAGCCACCCCTTCACTGTGGTGGGCTCTTTCCTTCCCTTTCAGGCTCCGGTAACACACGAGTGCTCACTCACCCCTATCTTCTGGTTATTTTCTCCTTTGTTATCGGCTACGCTTAGCAAAGAAGCAAAATTGACTTTTCGCTTATTGCCAGCTCCAGACGAAGTAAGAATCTACACTGAGCGACATTTCTATTGTTAACCCACACTTTTTGTCTGGGAAGATACTTGAAGACACTTGTGTCTCATGATAAGGTGCTAGTTTGCAAATATGACGTGCCAAATACTTGGCCGATTTCACTGGGGTGTAGGAAGATAACAATCTTTTTAAAGATTAAAGAAAGGTCAATGATATAACCGTCAGTTCGTCTTTATGGGAGTAAACCGCTACAAGAAAGTAACAAATTTGGAGGAAGTTATCAGTGATAAATCTGTGATGTAGTGAGTAGCAAATCACGTTAAGTAACAATGTTTGTGGCAAGATCTTATTAGGCCAAGAAGGACGGGTAGATGACTTCGAAAAAGGCTTGTAAAGAAAATATCTTGTGTGTCATGCAGTAGGTAATTTTCTACATTAGGAGTGGGGGTAGACCCCTGCCACAATCAGATTCCTTACTGGGGTTGGTTTGGTACTAACATATCAAAAAACAATTAATTGGGTTTCAACCTTCAAGAACCTAACGGGGCAACATTTGTAAGTTTTTATCTGATTGGATCTTCCTGTTGTAAACTTAGATAGGTTTGAAAATATTTATGGTCCTGCCTGAGTAGAGTAGATGGTGATAAGTAAGTGAGAAATAAAGGTGTGAGAACAGATTTCACAAGTGAATAGTTCAAGGAGAAGATCTGTCTCTGGAATGAATATTTTCTCTAGTCCAGCCTATCTATACGACTATCTTTTAGTATAAGACAATCTTGCACCTCCGTAAATATGAAAATATAAGTTTAACTACCCACACACACACAACTATGTGACAACAAGACACATAGACATGGATCTGACCAACACACAAAGATAAGTTCTTTTGTTTATTATCATTAAACTTTACAACATCGAATATCCAAAGAAAGATTAATAAATCAGAATTCATACATAGACAATATCAGAGTACATGTGCCCTCCCCCTTATTGAGAAGAAAAGAACCCAATAAGTTAATAATCCCAAAGGTCAAGGGTTAGCACTATGTTACAGAATAGACAGTTGTGGTGAAAAATTCTAATACCCATATATAAATTAGAACATAAATGTAAAGCAGAAAGCAAATATAAGAAAGAAAGAAGAATGGAGCAAGACCAGTGCGTTCCCAATAGCGCAAAAGCCTGAGATTAATAACGCAGTCATGGCGCAACCCACGATCTCTGCTTTTCCTACTGCATTCTACAAATAAGTGTATCGCCACACCCCCTATAAAACGTGTACTGTATTTTCATAATGACCTAGATACAAATACTAACATTAATGTAATTATACGCACAAACGTTAACCTAGAAAGACAGACGGACTAAGCAGAGACGAGAAAGGATAGACGGAGCGAAGCAATAGTACTACGTCGTCTCGCGATTCAAAAGTGAACGCCAATCACATGCGAAATGCTTGAGGGCGATTTCAAATATACAGTGATGAAAAAAAAAACACTAACGATACGATCTTAGGTTTTGAAAACAGGTTTAATTCTTATTAGGAAACCTGATACTCTACTGTTTTACGTCTGAGCTCCTGATTTTATACTGATAGTACAGTTAAAAAGATGCGGACAGATAGTAGTTAAAAATAAACATTTAACATCGAAAAAAGACAGTATTTTTAAATAAGCCAGTTAGTCTCATGATAATTGTATATTCGGGTTTCTGAAGACTTGTGGACAAAGAATATGTAATTGGTTGTTTAAATAGTCCATTAGATAATGAAATATTGGTAATAAAACATATCGAGAACAGAAATACTGTCATGTCGAGTCATATCTGTTTGGATGGAATGGCATGATTTTTTTTGAAAACACGTAGGTGAAAGACGGCTAAAATAATACGAAGTAGGGGATTGGCTGGATCTTGAAGGAAGCCGAGGTATGATTGGCTGACTTAGATATACGAATCTAGTTGTTGATAGTAACACATAGACTAGTAGTGTGAGAATTTTTTTTTTAAAGTTAATTCAAAAATAAAAATAGACTTAGTCCAATTGGCCAAGGCATGTGACCTTAACGAAAGAGTACGCTACTCGTTGCCATTTTTGAAAAATATTCATAAGAGCAGGAAGCGGTGACAGACTTGTGCTGTGTTTTATAAGATATAACTATAGAAATGAGTCTGGGACAGTGGGCAGATCTAAAAGTGTGCCATATTCAAATGCCTTATTCATCGTAACCTGTGTATATTTCCTTTTCATGTGGTAAGATTGATTTTATTGACTTTTTTGATTTGAAAAAGGGTTGTGTATAAGAAAAGGTCATGACAAAAGGTTGTAATTAAATAGTTCCATAGCAGACTTAGGCATGGCCTAGTTATTGATGCATTATACTATGGACCATTTAAGAAAGTTAGAACTACAGGAATATATATATGATGATCATGCAGAAACATTACACCTATCTTATTGCATGGTAAAGTATTGCAGGAATGGCAGAGGCGTAGCTTCCATTAGGGAAAAATAAAAGAAAACTGGTACCATTTTGATAAGGGTGGATTTAGGGCTCGCTCCTCTTTGGTGATAAGGCCGCTATTGTGATGCTTCCATAAAATGATAATGGCAGAACTGACCACCATGGACGTTGTAAATATAAGTCCAATTTCGTTGGAAAACTATCAGCCCGGTCACAATACCACCCCTATCGACACCAGGTATTATAGTTCAAGATGTAGGGTGTCTTATCTGGTTTTGTGTTGTTGTTGCTGTGTATAGTAGTGATGTAGTTCACAGAGTTACAGCACATAGGGTACGACATGTGAAGTCATAAATGGGTAAACTGCTCGAAGTTTTTCATCATTTATTTTGACGCCACACGTAAAGTTACAGGTACGTTACATCCAGTTCACAATAGGGCAAAGTCATGACATTCACGAATATCAGCATACATAGTTCATCAATGCATTTGGCATATTCTCAAGAAAGATGATGTGGCGCCAAGGGATTATATGGTTGGCTCCAAATACAAAAGTACATCAACAAAAAATCCTCTTACTGTTCAGATGTGCTAAATGAGTCAAATCATAAGTCGCACGAGGATGGCATTCCAGGAGTGCAGGTCAAACTGACCTTTACAGGCATTCCTAAGTCTAACCTTGATGTAGGCATAATCGCTGACACCCAGCGACGTTCATAGAACAAAGAACTGTCCTTCGGGCTGAGTATGTCCCGTGTACATATAGATCTCAGGTATGAAGATGCCTGGGGCGTGACTTCTATTAGAGGAACCTCCCTTTCTGTAAGGCATACGTGAGCAGAGATCGACCATTGTCAAACATAAAGTTAAGTTACAGATTGGATGTAAATGAGGCATTATCTTCGTTCGAAAATCCACACCACAGAAAACATACGCCTCCAGGCGTTTTTAGAATACTCAAGGGAAGGACCTTGTAAGCTAACTATCTCACAATAAGGCTCCTAATTCCCTAACAAAATCACAGAGACGCCAAAACGCGTCTTCTCTGCTTCACAACTTTCCATCGACTCCCAGACAAAAGAAACTTCCCAGACGCCTCGCGTCCGGACATGCGCAGAACGCATCCACTTGAATAGCAATCAAACAAGACGATCTAGGAACATTCCAGATAAAGATTTATACAAGATCGAGCCTTATATGGACATGAACAGAGACCTCAACACTGGTTTCAGACATTCCAACCACAGTTGACCGATACTACCAAATAAGGAGAATGATCACACTTTGTTCAAAAAATATGGACCGAACGTGTCTCGTCACAAGAGGAGGTAACATCATGATAATCTCAATTATCCAGAGTTATGTAGCTTTGACCGAAAAAAATTAAAGTGTACATTTCAGTCAATCTAATAATACAATGTCTTTAGCAAAAAATGATCATACAATGACTTTAGGAAAAATGATCATACAATGACTTTAGGAAAAATGATCATGCAATGACTTTAGACAAAATGATCTGTGCGTAACACATTTGTTCCATCACAGGAAAGTGGAGAAGCTAGGTTGTCAGAAGAGCTGACCATGTTCTTTTTGTGAAATATATGTTTACAGGTAAATTTGGAGGAATTAGTTTGATATTAAGACAGAACCATAACTTGTTTTGACAGGGGTTCCTGCTGGTACTTGTATGAAGCTGATACTGAAAGATAGAGCAATTCAGCACTAGATTAAGGAGTCTCTGACACCTGCTGTTATAAAAGAGGCTTAAGACCAGAGGATTTTGAAGCGTTTGGCCAAACTGACTGCAATTACTGCGATTCCAGGGCTCAGATAAGTGATATCTGGCCTGGAACAACTTATTACTATTTCTGAAGATCTCCTGTAGTGAATAAAAACATTCCTCCAAAAGGATTAACAGAGACTAGCCTATATTATTAACAATAAAGAACATTGGGATGATGAAAATCCCTAACCAGCTTCATAACACCAGTAATTAGATATACTGTATTAAAGAATATCCAGTTGAAAAGTGTACCCATGTACTATAGACATACTGTCTATTGCATGTAAATATTATATATATATTTGTAATTATATTATGCAATCAAATTGATTATCATTGACTAAAGTCCTGACCAAAACAATATTTAGGCTCAGGACCAATAAAGTTTAACAGAAAATTTTTTCATTTTAAAATTTAACAGCTGGAGTTAGTTGAGTTTATCTTAGGATATAATATTTGTTTGTATATGTTTTGTATTGAGATTATTCCACAACACTATTACAATACCCTAGACACTTAACGAAGCTATTATTCGCATTGATCAAGAATAAGTCTGATTGAGATCGAAATGTGGTAGCAAGTAAGGTCTTCTGTATACACACCAAACTTATTATCTTCAGAAACCTTCACAGCTGATCTTATTCAGTACACCAAGTCCCCTATCCCCATATTTATACCGCATCAACTCACCACAACAGTAAAGAAAAGAACAAAGTTCCTACTAAATGATATCCAGTAAGTAAACAATATTTAAGCAAAACCAAAGATGATGTAGTTTCTGTAACTAAGAAATTATTCACTCTTTCTGTCTGACATACAGTGGCCACTCAATCACCTAATCTGGGTGATATATTCCATGGAAATACAAGTATCCTGAATATAACTTCCAGTGTTTTTTATCTTCCAAATTTGATCCCAGTCCTTCCTCTTTAACAAATAAGATTTCTATGAGGCGGACGCCAAATTTGGTGGTTGATTCCTGGATGGACAAATGTCACCTCGAATAGTTAATGTAGAAAAAAACCTGCGATCTATGTTCACAGTAAACAGTAGTAAATACTTCCAGAAACATCTGGTTGCTAAAAACTGTTTCAATTTATAACTGAGGATGATGGTAAATCCTATCGGCTGGCTCTGTGGTGATTGCCGATTTTGAAATAGCGTAACTCTTATGGATAAAAATCCACTTAGATAAGACTGTCAAAAGTCAGATAGAGATGTTATTTTTGTCCCTACACAGTAGGCTGATAAAATTCAACAAATATCTAGGTAATTATAAGTCTAGTTAATTTTACTATTTAAAATGTTAATTTGCCTCTTTGGCCAGTCCTGTTCACAACTGAACTTGGGGACACGTAAGCCAAGAAGAAGACAACATTAATCAATCAGTAGATGAAGAAAAAGGACCAAAATATACCAAATAGACCGCAGGTCGCCGTTTGATCAGGTCTGCTAGAATAGAGAAACATTATGAAAAAAATGCTACTATTATATCTCTACATATATATACACGGAAGGGGATGAGACGGGCTCTTATCCTCTCCGTCAGTCCTGATTAAATTTAAAAGGCACACGGTGTCTTTAGCCTATTCTATCGCGCGTCGCTTACTCGTGCAGGTTTGGTTAAGGCATGCAGCCTTTCCCCCCTCCTGGCCCGGTCAACAATCAGCGCGCAATGTCAATTATTATTTAATTATCTCTACCCGCACTTAACAAATATCGCCGGGAGCCGCGCTGGTGTAATGGCTTCGGCGTTGTACTGGCGACCAGGTGTTCATGGTTCAAACCCGGGCGTCGGCGTTTGAAGAAATGTTTACGGCCGGAAATTTGACTGAATAACCTGAACGGCTCCTGAGATAAACCCTCTGTGGATGGGAAGGAGCGAAGCTCCTGACCGGGTTGGAAAGAAAGTCGGCAGGATCCCCAGCTTCGCAATGACATGTCATTGGGCCGAAGGCTGAAAGCCCAAGTGTCGCTGGTTAAGAAAAAAAAAAAAAAAAAAAAAAAAAACAAATATCGCCTGTCATTAATGGCTATTAGATTGTCGGCGTCTGTTGGTCGTCGTATTAAATAACATTAACAGTCACTTACTAAAATTACACAAAATGAAATATAACGTGAATTCTATGGTCCACCATCAGTCGCATCTATCACATTAATTCAGTCAGCTAAATCGTATCTTCTGTGTGAGAAAGCGGGTGAGGAAATTTATACTAAACTGAACAACTGGCAAGAAATATCTACGCGTTATTTTATTTCACTAGTTTTAACGCTAGGAAAGCACAGTGAATTATAATGGTAAAATTTAACACATTTTAACACTTAAGCACAAATTTTCTGTTACCAGAAAATCATAATGAAATCCCCATGAAGGCTATTAACACACCTTCCACAATGGTTCTAGACGATGTGTTTAGACTATCCAAAGTTCTGAGCAACAACTGATAACTGGTTTGAGAAGACGCAGTTTATGTACATTATGTTATTATGATCTCTAGAGGATGTTAATTTTCACACTCTAGCGCAGTGGTGGCCAAGCTAAGGTTATCCGCGGGCCAGATTATGGTAAAGGGGTAACACCCGAGGGCCAGACCTATACAATCCTTAAAAAATAACGTTCTGATATTTAGTTTTACATATATAATGAACCACGTACAGAAAGCAACGGCAAACTACTGTTCTGCACATCTGCCAAGACATGTATACCAGTCTTCGAACTGAAATTACTGTAAAAAGAAATATAATGAATCTGTTGTTTTAATTTGTTTTGTAATTTGTAATATGACATGTAATTATTTAATTCAAACATTCATTTGTGTGTTATTTCATTGTGAAGAGTGTGGCTTCAATCAATAGTAAGAGGCCGTCCAAAACAGGTTGGCGGGCCGGTCAAAACTGGTTTGCGGGCCGGATCTGGCCCGCGGGCCGTATTTTGGCCACCGCTGCTCTAGCGCATAGCAGATATCAGGAAACTACGTTTTCCCTGACAAAAGGTTTCCACGGTCTCTCGGTCGGCGTTGCTAATAGACAACAGAGACTTAAACCGTGTAACGGGCTTTCTTTCGAGATTTTCCCCGTTTCTGGAGATCGTTTCTGTCTCCCCTTCTATGTACGAACATCAAAGAGTACACGGGAAAAAGTTTTTTCCCGTGCAACTACTTCAAAAATCCGGTGTTATCCCACGTGCGTCTGTCTGGTATCTGATGATTGACAGATCAGCTCGAGTGAGAAACTCAGGTAAACAAACCAGATTTCGCTCCCTGTTATGACTGGCAGGTCGCGGAAGTTGGTAATATTTCCGTTTGTTTACGTTTCAGGGAAAAGAGGCGTGGATTAAAAATGAGTAAACGCAGGCTGTAAGTTGCATGGCTTTGCTAGCAAATCATAGACGCTTAACAGGATTTCAGGGCTGTCAGATACTGTAAGCTATATTTCCATTATACGTCACACTTCCCGATAGAACCTTATGGGAAGCCATATGTGCGTGAAAGTGAAAATTTAGATTATAACCTAGTGCTTTGTAAGATTGCATCACTACCTTCCACAATTTGTCAATGAGAAACTTCAGACAGCCAGGATAACGAATAGAAACAGGATTCCAGTATGGGACAGGACAAAGTATTAGAGGGTCTTCTGAAACTAGAAAGAATGAGAAAACTCAAATATAGTACTGGAAGTCACGAGTCCTTGTAGCTTGCATACAGCGCGAATAGTGTGACATTCCTTAACATAGCACACCCTTGACCACCTGAGAAGAGACGGCAACCTAAAAAGTTGCATTTGCAAACATATTCGGATCTTTTACCTGTACAAGAAAGTATATGTATTTTGGCATTTTACATATAAATGACTCGTAAACGTACAGTCGCACATGAGGCTTGTAACCTCAGTATATAAAATGACTAGACTCATAAACTACCACTGCCAGGGCTGATGACTGCTTTGTGTGGGGTTCATCACAATGATGCAATAGCTGAGGTAGTCCCGGGCTTCATGGCGAGCAGGAAGTGGATGATGATATCATGGTGTACATATTTATTATACTAACATTTTAAAAAGTTTATCATCATCATCAGCTGCCACCTCTACGACGAAGGTTGGTTGTAATGGATCCCCAACGTCTTTTGTCTCTTGTCTTGATGGTGCACTTTGATAGACTCTTTCCTATCTCTTGATGTTATCTTCCCACTTATAGTGCTGTCTTCCCCTTGTATGTTTGTTGTCAACTTTCCCTTCTATTATGATCTTCTCCGCGGTGTTATGTCTTTTTATGTGGTCAAAATATTGTAGCTGCCTATTTTTGATCTCCTTCCTTAATTCTCTTCTCATACCAAAGTTTTCTAGGACATTTGTATTTGTTTTCTTCTCATTTCATGAGATGCGCCCCATTATTCTATGTATCCACATCTCGAGGAGCCTCATTTCTTTCTTCCAACTGCTTATTCATTGTCCATGTTTTCTATTTTCATACAGTAATGAAGAATATATTTAAACACTTTATGATGTGCACAGTGTGGTGGGTCATTGGTATCCCTGCACCAATTATCAATATGTGACAGCGTTATTATATCTTCTTTTCTATCTAACAAGTTAGTTACTAGCCCACACACTAGAAATATGTATATTCTTGTAGAAATGTGACAGGTTCGTTCTTCTCTCGATAGTTGTTGTTAAGGTGATTAGTGTTGGTGTACTTACTAACAGTGTTGTAACTTTGCATTCAATTCGACAAAATCTGCATAACTCAGCTGTCCATATAACAAGGTTTATTTACAGGATACATAAATAAACAAGTACAGTGGGGAATAAAATCCAAAAAAAAATGAAATAACCAGGTATAAGTACAAAGCACTGTTGTGTTTATAGTCCACCCCTAATGTTTATCAAATCAATATTCTTTGTTGTGAGGTAGTATTACTGTAGGTGTCTTTATTTTGATTTCTCTCTCCGTAATCGTGTTGAGTTACCAAAAAATCCCGTGTTGCTTACGACCTAGGTTTACTTTGACCTTTGCTTTCCGGGATGAAAAAACTTTTTAGTACAAGTAATTGCGCCTTTCGCTTCAATTACTTAAAGGTGATTATCTTCTTCAGATTCTAATTCTGAGCCTTCAATACAATTTATAACTGTTGCTCGGCCGTATGTCACCATAATTATAATACTTCGACCTAGGTTACTTTGACCTTTGCTTCCAAAACTTTTTAGTACAAGTAATTGCGCCTTTTACCTTCAATACTTAAAGGTGATATCTTCTTCAGTTTCTGAGCCTTCAATACATTTATAACTGTTGCTCGGCTTTCTTCCCATAATAATAATCAATTCTTGCTAGGGACTGAAAGACATCGAGAGGTACTTACTTGAGTTACCATTTTACATAGTCTTTCCTCCTAGTACAGAAATATAGCGACTGCTTATATTCTGTTGTGAAAATGATATCATTAAACTTTAAACACAACCTACTGCATTCTGAAAAACTTCAAGAATTACCACTTAGAAAATGCCTTTGTGGTTCTGCGAAAATGAGACAGCTCAAACATGGCTTCTTAACAACTCACAAGTACAAAACACAACCTTCGTCGAGGCCTGTTATATGGAAACTCCTTAATGATGTTAACTTTTAGTTACCTCGACGGTGTTGTGAGTTCTTGTCACCGTCAATGGTTGTGATTGGTGCTACTAAAATGTATTCACTTATTTCATTGGCACGGATAATGCTGTGGTAATAAACCTCACTGTCACAATGATTCTCAGTTTTACTTTGTGAGTAAACTGTTTAGATGTCAGTATTTATCTCATGTTGTTGAATTTAGCTTTGGCCATTCCTGTTTTCTTTTTGATATCCGTTTCACATCCGCCATCATCAGTTGTTATATGATCGAGAAATGAGAAGCTCTTGACTTGTTCCATTATTCTCCCATTTATGCTTATCTTTACTGTGGGCTTATCGTCTATTTTGCTAATTATCATAATTTTTTATTTTTTTTCAATGTTAATGTACAATCCATTATGCTGTTTACTTGCTTCACTAGTTCTTGTAAATCCTGTTCACGTTCAGCTAACAACACGGTATCATTTGCATATCTTAAGGTAATTTATTGACCTTCCATTGATTTTCAGTCTTGGCATTTCCTTTATCTGTTTGAAAACTGTTTCGGTGTATAGATTAAATAGGCAGGGGGACAGCACACAACATTGTCTGACACCTCTTTTTATGTCTATGTATGGTGAATAATTCCTTCCAGATCTTACTGTAGGTGTTTGCTCACAATAAAGGTTACTGAGTATTCTTATGTCTTTTCCATCAATACCTTTGTCCTCGAGGCATTCAATTATTTTCTCGTGATGGACTTTGTGAAAAGCCTTCTGATAGTCAATGAAGCACATGTACATACTTTTTTGAACCTCTGTATATTTTTCTGCTAATATTCTTAGGCAAAGTATTGCTCCTCTTGTTCCGCTGCTGAAACCAAACTGCTCTTTTGGACTTCGCTGTCTACATGTTTACTTTTTATTCTCCCCTGTATGATTTTGAGCAGTATTTTAATTGCACGACTCATCGGGCTGATTGTTCTCAAGTCTGAACATTCTGATGCGTTAGGTTTTTTTGGGCAATGTTATAAAGACTGATGTCTTCATGTCATGTGTTATATATCCTGTATTGTATGTATTGTTGCACAGATCTGTGATTGTATCTAGTATGTTTGCTAACTTAATAATTCACTTTAAAAGTGTATTGGGTTAGACTAGAGAATCAAATCCAGTTGGTGCATTTTAAAGATAATAATGATAATAATAATACAAAAGTATGTTTGGCTTTGTAAGGGTGTACATTTCATTTCTTAATAATAAGTAGAGCCAGAAATCTTGAATAATGGTTAAAACAAGAGATTTGATTTATTGCAATACTTTGGTGAACTTGGTTGATATTAAACAGACACCATTTGTTATGAAGGATAATTAGTGTTGGTGGCTAACTGTAGATGCAATAGTTGTCTTCATATTTAATCTTATGGCGTGCAGTATATTTACATATTGTTTGTCTCAACTGTATAAACTGTAGAGCCAGCAGTACAAAAGACATATATTGATCGGTACTGTGAATTCTGACGGGCGGGCAGCACATGGATCTGATAATTACTCTCTCCCAAATGGAGGATTACCAAAGTCACATTGTATCTTCCCCAGTTCTTTAGGGTAGTCTACACCAGGAGCTTCCGTCTTCATCGATGACGAGAAGCCTGGATCAGGGAAAGAGAACGTCAAACCCCTGACATAGATCTGCACCTAACACACAACCCTTTTTCACACCTGGAGAAATCAGGGAGTGACCATGACTGCAGTCAGGAATCCAGATAAGACAAACCACCAAGAACCAACCATTACATTCAACTTCATAGAAGTCCTTAATTATGAATTATTAACAGTTTTTGTAAACTACTACATGCAACTAAATTCAACACAATTCAACTCATAGTCCAACTGGTGAAACGTTGTAGACTGAACTGAATTCAAATGAAATCAAATTCTGTTAGTCCTGAGAGGAACTTTCAGAAACTATTGTGGTAGGGTGGGCGAGATGATGATGATGATTATATTGTGATATTTGATCTCTCTCTTTTCACACTCGCACCGACCCGAACAACAATAAAACTCTTGATTCTAGGGGCAGGGGCTGTATTTATTTTTACAACCCATTCAGTGACTCAGCAAACATTAAACAAATAAACCAGCGAACATAACAAACAAAACACCCAGCATGTGCCCGATTGCTACTCTGAAGACGCAAACAAAGCAACGGCTGGTTAAAATCATAGTTAAATAATGATACTCTCACCTGTTAAACAGTCCTTCCACGTGTACTACCTGACACCCTCAACTATCACACACGCACACTCTCATGCGTGTCGTCCAGTGCGACTAGTATGGTGTTGTGCATGAGGCTGGCAACCTCACCATGTAACACAGATTGCTACCGAAACCACTACTGCAAGGGCACACTCTCAGCTATCACACACACACACACACACTCATGCATGTCGTCCAATGAGACTAGTATGGTGTTGTGCATGAGGCTGGCAATCTGGCCGTGTAACACAGATTGCTACCGAAACTACTACTGCACGAGCATCTGAATGCTTCATACGGATGAAACCACACTGGTGGCCCCATGCTCCCACAGGAGCGGAGAAGAGAAATATATATCTCCAAGTGAGCCCACGTGCTCTCACAAACCATTCTTCACATAACCATAATTAAATAATAATCAACTGGACATAAAATAATATTCTTCAACTACATGTACATCAAATACTCTCAATAATAAGAGTAAACCACCACCTCGAACTGATCCATCTCAATATTCGTCACTGCCCTCTGAAGCATGTCGTATATGACAACTGATGAGACTGGGAATCTCATCACATGAAACACATCGTTACCGAAACAAATCACTGCCATAGCATATAAATGCTTCTTGTCGGCTTGTGCTGGACACCAGCCACATTGGTGTTTCCATGCTCCGCAGGGAGCAAACAGAGAAACACCTGTCTCAACGTGCTTTACGCACGCTCTCCAGAAATCTAAATACATATTCTCACTTCAAAGTAACCCATAAATATATACAGTAGAATAATCAATAATCGTGAAATACACTCAATTACTTTTACACTAAAGAATAAAATATAATTACTCTTGACTTTAACAAAACTGGAATTAACACGAAAACTATCTCATTCCTTTACTGGGGAAAATTATCTTAATCTGCTTCCACCCACGTGTCAATTCACGTAACATACAGGCTTATAACAAGCTAAGAGTGTTACCGCAGACCCCTTGGCGCCTTCTTTATTCACCGCGCCGCCTTTCATGACCACGTGGCCGCCATCTTGATATTTTCTAATATCATCTAAATTCAAGTAATAGATGCTTCTCTGTCCAGTTTCATGTATAAAACACTCTCCTACTAAATTTGCCCGGCCTGATGACTGAAATACTTGATACTAAATTCTCACATCTGGATTTAGGCTTAGCGTGCCTCATAAAACCTATCAACCATTATTTTCACTCATCTATCATTTCGAGACTAAATCATAATGCCCTAAAAAGACATTTCCTTTGGGAACACATCTATCTATTTATTTAGACCTAATTCACTAAACATTAAAATAGCCACATCGATATTATTTCAGAATTATATAAAACTAATGCTAATTTAAATTAACTCACGTGTCATGTCTTTGTGTTCTACTGCTTACCCACACAGGGCGCCTCGTTTCTCTCTCTGGGCGGTTCTTGCAAAAATCGCTCATTCGCCGGCTAGGCGCTTCTTATATAGGCCCTATGGCGCATCACTCACTGCGCACTGGGCGTATTAATCTTGGCTACTTAAATATCACACGCGATTATCGCTTTAGGAATAGCGAAAACACAAATAAAACCTACAGCTATTTAATATAACCCTTACTTACTTACTTACTTAGTCGTTCCCCTTCTACCGTGAGGTGTAGAGGTTTTTTTAATATAACCCACGAATATCAAATATGACTCACAACTATACACCACAATTAATTTCTAGGCATTATTATGGCCTAATTACATATCTTCTACTTCAGATTTTTCACAACCCAGGCTCGCGCCGTCACGTGAGCTGACAGTCACGTGGGCCGACCGAAAATATATGGGCGACAAACATGCCTTGAACTGAAGTGGGGGTGGGGCCTCAGGGGTGTCTTCCCGGCCCCATCACATATCTCCCTCCTGCTTTTGTTGTCGTCCCGACAACATCACTCTCTCTGGCGCTTCAGTTGTAACCTCTCAGATCGTCTCGGGGCAGGACCCTCTATCGGCTGCAGGGCATACCAGCCTGGTTCGGGCATTAGCCCATGCACGTCCTCCCCAGGGTCTGTCTCATCTGGCGAAGCTGGTGCCTCAGGTAGGCCTAGTGTAGCATCTACCAGATTCGGAGAATCATCTTTGTCCTCACTTCGTCTCAGTTCGTGCGCCGCAACCCTCATCTTCAGATCTTCGTTGCCTGCTGGCCTTATCACATAAGGACCACCGCTTGCTTCTTGAATTGACGATACAATGAATTCGTCGTTGGACCACACGTCTTGTATTTTGGCCCTGTCAGTGTAGTGCACTCTTTTCCGCACTCTTTCACCCACTCGCAATGGTGTGGGGCCTGGAAGCTGATTACTTCTCTCCCTTCTGTCGGCGGCCATTTTCTGCATTCTCTCTGAAGCTTTTTGGTGGGCTATGTGCAACCTCTCTAGGTGACCTTGCAGCCACTCATCAGTCGTCTCCGGCTCTTCATCTGGGCGCGTGCCTATCATGAAGTCTAGAGGAAGCCTCGGTTCTCTGCCGAAGAGGAGGTAGTATGGTGAGTACCCTGTCGAAGAGTGGGGGGAGGGGGGGGGGGTAGAGTTGTAGACCATAACCACCTCCGCTAGATGCTCAGACCACCTTCGCTTCTGGTCGGCTGTCATGGGTCTCAGCAAATCATGCAACGTCTTGTTGAAGCGCTCGCACTGTCCGTTGCCTTTAGGATTGTAAGCTGTAGTGCGGCTCTTGTGGACTCCATATACCTTGCACAGCTCTGCGACTATCGCTGACTCGAAGTTCCGGCCTTGATCAGAGTGTATCCTCTGAGGAGCTCCGAGATACTGGAACCACTTTTCCACCAGGGCCTTGGTGACTGTTGTTGCTTTTTGGTCTCTTGTTGGTATAGCAATGGTGTACTTGCTGAACACATCTGTCAGCACTAATACATTCTCAAACCCTTTGGAATCCCGCTCTAGCAGTGTGAAATCCATTGCTACCACCTCAAGTGGTCTGGAGGCAATCAAGTTTCCCGATGGCCCATGAAACTTCAGTTGAGGTGCCTTGGCAATGTTACATCGGTTGCATCTGCGACAAAAGACGTCAACATCAGCTGTGATGCCTACCCAGAAGCACCTACTTCTCAGCAACTGCAGCATGCGCTCTCTTCCCTGATGGCCCACCCTGTGAGCAGAGTCTAGTATCCGTGGTTTCATGGACTCAAGTATTACCAGTTGTTTCATGCTGGATCCATCTGATCCCTTCACTGTCCGGTATAACAACCCATCTGTCACTTCGATTCAGTTACTCTGATTAAGTAGTTTCCTTGCAACCAAGGGGATCTTTCGAGCATCTTTTCCTGCAGGTCTGGTGCCATCCTTTACCATCTTCCTAACCATCGCTACCACATCATCAGCTCCCTGGAGATTTATCAATTCCTCACGCGAATAGGTGGGAAATGCTTGAGTGGTTGCTGGTGCTGTGGTTGATTCGGCCGGTACCCTTTCACTGATATCTTTCTGGCTTGTTGCTGTCATCAACCCTATCTCATATGGTATCTGGGTAAACTCTCCGATAACCTCAGCTGTTATGCCACTTATTGCAACATCTGCATCATCCTCCAGTTCCTCGCCTGCGGTTTCAATAGGAAAACGGGACAAATAATCTGCATTTCCATTGGCTCTTGCTGCCCGATGTCGGATTGTGTAGTTAAACATCGCCATCTGGGCCATCCATCTCTGCTCTATAGCTCCCAGTTTAGCTTTCTCCCAGAAGGCCAGACCCCTATTGTCTGTAAATACCTCTACTTGTGATCCTAGCAGGTAACCTCTGAACTTCTCAGTCATGGCCCACTTAAGACCTAGCAGTTCCAGTCTCATACTGCTTTTTGAGTTTCTTTCAGAGGGTCGAAGTGTGCGACTTGCATATGCCAAGACTTTCTTTGTTCCATCTTGCACTTGCGAGAGAATTGCTCCCAATCCTTCAAATGATGCATCTACCTCCAGGATAAATGGTAGCGAGAAGTTAGGGAACCCTAGTAGCGGTGTGGAGGTTAGTGCCTTTTTCAGTGTCTCAAAGGCTACAGCACACTCTTCTGTCCACAACTCTCCTATGGGTGACTTACTTCGTCTTTTAGTCTGCATGCCTTGATTGAGCGCAGCTACTAAATCATGTAGCGGTTTGGCTATCTTTGCAAAGCCCGGCACAAATCTGCGGTAGTAACTGGCCAATCCCAGGAATGACCGTAACTCAGTCTGGGAACGTGGTACAGGGGCCTCTTGAACAGCCTTCACCTTGTCTTCCATAGCTCCTATTCCGTCTGCTGATATAGTATGCCCCAAGAATTCAATCGTTGTCCTGAACAGCTTACACTTTCCTCCATTCAACTTCAGCCCTAGCTGGCGTAGCTTAGAGAATACTTTCTCCAGTCGGCTCAAATGGTTAGGGAAGTCAGCAGAGTACACTAAAATGTCATCAAGGTATACTAGTATCAGCTGGAACACTAAATCATGCATACTGCTCTGCATTAATCGTTGGAAAGTGCTAGCAGAGTTGGCTAAGCCCATAGGCATCCTGGTGTATTCATACAGTCCAAACGGGGTAGTGAAGGCGGTTTTCTCTTGGTCTTTCTCATCCATTGCTACTTGATAGTAACCACTTGCCAGATCAAGTGATGAGAATATCTTTGCTCCTCCTAGCGCATCCAGGTACTCGTCTACTCGGGGTAGAGGGTATGCATCCCTCTTCGTCTTGCTATTGAGTGCCCTGAAGTCTACGCAGAGTCTAAGCCGACCATCCTTCTTCCGGACCAAAACTATTGGGGAGGCCCAAGGACTGCAACTCTCCTTGATTATTTGTTTGTCAAGCAATCCTTGTAGGTGATCCTGTACCTCTTTATAGAAAGCAGGAGGTATTCTCCTGTAAGGCTGCTTAACTGGGGTGTCATCTGTTAATGGGATGGTGTGCTTTACCCTGTCCGTGTACCCTACATCTGTCTCATCTGTGGCAAAAGATCGGCATAGCGTCTCAACAATGCTCTTACTTCCTGCTCTTCAGTCTCACTGCCCTCAAACCCGGTCAGGTCAATTGGGCACATCTCTTGCTCTGGATTCGTGTATGGTGGACTTGCTGACATTTCTACCTCTTGAGCTCCTACAACTCTGAAATATGTGCTATAGTCCACCCCAGCTTCTGTCAGTATTCCTACTTGTGTCCCGGGAGCTAAAAACAAGTCCTCATCTCCCAAATTTATGGCCTGAATATCACAGGACCCACTTCTAAGAACAGTCAATGTATGACTCATAATCAGCCCTCTGTGTTCTAAGTCTCTGTTAGGCTCAAAGAGAAAAGTTCTTTCTGACTGGCCTCCTCTCCTGCATTTGACTGTTATGGCCCTGATCGATCGAGCAGGTATGTGGGTTTGCTTTCTCCCAGCTACCCATACTTTTTTAGAGTCTGATTTCTGCGTCATCCCCTGATCCCTTGGAGGGTCCCATCTTAGTATGTTCTGTATGTTTGGGATTTCCACAAGGACATTAGTACCTATGATCCCTGGTGTTTTCTTCTGGTTTCTAGGTCCTTGTACTTCCTTGACAACATAAACCCCACAGTTTTTCACTACTGTGCACCCAACTTGTGTGTCCACCACTAAGTGACCAATATATGGAATGGTGGCACCATTTGCTGCTGTCAGGCGCACCCATCTACCCTCATCCAAGGGGAGCCCTCCAAACATCTCCCTGAAACATTGCTCTGTGATGGTAGACACCTGTGAACCTGTGTCAAACACACAATTTACCTCTTTCCCTTCCATCAGCACTACTCCTTCAGGCCGACCTCCTACCATCTTGATCCGGTTTTCTTGGTGCTCGCCCTTCACGTTTCTTTCTTCAAGCTCCTGGGGATTTGGTCCGCTGCTGGTCGACATTTCCTGTGATGGTTGAATCTCTAACCTTCCTTCTGAGTGGCGGTCCTTCTGCCTGCGCTCCACTTTGTGTGATGCCCTAGCCACAGAGTTACCAAACGGACAGCTCGCCACTAAATGTTGTGCTGACTTGCATTGGAAACATCTTCTAGGTAGAGGACCACATGGACACCTGGCAGCTATATGATTCCCAAAATCAGCGCAGTTATAGCACCTATTCTCTGGCTGCCATTCCATAAATGACGTTTCTTTCTACTTCTGTACCTGCGGCTGCCCCCGTGGCGTCTAGAGATGGTTCTCCTGTTAATGACCCCCACTTGCCGCACCAACATCTCAGTCTCCCTATTATTTGGAGAAACAGGCCCTTTCCTTCCATTTACATTCTTCCTCATGCCAACCTGTAGTTGTCTGCCCCCTCTACCTGTACTCTTTCTATTTGAGTCACAAAGCTCCCCTTCCACAGCCTGACTCCCAGCCACAGAGGGGTCTAGTTTAGTGCCTGTTGTGGGCATTCCCTCTGTACATGCCCTAAATTTTTGCACCGAAAGCATCGGATGGTCCTCGCCGGCCTTCTCTGCCTGTCTTGCATTTCAGCCATCTTGCGCTTCAGCTGTGCGACCTCTGCTCTGAGTTGCTCTACTTCGGCGTTCCCTTCATGTGACCTGGGTGCCATTTCTTCGTCGGATGCTGTGACTGTGGCTATTCCAGCTCTTGCTGCTTGACCACTCCCGGTCCATCTCAGAGCATCATCTCTTATGGACACAAATGATACTGCAGGCTAGCGTTGGACCCTGTCCTCCATCATTCTCCGCGTCAAGTCGTCCCTTAGACTGGCAACAAACTGGTCCCTTAGCACCGTTTCGTCAATCTTGACACCATTGGCTTTCTCCTGCGCCCCTGCTGCCTGCTCAAATATCTCATGAAGCCTATGGGCAAACTCACGCACCGATTCCCTTGGCCCTTGGTACGCTGAATAAAATAGCGCCATTAGTTCTTGGGTGCTCCTCGATTCCCCATACACCCTGAGTATGGCCTGAAGCATTGCCTCCGGATCATTGTCTCTTACTTGTATCCGCAGCTCCCTGCGGACAACTGGGGTTACACTGTCGAGGATCACATCGGCTTGGTCCTCCTTACTCATGTAGCCGGACCTCCATGCAGCTCTAACCTCCCTTGCATAGTCCTCCGCATTTGGCCCTGTGCGTTCCCCAAAAGTTCTCACTTTCTTGTGGGTGGGCACCATTATGCACCGCATGTGTTCTGGCTGGGGCAGTGGACCTGCTACTGATCCCTTACTTTGCACCACTGATGCACCGACCACTTGTGTTGGATCTACATCCTCGTGCTCCCCTCTGCTCGTAGCACGTGTGCTCCTCGTGGCCATCTTGCTGCCAGACCGCACTGCTGGGTGTTTACACTATTTGTTCGTTTGCTGTTTGCTCGGTGTCACTGTCTGCCTGATCCTGTCGACGACGCCAATTGTGGTAGGGTGGGCGAGATGTTGATGATGATTATATTGTGATATTTGATCTCTCTCTTTTCACACTCGCACCGACCCGAACAACAATAAAACTCTTGATTCTAGGGGCAGGGGCTGTATTTATTTTTACAACCCATTCAGTGACTCAGCAAACATTAAACAAATAAACCAGCGAACATAACAAACAAAACACCCAGCATGTGCCCGATTGCTACTCTGAAGACGCAAACAAAGCAACGGCTGGTTAAAATCATAGTTAAATAATGATACTCTCCACACGCACAAACTCATGCGTGTCGTCCAGTGCGACTAGTATGATGTTGTGCATGAGGCTGGCAACCTCACTATGTAACACAGATTGCTACCGAAACCACTACTGCAAGGGCACACTCTCAGCTATCACACCTACACACACACTCATGCATGTCGTCCAATGAGACTAGTATGGTGTTGTGCATGAGGCTGGCAATCTCACCGTGTAACACAGATTGCTACCGAAACTACTACTGCACGAGCATCTGAATGCTTCATACGGATGAAACCACACTGGTGGCCCCATGCTCCCTTAGGAGCGGAGAAGAGAAATATATATCTCCAAGTGAGCCCACGTGCTCTCACAAACCATTCTTCACATAACCATAATTAAATAATAATCAACTGGACATAAAATAATATTCTTCAACTACATGTACATCAAATACTCTCAATAACAAGAGTAAACCACCACCTCGAACTGATCCATCTCAATATTCGTCACTGCCCTCTGAAGCATGTCGTATATGACAACTGATGAGACTGGGAATCTCATCACATGAAACACATCGTTACCGAAACAAATCACTGCCATAGCATATAAATGCTTCTTGTCGGCTTGTGCTGGACACCAGCGACATTGGTGTTTCCATGCTCCGCAGGGAGCAAACAGAGAAACTCCTGTCTCAACGTGCTTTACGCACGCTCTCCAGAAATCTAAATACATATTCTCACTTCAAAATAACCCATAAATATATACAGTAGAATAATCAATAATCGTGAAATACACTCAATTACTTTTACACTAAAGAATAAAATATAATTACTCTTGACTTTAACAAAACTGGAATTAACACGAAAACTATCTAATTCCTTTACTGGGGAAAATTATCTTATTCTGCTTCCACCCACGTGTCAATTCACACAATATAACATAGCGTAACATACAGGCTTATAACAAGCTAAGAGTGTTACCGCAGACCCCTTGGCGCCTTCTTTATTCACCGCGCCGCCTTTCATGACCACGTGGCCGCCATCTTGATATTTTCTAATATCATCTAAATTCAAGTAATAGATGCTTCTCTGTCCAGTTTCATGTATAAAACACTCTCCTACTAAATTTGCCCGGCCTGATGACTGAAATACTTGATACTAAATTCTCACATCTGGATTTAGGCTTAGCGTGCCTCATAAAACCTATCAACCATTATTTTCACTCATCTATCATTTCGAGACTAAATCATAATGCCCTAAAAAGACATTTCCTTTGGGAACACATCTATCTATTTATTTAGACCTAATTCACTAAACATTAAAATAGCCACATCGATATTATTTCAGAATTATATAAAACTAATGCTAATTTAAATTAACTCACGTGTCATGTCTTTGTGTTCTACTGCTTACCCACACAGGGCGCCTCGTTTCTCTCTCTGGGCGGTTCTTGCAAAAATAGCTCATTCTCCGGCTATGCGCTTCTTATATAGGCCCTATGGCGCATCACTCACTGCGCGCTGGGCGTATTAATCTTGGCTACTTAAATATCACACGCGATTATCGCTTTAGGAATAGCGAAAACACAAATAAAACCTACAGCTATTTAATATAACCCACGAATATCAAATATGACTCACAACTATACACCACAATTAATTTCTAGGCATTATTATGGCCTAATTACATATCTTCTACTTCAGATTTTTCACAACCCAGGCTCGCGCCGTCACGTGAGCTGACAGTCACGTGGGCCGACCGAAAATATATGGGCGACAAACATGCCTTGAACTGAAGTGGGGGTGGGGCCTCAGGGGTGTCTTCCCGGCCCCATCACACTATGTAGATAAGACTGTATGTACTCTTCTTCTTCTTCTCATTCGCTGTTGTTTAGTAATGTCTACACAAGATGTCCGTTTCTCCGGATGTATGTTGCTGTGGTTGAAAGTTCTTCAAGACTCCAGAACAAATTTGTGTGGATGTGCGTGTCTGTGGCTAAAGTTCAGTCCACAATTGACTAAGCATATGGCAGTCTTGCAGGATATGTTTGGCTGTCTGTGTTGCCTGTCCACACGTGCACAGGGGTGATGGGCCCAATCTCAGTCTGTATAAGTGACTGTTCAGTCTGTTATGTCCTGTTCTAATACGGAACAGGATCACCTGTTTTGCTCGATCAAGATAGTGATAGTTGTCTCTTTGTTGGTCAATTTTCCTGATGGCCTTGATAAGGGTCTTCTTTTCCTGGAAGGTGATTGTTTGTTCTTTTTGTTCCTGTGTTGCTCCCTCTTTTGCTAACGTATCTGCTCTCTCATTCTCTGGTATGCCACAGTGTGATGGTATCCACTGTAGCACTACACTTCTTTTGATATTTATTTCGCATAGGGCTTTATTTAACTCTGGCAAATTATCACTGTTGAGGGCTTGCAGAACTGACATTGGATCGGTAAGAAATACAACCTGCTGACATTGGCTTATTGTGTTATTTATTATTCCTGCAGCAATGCGTAAGGCCTGTACTTCAGGGGAGTAGTTTGAACAGAATATTCCAGTAGGTGAACAGGTGGATTCGTTTTCTTTGTCTGGATAGATCACATAAACTCCTGCGCCTCAGTTCTTCTCTGCTCTTGTGGTAGATCCATCAGTATATACTTGAATCCATGCTTCTCTGGGATATATTTCCTCAAACATGTCACATGCTGCTGTTTTCCTTTGGAGAGTATTTAGCTCTCCCATGGGGCAGGTGGTAGTTATGAAGGTCTTAATGCTAAAATTTTGATGTTGTTCCCATGGGGTTGGGAGGAGTGTGGGAATAATTTCCTAGTGATGTCTGGTAGTTCATCCTTGTATGATCTAATTAGTTTTTTGGACCGATGCATAAAACTGCTTCTCTTCAACTTCCCACTGGCTAAATATGTAAATCTAGTTTTCACTGGATGTGCTGGCATGTTCTTGTACTTTTCTGCTTGGATCAGGGTCTTAGTGTCTCGTCTGTAGGATAGAGGTGGAGTACCTGTGATTTTTGTCCATTTCGTTTATTGGTGGGGTCTTCATGGCACCCGTGATCATCCGAAGCGCTTGATTTTGTAACTTATCCAAGGCTTGTAGGTGTGATTTGGCTGCTGTAGAACATGCTGATCCGTACTCTAATATAGGTCTTATTGCACGTGTATAAACTTTCTTTAGTGTCGTTTCGTTAGCTCCTCAATTTGATCCATCACTTCTCCTCAGTATGGCAAATTTTCTTCTTGCTTTGGCCTCTGTTCTCTCGATGTGGGGCCCTCATGTCATTCTCTTATCTAATGTAATGCCCAAGTACACCGGTTCCTCGTCTGTTTGAACATGTATATTACCAAGTCGTTTCTCTCCTGCTTTGTCTTTGTTTGAGAGCGTGAAAAGTGTTGTTGAGGATTTTTCAGCTTTTATCAGCACCATCCATTTCTCTGCCCATGATGCTATGTTGTCTGCTGTCCTTTGTATTCGCTCATTGGTGATAGTTAGATGTTTTTCTACACACCACACAACCAAGTCATCAGCGTAAAGCGCTGTAGTTATTTTGTTCATCACAAATTTTTATACAAATTTGATATATACATATTCTATACATATGACACATTTTTTAAATTTTTATCAGAAAAGATTTATTGTAAATTTCTAAAATCAAGATTAGTTTTGCTGACTTTTCTTTGGTGTTACAGTGATGTCTAATACTGTAAGATTATGTCATATTTGTATTTAATCAATGGGGATATTTCTAGTAATTCAATACCTTAGTGAAAAGTGGCCTGTGTTGAGCTTGTTTTCTCTGTTTTTTGCGGCAATGTCATTTTTGCTATTAATTCATGCTTCCTTCGTTTATAATAATGTTCATTAGCTCTGGCCGTATATTATTTTATGTTCTCTGATTGTCAGTTAACCTTTTATCTCGAGCAGATCGTGCTTCTTTAAAAGTGGCGAATGATGGGCCAAATTATTATAATTTCAACTATATTTAGTTGAAAAGTCCGTTGTGGTGAGAGTCCACATAATACATTTTATTGACGGCATGGGTTCCACAAGACATTTCATCAATTGAATATACATAATGTTCATGCAAATATAAGAATCGTCTCCTGAGTTTACTTCATTAATTGTCACCATGTCTGGCTGTTACTCGCGATTCCGTAGGTCGGTAATCCGGTAATGAACAGCTAGAGTTGAGCGATCATTATGATTTGGATACTTATTAATCAAAATTCTCCCTAAAAATATACTTGATCTGAAGAATAATTCACTTCATCAAAATGAGACGTTATCTGTATCCATTTCCAATAGGCAGACCCTGGTGCCATCTAAATAAGAAAATCCTCTACACCATTACTATCATCAACGGGATTCTTATAAAATCGCGTCCGTCTAGGACCGAATCCAAATTACAAAGGGTAAAATTATACTGTCGTCACGTGCTAACATAACAACGCGACACGTCATTATAAATCCCAGCAACTCCACAACTTCGCGTACAATACCGTGAAGTGCGAAACTTCATATATATATATATATATATATATATATATATATATATATATATATATATATATATATATATCTATATATATATATATATATATATATATATATATATATATATATATATTAATTTCATTTCAAAACCTTTAATGCGTAACTTTTAACCAAGCTCACTTTAGTGGCTAACATCATAAACCTATGGTAACATTCCCCTGACCGACGGGGGTAAAAAAAATCTATTCTATAGATTTTTTTCTCATAATTGTTTCAAAAAAAATTTAAAGATTATCGACCTACGTCCCACGATGTTTTAATTAAACATTGTCGAAGGTTGTAGTCAACTAAAGTACATGTCACCAAATACAATAAAATATGCTAAGTTAACTAAACAAAATGTCAACTGTCAGAGTGTCAACTGTCAGATAGTATAGTAACTAATCATGTCTGGAACTAAAATTATGTCTTAACTAATAAGTGTGTTGCATTAATCAATATCATAATCTAAAACTAATTAACTATAAAATTAATTAAATGTAATGTGTGAAGAATGTTATAGCATCAAAATCTACATAAGTAAAATAAAGTATGGTCTAATTGTTAAAGAAAGTAAAGAAAAGTAAGGAAAAATTAAGAATGCATTAAGAGAAAGTAATAAGAAATTAATAGAATAGAATAGAATATATGTTTGTAAAAGAAATTATCTAAGTAACTATAACTAAATTAATCTATCAACTAATAATATAGAATACATATAATAATATATCATCATTATGTTAACATACGTTATTATAATCAACAGTTCCTTAACTAATGTACTTATATTAATTAGTTGTGTGATACTGTTTGTATTGAAATTATTTTCTCTTCACTTTATTTAATCACAATAAATTACTGAAATAACTAGTGTCAATTCCAACGGATAAGCTGTCTTTATTCCATCGTTGTAAGTAATGTTCCATTAACAATAATTCATGTAGCCATTAATGATCCTCAGTTCCAATGACAGTAGTTGAAATTACGTATATAAGTCAGTTTGATCCTATTTTCAATTTGTATCTTGATAGAAGAATGCTTGAAATCGATTGAGTTATTTATGGACACTAACCAAAGTCCATTAACATACAAACGAACTCGATAATGTCATGCAATTGTTTGAAACGTAGTATTACTATTTTGACCATTTGACGAATGTTTCTTTTTCATTTATTTGATTCATGCTTCTATAAGTTCTTGCAATTCGAAATTACATGATGAAAGTTTCCACTGTTTGCGAACGACGTAATGTTTGTTTTTTTCTTCCATTATGAGTTGTAGTTTGTCATATCTTGAATACGGCTCAACAACTTTCAGCGTATAAACAACTTGAGTTCATTGAGTCATGTATTTGTACATCGCTTGACGAGGACGGATGGCGAGATAAAGTATCTGCCATTACATTTTCGAAAACTTGACTTGTCCCAAACGTAATCTGGATCAGACAGAATTGATAGCATAATTGAATGTTAACCATCAGTAGCTTGTTCTAATGTCCCCAGAAGCAAGAATTTCGATATCATCTCAAGACGTGTAATGTCCCAGGAGACCTCGACATTTGGAATCGTAAATTCGTCATATACCCCGATATTGAACTAGTTTCAATAGTAAATTTGGTCATGAGGGATACCAATACTCGAGTGTAAACTGCCTGCATCTGACGAAAAACAGTACATTTTTATTCATTTCTGGCAACATAAAAATAGGTTGCCTGGAAGAAATTGATAAAATTCAATTACAAATTTTGTTGCAGTCTGGATTCCACGTGATTTTAGTAAGCATGTCTATCCACAAACGAATAGACAATATACTATACTATGCTGCATTGGCTGAGCATAGTGGAACAATCGACAAAGTTACTGTTCATACAAGGCATGGTAAATAACAAAGACGAAAAGACAAAGTGTCATTGTAGACAAGACAACAAAATGTTATATAAAAGAAAAGCTCACACTAATCAACCTATGTAGGAATAGGTGACTAGGAAAGAAGATAAACGATGACTGCATATGCTGAGTCATCAAAGAATGTGATCCTAAATGCAAGTATGAATGGCTAATATCTGCGTGAAACAGAATCAGGTACTAATTGTAGCCTGAGAGAATGGTGATGAAAGTAAACACCATTGTCACGCTCCATAACCGAACGAGCATCATTATTGTTACGAAATGTAACCACAGCTTCACCATACCTGTTGTTGGTAGGTGGCAACAGACGCACAAACCTAACGTCTGCCGTATAATTAAAGAAATTCCCAAGTGCCTGCCATGTAGTACCTTGTGGCAGATTACGCACTAGAATAATGCGAGAATATGCACCTTATCCAATATAGGTAGTCTCATTGTCACGAAACTGTAAACAATGAAGGTATGTATTTCTAGTCATATAAGAAGAATTGACTTTTCCCTTTCCCATATACGTAGTATTCTTATTAGCTGTTGTATCATCCTGATTGAACTTAGGATGATACCTATCAGTATATAAGGCAGTAGGTTTCATGCATGTCGAATATGACTGCTTGTTAGGCAAAGGTAATACTTTGCTAACAGATTGATTTGTCTTAATTTTATTATGCAGGTTCATGTTAACCCTAACATTATTTCTCTTTTTAGTAAAGTCATCTTTACTGTTGACCACCTCAACACTTTTCTTAAGATTAGTCTCACTGAGATCCTGTTGCCAACATTTGTTACCTGAATTGGCAGTAGTATCCTGTCGAGGGAAGGTATAACTCCCCCGGAATGATTTCCTATATACAACTGGGTATGTAGATACTTTAGTATCACCCGTAGTACTTAAGTCATGTCGTAAAGTACGTTTATCATATATGTTGTTCAACCCTATCTTTTTTCCTGACAGTACATCCAATAGACCCCTCCTTCTAAATTTATTACCTTCAGAAGTCAGGAATGCAATCTCCTGCTTCTGCTTCTTATTTAACTTATCTAAGTTAGTCGTTATTTTCCTCTCACTAACAAGTAAAGAATTAAGTGAATTCAATTTAGTTGAAAATTCATCGATCTGCTGTTGCGTTGTCTTTTCTAGTTCGCAATATTTACGTTTCAATAAACTCACCTCATCTTCTAATTCTTTCTTATGCATGGCTTTTATGTTATTTGCCATTTTCATAAATCTCTTTTTATGGGCTTCCACCGTATGTGGTTATAGTAGGGCAAATATTTTTAGGCTCACGCGCTTTTAATGTGCCTCTGTTTGAGACTGTTTCTAATTATAACTACCCACAAAGTCATTTCCGACTGCAAGTACATTCTTTTCACCGCAGTGTTCAAATCGTGTTTCATATATATCTTCTAATTCTTTTTTTGATCCTCCATTTTTTTTTTTGCCATTTCCTCTTGAATAATAAATCTTTTTTATGGGCTTCCACCGTATGTGGTTAAGTAGGTTCAACTTGAACATTTTAAAAAATTATTTCCAAACAACAACAATTTTGGCCATTTTTGTTAACTGAAAATTATTAAGACCCAGCATTTGGGCAGCCTGTGCCTGAATGCTATCGTGTAGTTCTTGAACCTCAGAGTTCAAATCTCTTTTATTTCTCAAGGTAGTTTCTAATGACTCCTTAGAATTCGCCAGTTCTAACTGTAATGATTTGAGGTTTGAATTATCAACCTCGACCTGTAGATTTAATGTCTTCACTTCTTCGTTTAAATTTTTAATTAACGTCTCCTTGTCTTTAAGGATCTCCGATAACTCATTCTTCCGTCTAAGAGAAAATTCACACAATTTATTATTATCAGCATGAAATACTTCCATTATATTATTCTTATTAACTAACATACTCCCATTTACCCCTTTTTCTATTTCAATCTTTGACTTACTGCCCTATGTTGACAGAACTGTGTATATTGATCAATATCATAATACATGGATCCCAACTGCATATCATCAGTCAGAATCAAATCACATTGTATGGACTGGTCTATATAACAATCTGCTCTTAAAGCAGTATCAATCTTATTATCTGCTATCAACAACGTCACCTTATTCTTCAATACAGCATTTTCAAAATCCATTGCTGACAACTTCTTCTCATACTCCAATTTTAATTGCTGCAGCTCATCAGTAAGAGGATAACCAGATGTATGAGATCAGTTCACTCTCCTTAATCTGACTTCAGCAAGACAGACACGTCTGCCGAAGTATAAATAATGTCCTCAAGAATATCCTCTAGATAATAAAGGTTTTCTAAACCTAGTTCATTTAACAAAGTAGCAAGTAATGGTCCTTGGTACATGCATCAACCGATGCAGTACAATGCAGCGACATGTGAGCTGGGAAAGAACATCTCGTGACGACGACTTTCGGAGACAGGCTATGAATCGAAATCGCTCACGACCCAAAATCGATAGAGTTAATGAAAAAGTCAATTTACCTTGCTTTCATGAAATACACAGAAATATCACGCCTCCCGACATGTGGGAAACACTAGAGGTATTATCTCGACTAAACGAAATATCCATAAGAGGACTACACATCCCTGACAGAACAAAAATAGCGGAGATCCCCTCTTCAACGAGGCATCTCTTTCGCCATTCCAAATCGCTCACTCCCACTAGTGGTGGGCGGAAACCAATCGACCAAACAACAAGACAAGTCATGCGCAGTCCAGCGCAAAAATGACCACAGCTCAAAAGTTAACTGCATTCGATACTAACGCGAGAAGACAAATGCTTACCGAGAAAAGTGACTATAAATTCCAAGCAGTTGTTGCCCTTGCGTTATAAAACAGATATTGAAATAAAACGATGTTGCGAGAATTTATCACGCAACATATCACCACCTCCTCCCGATAAAAAAAAAATGTGGAACATATTTTTTTTTCAATATCAAAGAGCAAGCGATAAGCGGCTCAAAACGCACGAATTATGCGCTGATAATTAATTAAATTGCCAAAACAATAGGCTAATTATAGAGTGTCTGGTGAGGATATACCTCAACAGAAAAATAAATATGTCTCAAAAAATATTCACATCGGGGAGGTGTCACCAACACACATCACGTTAGCATGTAAACACAATATACGTATGCAAGTTACTATAATCATCATTAAACAGCATACTCTAATATTGTCTTTAAAATGGATGTACAAATCTGATAGGAAAATTTAAATAGTACATTATTTGACATGTAATGACATAAGTACATAGTAAAGTTAAACTACATGACGATCCAGGACATATGCTCTGGTATTCCGAGGGTAAGTACACAATCTAGAACTCGTAAGGTAAGTCCTCAGCTCAACAATGACATTCTGAGAAAGTACAAGCAATATAATGCTAATTAATAACTAATATGCTTCATAAGGTACAATACATTATTAATAATTGTGGCTGTTTAGTAAACTAACGGCCCTTATATTAACTACTCAGTCCTCCTCTATCATTTTAAAAAACGAACAGAAGAAGATGACAACAAAGCACGATAGTGTGTACATATAAAGTAAGTACAGATGTGCTAATCTATTGTAGAAATATAGGTGTGTTATGACTCTGTAATATATAGAAATATAGGACAGAAGTATTAGTTGGAGTCATGTGGGCATCTAGACAAAATGTCAGCCATCACATTATCCGCACCACGGATAGCTCGTACCGTGAAGTGAAAAGGTTGAAGAGCTATAGCATATCGAGTGGATCTCGAACTCTTCAAATTCTTAGTCTGAATAGCTGTAAGAGCTTTCTGATCAGTCTCTAGAATGAAATGTGCGCCCAGGAGGAATCTTTGTAGCTTTAGAATTGACCAAACCATCGCTAACAACTCACGGTCTAAAACCGAGTAGTTCCTCTCTGCCGCATTTAGTTTTCTAGAAATGTACATAACAGGATGCAGAGTATTTGCATATTCTTGCATCAGTGCTGCTCCAATCCCAGTGGATGAAGCATCACTCCGAAGAAAAAAAGTCCTATCAAGAGTAGGTAATCTTAAGATGGGAGGAGAAGAAAATATATTCTTGATTTGGTCTAGTGAAGATTGGCATTCTTCAGACCAACGGACCAGATTAGGCGAACCTTTCTTCAACAATGTTGAGAGAGGTGCCATGATCGAAGATAAATTTGGAATAAATCTCCCAGAAAATTGAATTAAACCTAAGAGACTCCTAACTTGTTTCTTCGTTTTAGGAACAGAGATGTTCAGTATTTTGGAAGTATTGTGGTCTTCTGTCTTCAAGAGACCATGACCAACACGATGACCCAGGAAAGAGATTTCACCAAAACCAACAAAAGCTTTAGAAGGTTTTGCTGTCAAATTATTCTCACGTAGAGTGGACAGTAAGTCATATAACCCTAAATAGTGATCTTCCCAGGTATCACTGAAGAGACAGATGTCATCTAAGTATGCGATGACATCCGAACGATGTGACAGAATTCGACGCATCATGCGAACGAAAGTGGCAGGGGCGTTCATGAGACCAAAAGGCATAACATTCCATTGAAATAGACCCCTAGGTGTAGAAAAAGCAGTAAGAGGTTTGGCATGCTCTGCTAAAGGCACTTGCCAATAACCTTTAGACAAGTCAAGTTTAGTGAAGAATCTAGAATTAGAAAGTCTAATCAGTAGATCTTCTAACAAAGGCATCGGTTCAGCGTCGAACTTTGTGACCTGATTCAATTTGCGATAATCAACGCAAATTCGTATGTTCTTATCCTTCTTCCGGACAATAACCATGGAAGAAGAATATGGTGAAGTCGATGGTTCAATTATATTTAATTGAATCATTTCATCCAATTCCTTTTCCACTTGCGACTGAAAGTGTATAGGAATAGGATACGGCCTAACCCTAATTGGATTATTGTCGGTAAGAATTATGTCATGTTCTATGACATCTGTGTGTCCAGGAATGTCAGTGAGAACATCCTGAAATGTTTGTAACATCGACGAGACTTGTCGATGTTCGTCACCAGAAAGATTAGGAGAAACAGAAACGTTTTTCCAAGATTCCGTGGAATGTAATGGAACCACTGGAAGGGGAAGGTTGACATCAGAGAAGGTAGCTTCCTCATCCTGAATGACAGACAGGGATGAATAATGACCGTGAGGTGCAGGAGCATCATCCGTTGCCTGGAAAATAGGCAGCAAATAGTCCGGACGTTCGTGAAATTCCGAAAGCATGTTTATGTGGAAAGTTTTATGCTTTCCATCAATATCGACCACATAGTCAACATCGGAAATCCGAGAGACTATTGCATACGGACCTTTCCATGCAATAAGAAGTCTATTTTCCCTACTGGGGAGTAGGACGAATGCTTTGTCACCTGGACAAAGTTGTCGTAGACATCTATTCTTGTTAGCAAACTGCCTTGCCTTCTCTTTAGCAATTTCTGATGAAGCAGTTGCTAGCTTACATGCCTCAATGATCTTTTGTCTAAGAGCAGCAATGACATACTCATATGAGGATTGAGTTTCATCGCTAATATCATCGGCAGTGATGAGATCGTGTAATAAAGACATAGGGCCGCGTGGACGCGCGCCAAAGACAAGTTCGAAGGGAGAAAATCCTGTGTGTTCATTAGGGACTTCTCTATAGGCAAAGAGAGCCGCGGGTAAAACCCTGTCCCAATCTTGAGGATGATCTTCAGTTATCTTACCAAGCAAAGTCTTGAGCGTTCTATTCAGACGCTCAACTAACCCATTAGACATAGGATGGTAGATACTACTGAGAGATCGTTCAATATGTAAGGTAGACATTACCTGTGACATAGTGTCAGATATGAGTTTGAGTGCCATGGTCTGACAATATTTCTCTGGGGAACCCCAAGCGAGAAAATATCAACCAAAGAGCATCTGCGATATCTGTAGTAGATATGCTCTTAAGAGGAATAGCCTCTGGCCAACGTGTGCACATATCGACACATGTAAGGATAAACTGATGTCCTCTGGCCGACTTGACCTTCTCAAAAAACGACAGCACTGGAACCTTGACAGCAGCAACTTGCTTGACTTGCGTAAAAGATAACAGCAGTCCGAGTTATCCGGCAACATGTAACAACGCCGGGTACTGTCAAATTCTTGTTTTCCGTCAAAAAGTTGAAATTTTGACTTTCGGGCAACGCCGAGTACTTTGAAAATTTTGAAGATGTTGACTGTATTGAAGAATGTTAATTTCTTGAAGGATGCTGATGAATTCTTGTTGAAAATGAAGTGGGTAAGGGACCCCGTGTTTGCTAGTACCAGAATCAAACCAGCTTATGGCCACCAAATGATGCGTGATGCCATATGATGATGGATGGCATCCGCATGTCTGGTTTTGTGTAGTGTGTAGATGTGTTCAGTCAAAACAATGTTCATGCAACAATAACAGGGCAATCCACATAGGACGTCAGTAAACTCACGACGTATAAAGTCAATGAGTCTTGAAACAGCCGTTGACGTTTTTCTTCATTATTTATTGTGGACGCCACAGTGACAAAATGGTTACGCAAATGTGTAGGCACATCAAACAGTCATTATCACAGCAACATTCAATACAGCAATAAACGGTAGACAGCATTACAATGATGAGTCAGATGCATGTTATATTTCAAAGTGCTGTAAATGTAGTCAGGTGGAAAACTCCATCCTTTTCTATAACAGCCAGGAGATAACCAGATGTATGAGATCAGTTCACTCTCCTTAGTTTGACTTCAGCAAGACAGACACGTCTGCCGAAGTATAAATAATGTCCTCAAGAATATCCTCTAGATAATAAAGGTTTTCTAAACCTAGTTCATTTAACAAAGTAGCAAGTAATGGTCCTTGGTACATGCATCAACCGATGCAGTACAATGCAGCGACATGTGAGCTGGGAAAGAACATCTCGTGACGACGACTTTCGGAGACAGGCTATGAATCGAAATCGCTCACGACCCAAAATCGATAGAGTTAATGAAAAGTCAATTTACCTTGCTTTCATGAAATACACAGAAATATCACGCCTCCCGACATGTGGGAAAACACTAGAGGTATTATCTCGACTAAACGAAATATCCATAAGAGGACTACACATCCCTGACAGAACAAAAAAATAGCGGAGATCCCCTCTTCAACGAGGCATCTCTTTCGCCATTCCAAATCGCTCACTCCCACTAGTGGTGGGCGGAAACCGATCGACCAAACAACAAGACAAGTCATGCGCAGTCCAGCGCAAAAATGACCACAGCTCAAAAGTTAACTGCATTCGATACTAACGCGAGAAGACAAATGCTTACCGAGAAAAGTGACTATAAATTTCAAGCAGTTGTTGCCCTTGCGTTATAAAACAGATATGAAATAAAACGATGTTGCGAGAATTTATCACGCAACAGTGTCCATCACAAATTCCTCAAGAGCAGGGCCTTGTAATCTATCTTGTATACCATCCTAGAGTAGCTCCTCTAACACAGGCAACATGCTCTCCACAGACATGGTTATATCTATAGTTACTAATATATATATCAACCAATCAATTATATGTGCCCAGTGGACAACGTAGTACTATAACTAGAACAGTGTACTAAATACCCTTCAATGTGCCTAATATAATCAAGGCAAGATATAAATTTATAGTTATTTATCAATATATTATACCATCATGCCATAGTCATGATGAACAACTAATAGTGACTTGGACTACTAGTGCAAATTGATGCAGTCATTCAGTCATCAAGTATTTTTTAAATCAAAATTAATCAAATGTTTTTATATTCTTATTATCTAATAATTATTTTATCTTATTATCATATTAATATCAATTATGAATTAATAAATACAAGAGGAACAATAAATTAAAGTTTTACAAGACGAAATGACTCCACAATTGACAATTTACAACCATAAAATGATTCTATGAATGAAATAGGAATCGGAAGTAGTATAAGGTTAAACTGAAATTAGGTCGAATCACACACACTAAAAACGATGACGTCACAGGACTCTGTAACTGACAAAAAATGTTATAATTATGAAATAAACGATAGTAAGATTTAGAAGAAACGCGATAGTTTACGAACAAATGACAAAAATGAATAAAAATAAACTTAGTACAGAAGAATACAATAGGTATATACGTGACTGTACAGCTAACATGTAATGTTGACCAGAGTCAGATGCAAACACAGTATGCCATTGGCAAATCTCAATGGATGCTTTGCAAATGAAATTAGTCAACTAATGCCCTATTAGAACGGTTTTAGATCTACTGACCATCTGAAGAGAGGTATTAGTTGATCTAAAACTCCCAATCCCACCGCCCGCTTAAACAACTAACAAGAACATACGGATATAATATAAAAACATGTAACATGTGATCATACATCAGATAGACATGCCTACACAAAGCAAATGGACTACTGTTTGCATTATCAGACCACAAACGGGTACTTAGATTTTTGTGTTCGATAACTTTCCCAGTACAGTGCTGGCATGCATCAAAGGCAAGGATTGATGTTTCGAACTGTTATTGAATGTTTGATAGAACTGGGTCTTTTCTGGATCCATTAATTGCGTATTATCTGGAAGCTTTCTTTTGAGTTGATGTTCGACAGGGCTTCTAACGGTCTCGGCTTTGACTTTCAGCTTGTACAAAATTGATGACGTTGGTTTGACCTTTAGTCGTCATGCGTACTGCGTCATACTTATAAAAGTCACGTGAGCGTCTGACGATACTAAACACTTCTTGGCAATGCAAATGACAATCGTTCTTCTGAATTAAAATTGATATAATCTTGGCAGGAATAGAAAAAAATTTTCGTTCCCCGCGATGGCCGCCAGACTGTTGAGCTTGTTTTCTCTGTTTTTTGCGGCAATGTCATTTTTGCTATTAATTCCTGCTTCCTTCGTTTATAATAATGTTCATTAGCTCTGGCCGTATATTATTTTATGTTCTCTGATTGTCAGTTAACCTTTTATCTCGAGCAGATCGTGCTTCTTTAAAAGTGGCGAAATATGGGCCAAACTGTTATAACTTCAACTATATTTAGTTGAAAAGTCCGTTGTGGTGAGAGTCCACATAATACATTTTATTGATGGCATGGGTTCCACAAGACATTTCATCAATTGAATATACATAATGTTCATGCAAATATAAGAATCGTCTCCTGAGTTTACTTCATTAATTGTCACCATGTCTGGCTGTTTACTTGCGATTCCGTAGGTCGGTAATCCGGTAACGAACAGCTAGAGTTGTGCGATCATTATGATTTGGATACTTTTTAATCAAAATACTCCCTGAAAATATACTTGATCTGAAGAATAATTCACTTCATCAAAATAAGACGTTATCTGTATCCATTTCCAATAGGCAGACCCTGGTGCCATCTAAATAAGAAAATCCTCTACACCATTACTATCATTAACGGGAGCCTTATAAAATTGCGTCCGTCTAGGACCGAATCCAAATTACAAAGGGTAAAATTATACTGTCGTCACGTGCTAGCATAGCAACGCGACACGTCATTATAAATCCCAGCAACTCCACAACTTCGCGTTCAGTACCGTGAAGCGCGAAACATCATATATATATATATATATATATATATATATATATATATATATATATATATATATATATATATATATATATATATATATATATATATATATATATATATATATATATATATTTCATTTCAAAACCTTTAATGCGTAACTTTTAACCAAGCTCACTATAATAGTGGCTAACATCATAAACCTACGGTAACAGCCTAGATACCTACTAGGTCTTAGTCTACTCAGAGGATTCTAGTGTCACGGGATTTACTCTCCTTGCTCTGCAATGATGGTCCACCAGTAGCCAAAATTCAGAGTATCTACTGAGGGTCTTCAAAGGTATCTACCTTCGCTCAAGATTATTCCCGGCAGTGTTGTAGATAGAATGATTATGATGTTTCTATCTCGAGGGATGTTTCATAAGATAATTCATAAATCAAGAACAATGATGAACTGGAATAATTAATTGTTAACTTTGTATCTGCCCGCCGACTTTATGAATAATTATTATGCAGTTTTAGCTCGTTCAAGTCCCCAACTGATTTAACTATGTAAAATATTTCTTAAATAGCTCTGTTATAGGAATTTAAAATGACTGAGGCATACGGGTACAGTTCACTCAAAATGATTAAATCAAGTATAAATTTGTATATTTTGTGACGAAATGGACGACCTCGTCACAATCTTTTGACTCTCCCGCAGTATCGGTACATTTCTGGTACTGATTTTTATAATGTTCTGTCACTTATCGCACTTTTCTTTCTTTTTCTCTTTCTTTATTTTTCTGCTAAGTAGCAGATATTTGATTTTATCAAAGCACCCTGTAGGTGATAAATATCACATTTGCAAGGAACGGCTGATATGATACATCACATTTTCTTGGCGCTACCCAGATTTGTTGGTTATAGGCGCGGCAGATTAACACGCACATCGGCCAGCGCTATCGGCTTAATCACCGATAAGATACGGAGTTTGCGTACTTATTCGACAAATAACGAGATTACTGTCTGTGTGACACATGTGTGCAGGCAATTGTGATATAATCACTTCCGGTCACTTGGTTAAAAGTAATCATAGATTTATTACATTTTAGACAATATGAGTCTACAAATGTGTTTGTGAGAGTGTATGCAGGGCATCAGATGTCCATATATGGTAATACGTGACCTTTTCATGCACGCACCTTATTTCACGTGGGAGTATTTTGAAATATCACAACTTTTCTGCATGATTTGAAATGATTGGATCTTTCTGATTAGATTCAAAACAACAACGCTTTAAAAAATAGGTATATAGCCTGACCATTTCGCAGTTTTATCTCACTGTGAATTTCACGCTCGCCAAGGCAACATAAAACCTCACCAGAGTGAAGACTAGATTCAAAAGTCCTATTTGTTAACCGGACCTTTTATTGGAGAACCAGATAAGACTTACAAAGCACAGGACATCTCTTTCAAATTATAATAAGGAAACCCGGGACTAGAAAACTGAAGAAACACGGAGTCAGAGGGGGAATCTAAGGTCAAAATTAAAGACATCCAAGACGCATGTAAAAGAACAATTAGTCTCTTTTATTCCTCTGAGCAAAAAACGCCTGTAGCCAAGATTGGCTTATTGGTGGTACCAGCAGAAAGTACTTTCTCTGGAATCAAGGGAAGGTAGAAGTGCACTGACGTTGTAAGAGACGCCATCATAAGAGGGTCTTTTCGACAGACGTAAAACCAACTTGGCCGTTACTCCTTGACGTTCTGGGAACGTGCGGCCCCTGAACTTTGACCAGAGACGAGCGCGCGCAGAGTGAAAAGGAACTAACCCAGCGGGAGAAGAAACTACCAATGGCAGCTAAGTGAAAATATCCGCTGCCAAAAGTGACCGCCTTTATTCAGTTAAATCCCATTCAAGTGATGAAATCCTTTTCATAACTATTCAAATGACTTCTTTTATACTGTTAAACGTAAAGTGATTATTAAATTTTGTTATTTGTAATGTTACAAATTTAACTTCGATTCAATCCTTTTAAATGTACTACATGTTTGTCTCTGTCAAACTTGCTAAACACAGACTCTAAACAGAGCTATACATTATAATAATAATTTCACTCATTAACTCAAGGTTGGGGGCTTAACGAGCTAGAATAAACCATTGCTAAATTCTTCATAAAAGCAGATTACAGAGTTAACTTGCTCAGCAACAGCTAGCATTGTTTTCGCTTATCTGAATATCTTGTGAAAACTCCCATGTGATAGAAGCTTTACTACTCTTCTATCTACATTTCGACCAAGAGTAATCTTGTGTAATGATAGACTCCAATGAAGCCTATAATATATACTTTTGAGTTTTGGTCACTGTTAGACCACAACTGCAAAGCAGGGGAGGCAATACCGTCTTTTATTTACATATAACAAAATTTAATAGTCAGTTATCGTTAACAATTGTAAAATAAATAAGGGTGAGTGAATTTAGACAGAATCTTTAAAATTTCTTCACAGATGATGGTCTTATAAGAAATAATGTTTTCTGGTTTGAAAATAGTGTTCACTTGGCAGATTTGAATGTGTACTTAGCTGCCAGTAAAATGTCGGTTGGTTTCTGCTCCAGCCGATGCTTTTCTTTGCATGTTATAGACTGGTTCACTCTCATCACTTGTCAAGTCTGGTGGCTGCGACTTGTCCCTTGTAGTATCATGAGATAATTGCAAAGATGGTCCAGCTTCTGTTAAGACCCACCTGCTGTAGGTGGCTAGCATTGACTGCAAGGCTGCTTATAAAACTCACTTGTTCCAGAGAAAGCACCATCAATTGTTACTGAGTATTGGGATTCCTGACCCCCCTTCCCCCCCCCCCCCTTTTTTTTTCTTTCTTGTTCATTCTACTATCCCATTTGCCTCAGAACTTTATCCTCTCTGAGCATTAATATTAATCTCAGTGAGTGGAAAACATCCATTGCATTTATACTGAACATGTTTACATTTACATATTCACTGGTTAAAAATTGTTAATATAATAAGTATGTACATTTTATATCATCATCCTCTCCCTGCTCCATATGAAACTTGGGACTACCTCTACTTTTGGTTCTCAATGAGAAACCCGCATAAAGCAGTCACCAGTTCTGCAGTGGTGGTTCATGAAATGATCATTCTATATGCTAAGGTTGCCATCCTCGTATGACTTGAACATCCATTAGCAAACTTCACAGCTTCAGGAAAAATCAAGAGAGCAGAAAAGGTCTTTATATATCGCCTTTATAGACCTCACAAAAGCATTTGACCTGGTTAGTAGGGATGGCCTCTTCAAAATCCTCCTGAAAATAGGCTGCCCTTCTAAAATGCTGGAAATGATAAAGTCATTCCATGACGACATGAAGGGAACAGTCCAATATGCTGGAAGCACGTCACAGCCCTTTGCCATACGAAGTGGCGTTAAATAAGGCTGTGTTCTGGCTCCGACCCTCTTCGGGATCTTCTTTGCCTTACTCTTGAAACATGCATTCAGAGATGCAACTGAAGGAATATGCCTTCACACTAGGTCAGATGGCCGTCTGTTTAATCTTTCAAGGCTGAAGGCAAAAATAAAAATCAGAAGGGTCACTATAAGAGACTTGTTGTTCGCTGATGATGCTGCAGTCGTCACTCAAAGCCAACAGGAGCTTCAGAACTTGATGAATCGCTTCACTAAAGCATGCAAGGACTTTGGCCTCACAATAAGTCTAAAGAAAACGAATGTGCTGAGTCAGGATGCGGGTGCTGCACCAGTTATCACTATCGATAACTATGAATTGGCAGCGGTGCACCACTTTACATACCTAAGGTCTACCATCAATGACAAACTCTCACTGGATACAGAAATCGACAGCCGCATTGGCAAAGCTGCAGCTACCTTTGCCCGCCTCACATCGCGTGTTTGGGGAAACTCCAAACTCACAATGAAGACCAAAGCTGCGGTATATAATGCCTGCGTCACCAGCACACTCCTATATGGCAGCGAGACCTGGACGACCTATGCTAAGCAAGAAAGAAGGCTCAATACCTTCCATTTACGGTGTCTACGCCGCATCCTCGGCATTTCGTAGACAGATAAAGTGACAAATGTCGAGGTGTTGTCACGTGCTGGCCTTCAATGTATGTATACACTGCTTAGACAGCGCAGACTTTGCTGGCTTGGCTATTCGCCGCATGGAAGATGGTCGCATCCCAAAAGATATCTTCTACGGACAATTAGCAGATGGCAAGAGAACAGTTGGGCGACCACAGCTGAGGTTCAAAGATGTGTACAAGAGAGATATGAGGGCACTGGACATGGATCCAGCAACATGGGAGGATGAAGCTGCCGATCGCACTAAGTGGCGATGCTATTTACGGCGCCACCTCAGATTGGGCGAAGAGAGGCTCGCACAACAAGCAGAGGAGGTGAGAAAACGTCGAAAGGAGCACCAGGAAAATAGGCAGCTGAGGGCTGTCACCTCAGGGGCACATTCCCATAGTCAGTTATGACTGAAGGTACTGTTATTATAATAGCAATTTTCACATGTTATTAATGCAAAATATAGAATTATAAAATGTACAACTTACACCAAAATCTCTTTTGGGAATACCGACTTCTGGCTCAGGGAAATAGTTACGGCAACCTGTTTATGATGCATCTTACACGTGGTCTGTGGGTATTACTTTGCAAATAGAATCCCACTATGATTTAGTGTTCAGGTTCCTAGGATTCCAGGCTTTCCGTATTAATGAAGTTATAGTTTTCCTGGGATACAAGTCCACACGATGCTCAAACACGTTGTCCGTTTAATTAAAGTGGAATCATGATCTTATTCCTTACTCTGGCTGTCTTCTTGACAAGTTAAATTTCACAGTAAGGTAAACTCACAAGGCGCTAAATTATAAGGCTACATCGGCCCACATCCAGATTGCTAATATTTGACAAGGCTCCAATCAGAAATGCTGTATTTTTACATTTCAAATGCCAAGCCAATAGTATGCAAGAAAAAATTTCCTGCACAACATTTGAACAAATAAATGTGTTCTTTACAATCAACACGTATCATATCACATCATCATCATTACGCTTTACACAAGCTCATTCTTAATTAACTACTACTAATTAGCTACAATATTAATATCTCATCTGTGTGTTTTATGTGAATCGTCTTTTTCCATTATCACTTTCTAACCATTACTAATCCTTTATGAGTAGATATTTAATTAATAAACCCAATAATCGCAGGATCATTATCTAGTGCTGTCGGTGTTAAATATTTACATATAGGTAAATTTCTACACTAATATGAGGTTGAGGCTTTTTCTGGTACGGAATCTAAGGGCAGAAGCTAAGATCGTGGGGAAACAGAACTCTTTCCATAATTAACCAGAAAACACTGTTCAGTGAAAAGCATTTGCATTCCCTTCTTCTTGTCCCTATCTCGAATAGGTCTTTATTCTTTCTTAACGAGCCAATTTCTAGAGATCTTCTACCTAATATCTCATAGGCTATTCCTTGCGAAAACTATTGTCGTAGCTGCCCCAATTGCCACCACACAACAGTCCTATCTCTTTGAAACACCCAGTGTTTGCCTATGGTCCTATCTATTTGAAACACCCAGTGTTTGCCTATGGTCCTATCTCTTTGAAATTTCCAGTGTTTGCTGATCGTTCTATCTCTTTGAAACACCAAGTGTTTGCCGATGGGCTTAGCTTTTTTTTATTTCCAATATACCTCTTTCATTGTTACTTATTTAAAAACCTATTTTGGTAATAGGTATCTTCTGTAAATTTACGTTAACGTTGGAGTAATATAACAGTTATCTGATTTCATGACAATGTTATATAATCTCTATCAATAAAGCTTTATTAGAACACAAGATCCCCACTTCACTATGTACAAAAACAGTTAGGTAATGATCAGCCTTTACCAACTTTTATGTACTATGTATTGAGGTTTTGTCACTATAACAAGCTTTACAGCGGTAGTTTGTAAGAGTCACTGTTATCTTCGCATTTGGTACACACATTCTCTAACTGCGCTTCATTATTATCATCATGATGCTACATTTTGATATCAAAGTTCGGCAGCAATGGTTCTCCAACGTCTACTGTCTCTTGTCTTGATGGTACACTCTGATAGACTCTTTCCTGTCCATCTCATGGTGCTATCTTCTATATATCCACATCTCAAGGGCTTCAATTTTTTCTTCTAACTGCTTGTTCATTACACACGAGATAAATTGTGGAGAATTACTCTGGCGATTATGAGTACACATTGCACACATACATATCATAGTTGACCAGATATATCGTAATTGCTCAGCTCTCAGCTAGAGTACACAAGCTTGATGGGATAACAACATACGCTCAGCATTACTCATATCATAGAAATAAATAAAGATTGAAATCCGGAACCTGCGAATAGTTGTGGCGAGATAGCTAATTAGAGATGAAGAATAGATCAAGTCAGGTTATGTGTGACCTATTGAAATAGCCCAGTCTCAGAAATGAGCACTGGTGTTTGGATGGCCCATGATATAGTCAGACTGTTAAGTTCTCTTGTCTAGATGGTAAAGTGATATAGATCAAGAGTCTACCTTGTCTTCCCGCTACGACTACACCTATGCTTTTATAAATTATTCCCAATTAATTAATTTACAAATACAGAACATGGAAATAATTTTACCACTTCAGAAGTTAACAAAATCAATCTTCTTCTTCTTCTTTGATCCGTAGCCGCCGACCGTCAAAGCAGTCAGTGGCCATCACGCCTAGTGGCGTCTTGTAGGGCAACAACAAATTGATTCCTCTTTGCTCGGTCGGTGGCCATCCTTCGTACAGTGCCCCAACTCTGGTTCATTCTTTGCATCTCAGCCTCCACAGTCCTCCGCCAGGTTGTTTTTGGTCGGCCTCTCTTTCGTTTTCCTTCAGGGGTCCAAAGCATAGCTGTTCTTGTGATGGCATCGGGGTCTCTTCTGAGGACATGGCCAACCCAGCTCCAGCGTCTGCCAGCTATGATGGTGTGCATGTCCTCTTGCTTGCTACGAGTAAGCAGATCTTGGTTAGTGATGGTATTCGGCCAAAAGATTCGGTGAATTTTTCTTAGGCATGTTGTGTGAAAAGAGGACAATTTCAACATTTCCTTCTCTGTAACTCTCCAGCATTCCGCACCATAGAGAAACACAGAAAGCACACAGCTCTGATATAATTTTAATTTTGTGCTTGTGCTGTATTGGGAGGACTTCCAGATGTTATTTAGGCTAAAGAAGGCATTTCTTGCTTTATTCATTCTTATGTTGATGTCTTTGCCTGCCCCGCCGTCTGGTGTTACTATGCTTCCTAGGTATGTGAAGGTGCCTGTCTGTACAACAAAATCAATCAATTTACTTTATTGCTTAATCTTCTCTTTTCTTTTTATTTGTAATGACAACAAGGATATGTATTTATAAATTTCATCATCATCATCAGTTGCCATCTCCACAACGAAGGTTGGCTGTAATGGATCTCCAACGTCTTCTGTCTCTTGTCTTGGTGGTGCACTCTGATAGACTCTTTCCTGTCCATCTCTTGATGTTGTCTTCCCACTTATAGCGCTGTCTTCCCCTTGCACGTTTGCCTTCAACTCTCCCTTCTGTTATGGTCTTCTGCAAGGTGTTATGCCTTTTTATGTGGCCAAAGTATTTTAGCTGTCGAACTTTGACCTCCCTCATTAGTTCTCTTTTCATACCTAGATTTTCTAGGACCTCCTTATTTGTTTTCATCTCTTTCCATGAGATACGCCCCATTCTTCTATATATCCACATTTCAAGAGCCTCAATTCTTTCTTCCAACTGCTTATTCATCGTCCATGTTTCTGCACCATACAGAAATGCAGAATATATATAACACTTTATGATTCTCATTTGTTAACTGTTTGGAACATTTCAAGAGCCTCAATCCAATGCTTCTTTATTTGCATATCTAATTGTTGTTTTATTTTTAGGACTATACCTCCTTATTTGTTTTAAATTACAGAACATTAATATATACCACTTTATGATTCTCAGTTTTAATTTGTGAGATAACTGTTTGGATGTCAGTATATGTTTAATGTTGTTGAATGTAGCTTTGGCCATTCCTATTCTCTTCTTGATTTCTGTTTCACATCTGCCATCTTCTGTTATTATATGACCGAGATATACGTAGCTCTTGACTTGTTCCAGGATTTCCCCATTTACGCTTATCTTTAATGTGGGTTTATCGTCTGTTTTGCTAATTATCATAGTTTTTGTTTTCTCAATATTAATCTATTCCTGAAATACTGTTCACTTGCTTCACTAGTTCTTGTAACTCCTGTTCGCTTTCAGCTAACAACACGGTATCATCTGCATATCTAAGGTTGTTTATTGACCTTATAAATTTACATTAATCAAAATAAGTGACAATAAATATTCACTGTTTACACAATCTAAAAAATTGTCATAGTTTACTGTCTTTTTCGCCATCTGACTAGCACCGGATTCTGGTATATTATTTGTGGTAATATTTATTTTATGCACTTAATTTCACGAAATTCCTGGTCTGTGGAGCTGCAATGCTACACCCAGTTGTTTTATAGCTGGTACTGACACACAGTTCAGTCAATATGCTGAACTACCATCACTATGTGGAGACTAGATATCCAGGAGTGGTCCAATCACTTTCGTGATCAGTTGTCACAATACTTTGGAATACACGGTTGGGTCCACGACCAGACTGAACGTCAAACCCTCAGGCTTTCAGAATACAATATGCAGGATGTATTTTCCGTGATGCTATATTCTTTTGCCATTTTCCATATTGGAATATATATTCCTATCCCCAATTTGCCATCCTCTCCCTTGGATCCATCTGTGTACACAGTAATGCTGTCTTTTGATATTTGTTGTATATATTTATTGGCTGTGTTTTTAATATTTTCTATATTATTTGTTTTCTTAAGTATTTCTGCTAGGTGGTAGTCCGTGTCTGGTTTCTTGATCTCCCAGTTCGGAATCACTGGCTTGTATTCACAACTGTTATTAATTGATGTAATTAATGTACCCAGATGGACAATTTCCTCCATACACTTCCATCCTGTAGGGTATCTAGTGGTATTCATTGGCTTGGCCTGAGTTGTTAGTTGGCATCTGGTAAAAGCTGTATGTGCTGGGTGAGACTTATCTAACATAACTCTGTTCATGTAATTTAGTCTTAACTCTTTTCTCCGTAATTCTAAGGGTATGATTCCTAAAGCCACCTCTATAGCTCCCATTGATGTTGATCTGATTGCACCTGCTATTGTACATAAAGCCTGATGCTGAATTCCATTTTCACTGCAGAGATGGTGGCAATACTAAAAGAACTAGAAATATTCTTTAATAACCCTCCCAAAAAATTAACAGTTTTAACTGACTCTCTTTCAACAATTAAAGCACTTAGAAACTTACGAGAATGTAGTAGACCTGATATAGCAGAGGAGATTTTTCTGGCTACTACATACTTATATTCCAGAAGATGTTCAGTATTAATTGCTTGGATACCTTCACATGTTGGCATAGAAGGAAATGAAAAGGCAGATAAAGAAGCCAAGAAAGGTAGATCTGATAAAAATCTAATAAATGTAGGGATGAGTAAATCAGAAATTAAGAGCTTAATTAAAGATTTAATAACAGATGAATGGAAAGCAGAGTGGGATACAAATCTGAAAAGAAGACATGCATATAAGATGTTCAGGGCTCCAACAAGAAAATGTCAGATATCTAGGGAATTGAAAATTCCCAGTAATAAGAAACTTCTCAGACTACAGCTGGGAAAAGGCTATTTCAGAATAGAAGAACCTTACTGTGCAGAATGTCTTCAAGACAATAATATAGAACATTTCTTGTTAAAATGTAAGAGGTATGACCAAATGAGAATACCAATATTGGATTATTTGCAGCCATCCAACTTACCTATAAATATAGAGGAGGTGTTGAGAATAGACAGACCCAGGGAACTGCATAATATAGTCAAACAATATTTAACACGAACTGTGGTAAAGTGGGATGTTATAAATATTTATAGGGGACTTAGTGTACTGACTGAGATCAGCTGTGAAGGTATCTGTATCTAATAAGTGTAGGGTATTTACAGATAACCTTACTTGCTACCACATTTATACCTCAGTCAGGATTATTCTGGAATATTGTGATGACTACGTTGAATGTCTAGGGTTATGAAAGCGATGAAGTGTATGTTCACAACAACCAACAGACAGATAAACAATTTAGTTTAATCCACAACTCTCTACAACACTGTGCAAATATTAGATATCCTGATTCAAATACAAAGTGAACCAGGAATCACAATCAAATGTAATCACAATTATATGTACACAATTTATATCTATGATCTTTGTATTGACATATATTATTATTATTATCATATGTGTGTAAGTTGTGAAGTAGTACTATGAGGTAATACTGGCTTTTTCAAGCTAGGTTGTTGTTTGTCATCATGACTTCAAGTGTTTGCTTTTGGTGGAAATCATATTGGGAAACGATCACAGTTCCTGTCATTTGAAACAATTTATTGTCCCTCTTTAATTAATATACTGTCAATTTTTGAGGGGGGGGGGGGGGGTACATAGGATTGAGCTGCTCTGGCCACAGAATCTTATCTGCTGTGAGGGCGGCAGGAAACAGTCTCCTCTGCTCGCTTGCTTCACCATGTTCTTGAAAAGCAATAATGGTCGCTATCTTGACCAAGGAGTAAGCTACCAGCCTCTGGATTCAGCAAAACTCAGACTAGGTGCTGCTTCAATAAGTTAGGACCAAGGTCCCACAATTCATGGAAATAATACAGAAATACGTTGACTGGCGATGAATATGGCACAAATTCCGATCTGCCTCTGTCCCAGGCTTTTATTTAGAAAAAATATAAGCTGGTTCTCAACGCACTGTTTCTGAGTAAGTTTATTTTAAAATGTGGCACTGAACTGACGCTCCTAATTGACTATATTGGCGGGTCTAACCAATCGGGCCATGTTTACACAGCTTTTCAAAAAAAGTACCCCTACTACCGTTTCCCCTAACAACAAAAAATTAGTATTTGTAGTCCGACTAATCGTGTTTCGCCTTACATTTACTTCTATCCAATCAAATAGGATTTAACATGGTGGCCTATTTCCCGTAAAATGGTGGTTTCAAAACATGCCACTGTGCGATTATTATTTGGTGTTGTCTGACACCCTCACTATTTTCTTTTGGCTATAATTTGTTAATTCCTAGACTATTTGCGTAACACTTAACATATTCTTTGTCAGCAAGTCCTAAGGAACCCAAATATATAAGTTTTAAGGGAGCGAAGTGGCTGCGTTCAAAATATGTATTTTCTTCTAGGATAGTCGTGCTGTTGCCACCTCCTCACTTCCAAACTTTAGGGTGTCTGCTGTACTGTCAGACTAATGTCAGGAGTTTAGACATAAAACAGTAGAATGTCATGTTTACTAATAAGCATTTAACAGGTTTTTAAACCTAACTCTCGTATGGGTAGTGTTTTTTGTCCCTGTTTATTTGAAAAAAAATCAAGCCTGCGTGGGGTGGCATTAATTTTATATCGCGAGACGCGTGTTAGTGTTGCATGCGTTCCTTCGTACATCGCTCTCTCTCTCTCTTTCTATCCTAAGTCCATCTGTCTTTTCATTACGCAGTGTAAAAAATGAAATTAATGCTAGTATTAATTTAGGTCATTAATCAGCTTGCGTATCTCAAGGTTTTCTAAGAAATACAGTACACGTTGTATTGTTTTTTTGAAACGCGTGTATGCTGCTATAGGCTTTACTATCAAACGTGAAACGCTACAATTTGCAGACGAAGTAGAAAAAAAGGGGGATTTTTATACGCCATTGTGACAGCACTGTACTTTTACCATTTCTCTTTCCTTTTTATTGAATTTATGAGTTAGGCTTTACATTTACTTTTTAATTTATATATGTGGATTTAGAATGTTTCACGACACGAACACATGTTAATATATAGTGGCTGGGCATGTGAAGGTCTGATGCTGTTCTTACAATGCATGTGACTTTAAACAGATGAAAGTTAATTAAATATCTGGTAAAGTCCGTTATATAACTGAACCACCAGGCCTTTACACCCCTCCATTTTAATATTATTCTTGTTCATAGTTTTTTTTTTTTTTTTTAAATTAACTTGTAGGCCTAAAAACAATTGTGATTATCCCTATTTACAAATGTGATGCCACTTTCTCATGTCGGCAGTTGTTCATATTATTTGGAATTGAAAACAATATATATCCTAATTATAACCCATCAGTGGTTGAACGGGAATTTTGTTTATTTTCATAAATTTAAAAAAAAAACAATATGCAGGACCCGGCAAGGCTGGTTCTAATGCAATTTCTCTAGGTCGAGGTGAATTTTACAGTATCAGCTCTCATACATCTGGTCCGCTCTTGTATACTACTGGATTCGTTGTGTGTGTCCTGATCTTCAAATCTCACCTCTATATAGACTCAACTTGCGGGCGTATCGGAGAGCAAATACGTCACACATTCTTTGATGACCGAAAATTCTCCCATCGGAGTGCAAAGTATGGCAGATGTGCTTTTCTAATAACGAGGATCATATCCGTTCTGTCCATCCACTCCATCTATCATTTTCACCCGTATACCATTAGTGGTAGCTTACTTTCGGCTTCCTTTTGTGACCGGATGGCCTACTCCAGCGCTTTTCAGTGCTAATTAGAGTTAGAATTATAAAAGTACATTATATTATCTGACTTTAAACCCCAAGACCAATCATAAGATATTTACCGATCTACCATCCAATTAGAAATAATAACATCCGGCCAGCCTTAGCACCGAACGAGTTTAAAACCGACTGCTTAAAGATTTCAGTGGAGTCTCATAGACCACAGTCTCAAGCTTATAAAGTTCAAAAGAGCCGTTGCACTAAAGGCGTATTACAAGTACGGGCGCGGCGATACCTCGGTATCACCCCTGTGTAATACAAAAGCCTGGGCAACTACATATTTGTGATATTATTTCTCGGACGTCCAAGGTATCTGAAGTCATGTATGAACCTGACCTTGATACGATTGTTAGTACTCCATCCTAGCGGATGTGGTGTTACGTAAGTACCGCTTCCAACTAGTTTTAGCTCTCGAATCGAACTTTATTTTCATAGTAGGTGTTTCAGCTCATAAACCGACATGCCACCATACTAAATAAGCAGTAATCCACCAAGACTCAAATCATTAAAGAAAATTAAGGAGTAAAGGAACCATTTTACTTTGAGGTTAAAGCCATCAAAATGTAACCCTTTGGCTTCGAGGCTAAAGCTGGCACAATTCATTGTACTGAATTGAACAACATTGAAATGGATCCTTGTATACAAATAAAGAGCTCGATTTATAGAATACAAGACTTAGCAATTATATGAAATTCATTTGCCACTTTTGGATGTTTTGCCAGCATCCACTATTGAACTGTTGTTGCTTTTGAGCTGCTTCAAACACATTAAAACCACTATCAAGAATATAATACAAGAAAGGACCTTAAGAACCTGGGCTCCCTACAACTGTCAAACCAACATCTCCAGCGGTAGCTAGTAAAGACAGGGTCATAATATAACCTACTGTCATCCTCCCAAGAGAGATAAGTCCATTATAACTAAAAGAGACATAACTCTCCTCTGGCACTACCACACTTTATTTGAAAGTTTTACTCCAATTCGAGCATTCTTCGTCTTATCTCGAATTTTATTTACGCCATTGTGTGTTCGCTTCTTTTTTTCTCGAATTTTATATTCGCCATTGCGTGTTCGCTTCTTCTTATCTCGAATTTTTATACGCCATTGTGTGTTCGCTTCTTCTTATCTCGATTTTTATATGAGCCATTGTGTGTTCGCTTCTTCTTATCTCGAATTTTACATACGCCATTGTGTGTTCGCTTCCTCTTATCTGGAATTTTATATACGCCATTGTGTGTTCGCTTCTTCTTATCTCGATTTTTATATACGTCATTGTGTGTTCGCTTCTTCGATAATTCACGCAATTTTGCCAATTACTCTGCAAAGATAGCAAGGAGTGATGAACCAAAGAAGTCCATTTCTGTCTTCCATCTGCTAATAAGTTGTGATAAAGGGGGAATCCTTTCCCATTATCCATTTTGGAAATAAACGCTTAATTCTAACCTTGTTTTACACAGTTTGAACATTCCAGTGTCTCGCCATCGTTGATTGTTTCACAGCGATTTAGGGAAACGCTTCTCTGATTGGGGGATCAAAATAATTTAATTGGTCGGGTGAAATACGAGGGGCGTTCAGAAAGTAATGCACCACATCGTTTTTCTCAAGAGCTATTTATTAAAAAAGCATGAAATTCATACACAATATACATGGATATGTCATGTAAACATGGGTATTATTCAACATAATCCCCATCAACTTGTACGGCTTTATGCCAGCGCGAAACAAGTGCATGTATTCCTAGCCCGTACCAGATTTTGTCTTGATCATGTAGCCATTTCTTCGCTGCATGAATCACTCCTTCATCATCTTCAAACCTTGTCCCACGGAGTGCATCTTTAAGTGGACCAAATAGATGAAAATCAGAGGGTGCCAAATCGGGACTATAGGGTGGATGGGGTAGTACAGTCCAAACCAATTTGGTGATTGCTTCTCGTGTTGCCAGACTTGTGTGAGGTCGCGCATTGTTGTGAAGGAGAAGCAGGTCTGTTGGATTCTTGTGCGGCCGAACTCTGCGAAAACGTTGATTGAGTTTTTTTCAATGTCTTAATGTAAGCTTGCGAATTGATTGTCTCTCCTCTTGGCATAACATCCACAAGAATCACACCTTCAATGTCCCAAAAGACAGTGATCATGACCTTTCCAGTTGAAGGAATTGTCTTGAATTTCTTTCTTCGTGGCGATTGCGGATGATGCCACTCCATTGATGTTCAAAATGATGTGCCCAGGTTTCGTCACCTGTAACGATCTTAGCCAAAAAGTTCTCTCCATCAGAATTGAAACGCTCTAACAATTCAGAAGAAATTGCTTTCCTTTGCAATCGGTGGCCATTTGTGAGACTTCGAGGAATCCACCTTGTGCAAACCTTAGAAAATCCAAGAGTTTTAATAACTGCATTTGCACTACCAATGCTGACTGACAGCTGTTAGGCCAATTGTTGAGTAGTGATTCGCCAATCAGTAAGAATAATGCCCTCAGCGCATTTCAACATTTCTCCGTTGGTGGCTGTGGCAGGACGTCCACAGCGCGGCCGATCAAGCAGCTCCATTTCTCCACTTCCTGATTCTTTGATTCTCTTAACCTAGCGACTGACTGTACTCCTGTCGACTGCAAAACTTCCATACACATCACATAGACGCTTGTGAATGTTCACAACAGTTTCCTTCTCTGCAACGTGAAATTCTATCACAATTCGCTGTTTATAACGCAAGTTGCTAACACGCTCCATTTCAACGGTTTAGGGCAGCCGTATTATTTGGCCCGTTGCAGTGCAAATTGGTGCACACAATTGGATCATGCCATATTTGAAGTGTGCAAAATTTCATGCTTCTATCTTTATTATTAGCTGAGAAAAACGATGTGGTGCATTACGTTCTGAACGCCCCTCGTAATACACAGGGGATTCCGCGATATGGTGAAATTAACCACCAGAGAATTTACACAGAGTTCACGATAGTAGTAAAGAAATAAATGATTACAGGTGCATATCATCTCTAGTATTTTTCAAACCCTGTGTTCCATAATTGCTAAATTGTTGTAAAAATAACTACCGCCAATTAAGCACTTTTCATTTGTTGAGGGTTAAGGTTTATTGTATGTGTGACCATTAGCGATTCACTCTCGCAGAGAGGAGTTGTTGCTATTTGAGTGGTCCCAGCTCTGATTAAACGGCAAGCCTATCACTTCGGTTACATTTCTGTTGTATAGTGTCTTCTGTATTTATATCTTACGAGTACTTACTTACTAAGTCGTTACTCTTCTACTGTGAGTTGTAGAGGTTTGGAAGAGAGCGCCATACCATCCTATCGACTGTCTTCCTCTTGGTCTGGTTCCATTCTAGTCCTCGGTCTTTCAGAGATTGTCAATGTTGTCCTCCCACCGGACTCTGCGTCGTCCTGGAGGTCTGGATCCCTGGCTCTTAGCCTCTCATACCTGCCGTGGCAGCCGATCTTCTCCAAATTCTGCATACATGGCCAAACAATCTTAGTTGGGACTGTTCTACTTGGGTCGGCAGGGGTTGGGTATTTAGGCCTTGATGTATCGTCTGGTTGCGGACCATGTCTCTTCTTGTTACTTCAACTACCTTTCTCAGATACTTCATTTCTGAGGTTTGGATCTGACTTTTGTGGGATGTAGTTATTGTCCAGGACTCGAATTTATCATTCCTTTCTCACGCAGACAATATCTGCTTTTCTCATGGCGTAGGCTTTTCACGCCAGACTTATTTTCTTCACTCCGGTTTCATATCTGACCTTTACTGAACTTTACTCTGTAATTCATGCTGAAGCAGCAATTCTTTCACACAGAGTTACATGTACAAGCAAAACAATCTTATAATTTTTATATTACTGTCATCTTTATCTCCTTTTATCAGTTATCTCCTGCCATCAATGGTACCGATACCTTGTAGCGGTATGGCAGCTTGTGTACCCTGACAATCCCCAGAGCTATGCCAGTGGGAGATTTACCCCTAGTAGGTTCAACCAAGCTGAATTGGTCTGCGTGGGTAGGGGTCAGACAAAAGCTGGTACTCTGGTCCTCCAGGTTGGGGGTTTTAGCAAAGGGCCGACACCACTTTCTATGTAAAAAATCGCACATGTTACGGAAACAACAATAAATGGAAAAACTTTGCTGCGGGACGGACATCCGGAGTCTCAGGCTCCTGTGACTGACAGTGGTGAAAACCGAAAGGAAGCCACTGGCATGAAAACGGATGCCCCGACCGCAAAACACGAAACCAGAATTGGTTTTTGGAACGTCGGAACTATGAATGAGGCAGGAAAGCTGAGACAAATCACAGCAGAGATGAGGAACTACAAGATACATATCAATGGGAATAAGCGAGAGCAGATGGACAGGTAAGGGGAGAATAAAAACAGCTACCGGGGAAACAGTACTTTATTCTGGCAGAGAGGATGGTCAGCACAACGAAGGTGTAGCCATTATCCCGAAGAAAGGAATGGAAAGGTCTTTACTGGAATATAAACCCATCAACAACAGACTGATAAGAGCAAGACTGAGATGGAGGAACACCAACAAAACAATTAAACAATGCTATGCACCAACAAACGACAGCGATGAAGAGATCAAGGACGAGTTCTATCAACAGGTACAAAAAGAAATGGAAACTACACCCAGGTACGATCTCATTATAGTAATGGGAGACCTAAATGCGAAAGTGGGGGCACACAATAATTATAACGAAAGAGTAATGGGGAAATGCGGCAGTGGAACAGCAAATGAGAATGGGGACAAATTAATAAGCTTCTGCAGTATTAACAACCTGGTCATTGGAGGAACACTTTTTCCACACAGGGAAGTGCACAAGTTAACATGGGAATCACCAAACGGACGAGACAGAAACCAGATAGATCACATAATGATCAATGGCAGATGGAGACATGCACTACAAGACGTGAAAGTAAGAAGATGCGCAGATGTGGGAAGTGATCACCACCTAGTAGTAGCAAGACTGAAAGTGAAACTCAGAACTGCTGGACCAGTTGCAGTCAAACAGAAAAGATATAACATCACAAAACTGAAGGATCCCCTCACCAGAAAAGCTTTCGTGGTCGACGTAAAGAGAAGTTATGAGATTATCAAAAGCCAGGAAAGAACAAAGACCGATTATGTTGACCAGAGATTCAACACCATCTCAACAATATACAAGGAGAGCAGCAAGTCATGCTTGGGATTCCAGGAAAGAAAGAGCCAAGACTGGATAACACCAGATACGCTAAACATTATAGCGAAGAGAAAGGAAATGAAAAGAAAGAAAACAGAAGCTAAGTCTCCCAGGTTAAAGGCAATATATAGTGAAAAGTACAGTCAGCCGGACAAGGAAGTAAAACGTCAAACCCGTGCTAACAAAAGGACATTTCTGAATGACCTTGCAAGACAGGCAGAAGAGGCAGCACTGAGAAATGAACAAAGCACAGTATACAAATAAACTAAAATCTCAGTGGAAAACGAGGTGCAAACAATATTACATTAGTAAGAGATAAGCACGGAAATCTCATCACGACAGTAGAGGGACAGGAAACAAGATGGGCAGAGCATTTCAGAGAAACTCTGAATAAGAAACCACCAGAGACACAATTAAATGTTCCTGAGGCTGAAAATGATCTAGATGTTAATACAGACATCCCACGAAAATGTCGCATAGAGATTTATGATCAGTAAATTTTCTATATTCTTTTTTTTCTGCCCGTGTCTTCTACTTTATTATCGCTCTTTTATCCTTTTCCTCTTTTTCGCATTCGTTCGTTTGCGACAAAATATTACTTTCCCATTCCGACTTCTGCCGTTTCTTTTCTCATACTAGTAACGCATTTTATTGCGTAATATGTCAGTCCCTGGATGTGAACGAAATAGTGTGAGAATTCGTCTAGTCAGACATAGAGAGCAGACATTTGTCTACATTTTCACATGACACGGTCTTTTCTTCGGCTAGATTCTCGGCGTGAGGTGTGGAAGGCGCCAATCTGCATCGCTCAGAAATGAGACATGTCGTTGTAAGGTGTGAAGACGCGTTTTGGCAGTTATGGTCAGCGTCTAAGTGGATGTGAAGTGTTAAGAGGAGAGGGGGAGACGGGTTTTTTTTTTGAAATAGCGCGCATCCTTTGTCTGTTTAAGATATAAACCAGAGTTTTAGACTTCATTCACTCAGTACTCTGCAGTCAAGACTAGAACGATCTAGCGTTCGATTCCTAAAGATTTCTGTTAATAGAAGCATTATTTATTTGGTCGAAGTTGATTTAGTTCTTAGTAGTTCTGTGTTGAGGTAAATATTATATATCTAGTAGTGTTGAGTGAATCAGTGATAACAGCTTATTTCATTTTACTAGTTAGATTTCTGTGCAGAAGAAATTAATTTATAAGTCTGTTATATTCTCTAGTTGACATGTTACAGTGGAAAGCAGAATAAACTATAATTTCTAGCTTAAACTCATGCAGCTATAATGAATTTAATTTAACTGCTAATAACCAGTCGAGACTATTTTAAACTAACTTATAACTGCTCTGATTCATCATTGCGTATTGACGAAATACGTATGTATTTCTAATTCATGATGACTGATTGTATTTCACGGGAGATGTAAACGATAAGACAAGCTCTACGCTTGCAGTTTATAATGTAAGTTTTAACCAAGGAATAGTATGTATAAGTATTTTATATGTTGTTTTCTCTTTATTCAGTGAAACTGGGGTAGCCCAACTGTGGTGGATTTGGTGTTACGATGTTATTATCAATGTTATTTCTATTGTACTGAATGAGGTCAGCTGTGAAGGTCCCTGATTATAATAAATGTTGGGTGGAGTTATCAGAGTACCTTTCTGCTACCACCTTATGACCTCAATCAGACTTATTCTTGACTAGTATGTATGTTAGCTACGTCTAAATGTCTAGGGTTATGAGTGTATGATGTAATGTAAGTAAAATTAATACAAACACATTTAAATACTAACACACACACACACACACACACATATATATATATATATATATATATATATATATATATATATATATATTATATATATATATATATATATATATATATATATATATATATATATATATATATATATATACATATATATATATACATATATATATATATATATATATATATACATATATACATATATACATATATATATATATGTATATATATATATATATATATATATGTATATATATATGTATATATATATATGTATATATATATGTATATATATATATGTATATATATATGTATATATATATATATATATATATATATATATATATATATATATATATAGATATATATATATATATATATATATATATATATATATATATATATATATATATATATATATATATATATATATATATATATATATATATATATATATATATATATATATATATATACATATATATATATATATATATAAATCTGAGTCAATACAACAATCACATAAAGACTGACACTCTATGATATATATCTTATAGAAGTCTGTGGTTAAATTTTGGTAAAAAGGCTATTTTACAATTTATTTGGCCTGATTCAGACTTTTCTGAGTCAGGATCAACAACCAAAAAATGATATTTATGAATGTATTTACAGCAATTTAAATACTACAATGGATCTTCTGTCCATTCAAATAATAATACAATCTAATTATATGTAGTTGATTCTCTAACTAAATGACACTGGTAATTAATGGTATGGGTGGGGTGCTATCATCATCCCCTCTTTCTCTTTTAAAATACCGTGGAAGTTTTATTGCAAACAATTATTTTATGTTACTTTTACACAGTAATTAAAAGTGGATGTACTGTTTCTTGCCAACATAGAGGCCGTTATCTATATTAGTGATGATGCTGACATTCTCATATGTTCTCTCGTATGACCACGCTGACAAGGTTCCTGATGCAGTATAATAGACCTCTTGGTCCAACAATAGTTCACTTTCGTTCACAGTAGTAACGCCACAATTCAAAGAAATATCACAAACATACGTTGAATGGCATTAGCATAAGTTCAGCTTTGCCCCGGTTCAGACTGCCAAGGATTTTTTATTTAACTCTTAGCACTGCTGATAACAATGCAGCTTGCTTTATTAATATTTCTGTATCAACTGGCGCCGAGCCGTGAAAGCTTCTTGCCAATATTCCTAGACCTGCCCAATCACAGCGAGGGTCTAGCTTTTTCATTTCAAATTACAAAAAGAAAAACACAACTCCAAACTTCTAGGAGTGATTTTTCTAAATATAGATTTTAGCTTTCTTGCCTAACCAATACTCTCTGTCTATCCTCTTATACCCGCCAATCGGATTTGAATTACTCCAATGTCTCTTTTTAACTTTCGTCCCCAATAACGTTATGTATAACGAGCAAGAACAACAGTCTGTCCGTCCTAGCGTTAGTAGACATATAGTATTATCTCAATAACTTTGCTAATAATTGGACTACCATGTACATTAAAACATATTTGTGCTCAGAATACACTAAGCCATCCTAATATATGATTTTTATGGCTATATTAATTTGCATTTAGATTTTCAGTTTTGTCACTGACAATCGTCAATTATAACTTTTTACATAAGTCTGCCATCTTTCCCCTCCTTCTGTATCATTTTTTATTCAAATAAACGAACTTGTTTGGGTGACGTCACAAATACTCTACGCGGCGAGAATTTAAACTGTCTGTGTGTTTATATCGGCTGGCTTTGCCCACAGCGTGTATATAGTATTAGTCCCGCGTGCAGAGCGAAGCGGGGTTTTGCAAGGCGGTTGGTAGCATTTGCGTTAATTTATTACAGTCTTTTCGTTCTTACTACTAGAAAATGTCCGAGTTACTACTAATTTTTGCGTTAAAGTTAAAATATTACGTTAATTCAGACAGCAGTTTTGCGTATCACTTCTGGCAGATTGTTAATTATAGGTCTGGCTGCAGTGTGTATGCAGCAGATCGGGCAAGAGGTTAAAATGTTAGTTGTACGTCTCGAAACCGAAACTAAAAGCGTGTTAGATTTTACAGCGGGATCGTTTTATAGGCTTTGCCACTGCACTAAAGGCAGCGCTGCTGGCGTCAAAGATGCCAATAGTCAGACACATGCGGGCTGGGTTATTTATTATCATAGGACTAAAATCTTACTGAATTTAGCTATTATTTCACAGATTTTCACTACACCAACTCTACCAGCGTTTTAGTACTGAGTAATATCTGTGAAGAACAAAAACATTTTTTTCTTAAAGACTTGGGTGTATAAAGTAAAACCTGTCTGGCATTGCGTTGGCATCCAGAACGACAGAGTACCCATTACATGAACATTAAGATTAAATGAAGTAACGGGCCCATAGAGCCTGATTTAATTCTTCCTGAGAAAAACCTCAAGTACATTTCCGCCCTTGTGGCAAGTAAAATATTACTATCAGTAACATTCCGACGGAGTTCTGACTAGTGGTGGTGTGACCAAATAAAGTCCTATACTGCGAGAAGGCCCAGACCTGACATTCCTAGTTACTAGAAATCTAAGCTATTGACACTTTGCTCACTGTTAACATTCGTGCCTGGACAATTTTAATGTGACAGAAACAGATATCATAAAATAAGAATAACCAAGGAAACGTTCCCTGAAGTAGTGAATTCAACCTATCTTTGTGGAGCTGGGGTTCCCTTGGCCAAGACTACCCTGGAGATTTTGTATGTGCATGTCCAAAATATTGTTTTCCAGAAGTTGCTACCAAAGCTGTAAGTACGAATGCAAGCTAGTGATCACGGCTGACTGAATAGAGTGAATGCAGGACTGAGTGATCTCTTTATTGTTGTATTTTGGCACCCATTTTGCTGTCTTAAATTCTTTATGCAAGTTTTGTTTTTGTTGCTAACAATATTTTCCTTAGGATAGATCAGAGTATCAAAGTCTGTTCATACCTTTAAAGGGAAATCTTAGACTATATAGCATATGTATCCGTGACTCTTTGGGGCTATAACTTTTCTTCTAACAGGACTGTGGGCTATACATCGAGGGAAAAGATCATACCAATGGGTCTATCATTCTTGTAGCAATTCATTGACTTTATGACTATTTGTATATGCTTAATGGAATTTTTAGGTGTTGTGATGGAATTTTATGATAATAATTAAAATTGACTTAAACTTAATCAGCGTGTCGGTCAGCTCGTTCCAAAATATCTATATAATCATTGTTATAGTTTTTCCACGTCTGTGCGTCTAACTGTCGTCACTTATGTGTGTGTGCACGTGAGTGATATATATATATCTGTGCTTTATTGATATTAAAGATGCATTTGGCAGCATTGCATGTGAGGAGCTAATATATATATCACCAAAGATATATACATGGTCCTCTTTAGTTAAAAACGCCAGTATTCACAAAGATCGAGCGTAAGAAAGGTATTTCAGAGGTGCCCATGGAGTGTCAGGCATTGATAAATGGCTGCGGTGGATTGAGCAAGGTTTCAAATACATCAATACCGAATCCCATTCAAGGGTATGTGGATGACGTAAGTCTCTTCGCCACCAACATACACGACTTACAATCAATGGCACAGAAGACAACAGTATTTATGGAGACCAGCGGGATGGAGGTTAAGCCACAAAAGTGTGCAGTGTTTAGCGGTCAGCGAAGCGGAAACAATTGGGTCAACACTCGTAAGGTGGACATTAATATCCAAGGTAATGAAATCCCCTCTTCTGATCGAGGGCGTTCCTACAGATACCTAGGACATGACATTACAATTGATAATACATCGGACCAGTTTCAAGCAAGCAGCCTTATATTAGAATTTAGATCAAATTTAACCAAATTAAGCTGTGCCCCACTACCAACATCAGCAAAGATCTCATTAATTAACCCGATGTGTTTCGGTCCTCTCATGTTTTATTTTTCTAACATAAACTTCACAGAAAAACAACTTAAAGAAATTGAAGATGAAATTGTACACCACGTTAGAACATGGCTAGCGCTAAATGAATCATCCACAAGGAGCTATTTCTTTTGTCCCAGGTCGAAGGGTGGCCTTGGCATACCAAACCCCTTCATATTATACCACTCTCGACATATTTCATTCCTTGTCAGTATGCTCAATTGTGATGATAGTCTTGTAAAAACTGCAGCGATAAACTCGTTAGATAGACATATGAAAAAACGTAAAATAGACCAAGTAGATGATGATAGGAATAACTTTGCAAGTTACGAGTTAAATGAAACAAACCATCTAGCTAAAAGATCGAAGGTGAATTGGCCAAAATCATTTTGGGTAGAACTGAATGAAGAATGCGCGCGTGAAGGAGTGAGTGTGAAAGTGGATGACAGTGGCCATTACACTGTACATTTAGATGTAGATGAAGATGTGAGTCTAACATACAAATCAGCAAATGCTTTTTATTCTGGATTTAAATCACATAAACTTAACCTAATTCTAAGTGAACTAAAAAGTAAATCATCACAAGGGAGAATAGTGCGCGAAATGAAATGTGTAAACCATTCATTGTCATCTAGTTTTCTATCTAATGTTAAATTAAGTGATAAAATACTTTCATTTGCTGTGAGATCGAGGTTACAGTTGCTGGAATGCGAAAGTCTTTTACATCTATATTACCCACAGACATACACGAAAATGTGCAAAATATGTAACCACCCATACGAAACAGTGTCACATTTATTGAATGGATGTACCAAATTTCAAACATTATACCAACAAAGGCACAATAGAGCTGTAGACATTATTTATGAGAAACTGAAATCCTCATACAATAATAAGAGTGACATAACAATAAATAAAGAGATAATAGTTAAACCATCACTTTTCGGCAGCAGTAACACCTCATTTAAGACACATGCCGTAAAACCTGATTTAACGATAATCAATCGACAGAACAAAACAGCTTTTTATAGTAGAGGCAGCAATACCATATGACGCCCATTTAGATAAATGTTACCAACATAAATTTGATAAGTACTATCCATTGGCTGCAGAAATTAACGAACTAGGCTATCGTACGCATGTAATCGTACTGATAATTGGTAGTTTGGGTCATGTACATGCAAAGTGTGTGAGTGGATTAATGTCGCTAGGGTTGCGGAAATTTGAAGCAAAGGTTTTATGTAAATATGTCAGTATCAGTGCAATTATAGGTTCTTACAGAATATGGAAACTTCGATGTAAAAAAACACCCATTTTAAATTGCTGAAATGTTTTCCCCACCGTCTAATCTCAATTGTGCTCTGTCTACTATACCAAACGACTATTGTATTTGATGCTATATTTAATATCTCACTCTACTAGCTGTCAAAGTTTTTTATGGCAAACAGAAATTCTGATAAAACCCCCATGTAAAAACAACCATATTGCTCAACTTGAATGGTATTCCACACACATTTTGTAAATTTCAATAATTCTCATTTTTTGGCAGGTTATATCATATCATTATATGCCAATGTCTTTTAGAAAGCTTAAAAAATTTTATGTATGTGTAACACAAAGGTTCGATGTAAAAACACCCACATATAACTACTTGAGACGTCTTCAACACTTTATGTAAATTCTAATGATTCTCCTATATGCCATGTTGTATCTATTATATCATGTCTGTACATATTAATGTATTTTATGGAGAATAAAGATTCTGATATATATATATATATATATATATATATATATATATATATATATATATATATATATATACATATGTAGTCAATAGACTGTCTGACTCCTCTAGATCTGTTGTAGAAGATAGGCTGAAAGAGAGAAGATTCTCGATTTCAGGGACAGCCTCTATTAATTTCAACCATCTCACTCGTGGAAATCTATTCCTATTATTATATCTCACTGTGGCTATTACTTATTCTAATCTATTCAGAAGGGACCAACCCTAGTCTTAATTCCCCTATCAACAATCTACGACAGAATGGTGGCTCGTTTTCATGGAATTGAACTCTAGTCCTGGGCAAATACGAAGATCAGCTCGTCTGCAGGATTAATTTTCTTTATTCTTATATAGAATAAGAGTGTGATGTCTTGTAAGCTTTTATGTCTTTAAAAATAATTTATCCCCAAGACAAACGATCTGTTTATGGGCGTGCTGACCCCACAATTAATAAGTGGTTTTTCCACAGCATATTTGAGTAATATACATTAGAGTTACAGGTTTATTTTGTCGGAATATATGTTAATTATTGATTTTGTAATATTAAAGGCTGATAAGGTTTGTGAGTGTATAACATTCACAGGGTTCTGAAGCAGAAAGGTGTTTGAACTAAGTTAAGGAGTGCGTTCGGACATTATATTTTTTTCGTCCAGTTATTTGCCTCCGTTACCCGATCTGTCTTCAGGGGGTGAACTTGTAGTGAATTAAAAAAAATTAAGGGATTTTTTATTATTCTCCTGACATTTTTTGCAATAATTATTTAGTTTCCACTGTAGCAACTAATTTTTCAGTGAGTAATCTTAACTACCATTTATTTGGCTTAGTCGCTAGCATTTAGAGCTTTTATTGCCGATTAATAGCAGCGATAGTTAGATACGTTATTATAGGAGGAGGTATCCCAGGTTAAAGTATATCATCTTTTGTTTGGTATTTTTTCGTAAGTGGTAGGAACCAGTGTATCGTTTTCTGACTTCCTTCTCGACTAAGTCTCAGTCACCTATTTGCAATGGCAGAGAGGGCGAAGCTTAGGCAGATCCTCAGGGATGAAGCGAGAGAAGAAGGTTTACAAGGAGAGGAAGCGAAAGCTTTTGTCCGGGACGAACTGGAGAGATATGATGCGGAAAAGAAAGAAGCGGAAGACCGTCTAATACAGCAGAAGAAGATTGAGGAGGAAATGGAAATCCGCAGGGCGAACGAAAGAGAGAAGGAGAGACAGCATGAGGAAAGAGAGAAGGAGAGACAGAATGAGGAAAGAGAGAAGGAGAGACAACATGAGGAAAGAGAGAAGGAGAGACAACATGAGCCGGCGCTTAAAGCTCTAGAGGTTCAAAGTCGTGGTGCTGCCTCCACCTCCAGCAATGGAAAGTCTTCTACTCATTCTTCCTTAACTGATCCTTCTAACACGCAATCTCTTCAACACAACGCTATGTCTTTTGCTCTAGAATCTTTCCCTTGTCCTAATGAGAAGATTGACACATGGTTAGAAAAAATTGAGAAAATTGCAACTCTGTACGGTTTAGAGTTTTTGCGTTGGAATATGAAGCTTTCCCAGGCCCTAAAAGGTTCTGCGTATGATGTTTACTCTAAACTGGAAAGCAGCCAACAAGACAATTACGACGTGTTGAAAAAAGCTTTGCTTGAGTGTTTTGAAATGAACGCTCGCAAATTTTTGCAACTCTTAAGCAACAGCAGAAAGGAGAACTCTGAAACTTTTCAGCAGTTCTCGTCTCGTTTGAAGGGATACTAGACAAAGTGCCATGAGCTTTCACAGCTTGCCTCTACCTATGAAGGTCTTGAGGAATTTGTTATAACCGAACAAATAAAGAACACTTTGTCTGTGGACACCCGGAGATTTCTAGCTGAGCAGGGTGCAGAAAAGCTTGAAGACATTTTGGAAAAGTCTGAGCGATATCACAATGCGCTGGCTGAACTACCGGCCACAAAACGTAAACCGACAGAAGAGCCTTTTCGAAAGAATAATCTAGACCAGGGGTCGGCAAACTTTTAGTAGTGTCGTGCCGAAGTAATGTTGCAAAGTCACTCAGCGTGCCAACCTAAAACCACCATATTTTTATATACAACAATTATTGAAACAATTTAAAAATGATCTTGTATTAACATGTTTCCGATACATTAAATAACTATTCTATTCTTTGTAGATTATTCAATATTTTAATATAAATAGAAACAAATATTAATACAAATATTATGTTTTGCAAAATTTAAGTTCTGAACACATTAGTTTGAAATTTTATAATAAAATTGCCATATGTATATTTTGTTACGACAGAAAGTCCAATAGTTTGAAGAACAAAACAATTAAAAAACCAAACATAAAACACGTTATTAAAATTTTAATATGAGTAATCATTGATTATTATTGATCTGAGTCATTAATCACTTAATGCGACCGTGTTCTTGCTTCTCCTTGGTTAATTGTTCAATATCAGGTGTGTATTTTGTCAATTTCAGCTTCACATAGGCTTCTGAATGCACAGGTGTTAGGCGACTTCTCTGTGGACTTAAAACAGCTTTCATGTGTGAGAAAATTTGTTCACATGTATAAGTTGAACCAAAAGCCGAAAGTAGAGTAAATGCAACTTTCTTCAAACAGGTGAACGCTTCAGGCAGGGATGTCCAGCAGTTGAGGATGGCAGCTGACTTTTCCAAGCAGTTTCCTTCAAGAGTTTTTCGCAATTCTACAAATTTTATCGTCCATAACTCTGATGCCTTGAATTCGATGTGTTGCATTTCAAAATTGTCAACATCCATCCACTCGAAAAGAGATAGGTCAAATGGGATGTTAGTATGATCAATTAAGTCAGGCTTGATGAGGTAAGAAAACATGGGCCCGTGAATTTTGAAGTCTTGACCTCGTTTAGCAAACTCTCCTTTGAGCGCTTCAACGTACGTATGAAGCTCATCTCTGTTGACAGTAAATCTATTTGAATGAGCCTTTACGTTTGGAAGGTACTTGTATGTGCTAGTGGTAATATCTCTGCAAAATATGTCTAATTTTGACGCAAATCCTTTCCAGTGTTTAAAAGATCAAGTACTGTTTGACGCTGCCCTTGTAAACGCAAGTTTAATTCATTCAGATTTGTAGTTATGTCAGCCAGAAACATCAGCTTGCACAGCCAGTCCTCTTCATTCAATTCCGGGAAATGATGTTCTTTTTCATCAAGAAACACCTTGATTGCTTCTAGACATGATACAAATCTGTTCAAAACATTACCTCGACTAAGCCAACGAACGTTGCTGTACAGCGGGAGGTCCGCATATGCGCTCTCCATTTCTTGTAGAAGAGACTTGAATTGCCTGTGGGTCAATGAAGAGCGAGAAACTATGAAGTTAAATATCTTGACAACAGTTTCCATTACAGAGTTCACGGATAGTGACGAAATCTTCGCACACAAACTCTCCTGGTGTATAATGCAATGGAAGCTCAATACTTGACGTCCAATACGATCCTCAAGAAGTTTAACAAATCCTTTGTTCTTTCCGACAAATGCAGGGGCGGCATCAGTAGTAACACAGAATATTTTATTCATTTTAATGTTCTGATTTTCGAAACAGCTTACAAATGCAGTTATAATGTCCTCTCCCTTGGTTGTACCATCAAAAGGTATCAAGCAGCACAGTTCTTAATAAATACGGTCGTTGTCACAATATCGCGCAACTATAGCTAGGCGCGCCACGTCATTCACATCGACACTTTCGTCAAGAGCAACACTAAATACAACAGCTTGTTGTAACCCGGTTGTTTGTTTTACCGTTACATTTTCAGCCATATCAGTTATGCGCCTCTCGATTGATCTCGCAGAAGCCGGTATTTCTCGAATCCAAGACAGTATTGTTTCTTTATTTGGTATATCACTAAACAAAATTTCAGCACTGCTCAAAAAAGTTTCCTTGATGTATTATCCATCTGTGAAAGGTTTGCCCTTCGAAGCTACACACTGTGCAATTTTGTAACTACATTCGGTAGTTTTATTTTTGGTTCCAAGTACTTGACTAAAATTACTACTTTGTTTTTTGTAGCCAGAAACAGCCATTTTTATGGCTTCACTTTTCTCCTCAAAGTTTTTAAACATGGACTGATGTTTAGTTTGATAGTGTCTTTGTACACTTGACGTACGGCACACGACACTTACATAACATAAAGCTCAAACAGCACGATCCCTTTGTTGTATGAATCCATATTCGTTTGTCCAAAAGTCTTGAAACGAGCGTATATAAAGTTTTTGTCTTCTTTGAGTCAATTTAACGGCACCGTATCACTTAATAACAACACCAACTTTTGTGCTGCGGTCAACGGACTGTACGGGCATGAGTATGCGACAGCCGAGAGAACTGTAGAGGTGGTGGTGGTCGGGAGAGAGGGGAAGGATAGGACGGAAATATAACTTCGTCGAGGTCAGTCATTGTTGCTTCAAACTCACACTGGGAGTAAAAAACTGCGAGCGAAAACGAAATAAATACGCTCGTTCAGGCGCTAGCCAGACACTATTGCGTAATTATGATATTACGTCTGGGCTTGCCCGTCAAAATTTGCTTGGGATTCTTTTCAAGAATCTCACCCTGCAAACTACGGTAGCAGGTATACGCCAGACTAGCGGGCGCCGCAAAGTATAACCACTCCCCTTGAAATTCGTTGATGAATGTTTGTTCTCGGAAACGGTCCGTAAAAACGAAGACTTACGTGCAGTATAGTATGATCAGGCCTTTAGTTTGCATCAGATCGCACATTCTTACCTCCAATGTCTAAATACTTTCGTTTTGAAGGGTTGTAAAAACAGGTATAGCTTTAAAAGAATTATATGCTTCTATTTAATTAAAAATTCAATTTTTTTTTTAAATGAGATCATATACTGTACAGTATTTTAATTCACTCAGCGTGCCATTGAAAATCGTTCCACGTGCCACGCTTGGCACGCGTGCCGTAGTTTGCCGACCCCTGATCTAGACCAATCTTCTCATGTTTCTAACCAGAATAACCACAGAGAAACTGGACCCCAAAACCCCTCTCCTGAAAATTCTAAGTTCTAGAAAAACAAGTACCCCACCAACCACAGTAAACAGTCTGATCAACCCAACCGTTCTAGATGGCAGCGGGGCCAGAAAGGACAAGGTGACAAAGGGAAAACCCCTGCGCACGGGACTAATGATCAGACCGAACACACCGAGCCTAAACGCATCGGATGCTTGCTAACAGTCTCGCAAGGCGGAATTATTGACAGTCATTCCCAACCTGAGGGAGAGAGACCCTCAACGCGAGGTACTGTTATTTTGAATGGTTCTCAAACTTTTTGCTTATTTGACACGGGGATTTCTTATGATTGCATTGTCGCCAGGCACCTGGTCAAACCCGGTCAAGAGACAGAAGAGACCGTCAAATTTTGTGGAGTTTCTAAGAGTGAGGCACCAACAACGCTTCCCATCGCTTTGGTGGAGATCCACTCTGATTTTGTCAGAGGTGTGATCAAAGCGGCTGTTATGGATGACCCCATCTACCCAGTCATACTTGGCGGTAGATACGTGTTTATTGGGAAATCGGAAGAGTCGATTGTGGCAGCAGTAACTACAAGAGGGCAAACCAAGAAGGAACGGGAGCCTGCGTCTAATTTGTTACCTATAGAACTTAAAGAAGCGCCACAAAAGGACCCTACTTTGGTACCCTGCTTTAGGAAACTGCCCATGGCTAAGGAACCCAGACAGCACGGGGACATTTTTTCTAAGGATGGCGTACTTTATCGCAGAACGGGCAAGACTGACCAAGGTTACAACCAGCTCCTAGTACCGAAACAGTACAGAAGCCAAATCCTAGAAATGGGGCACTCTCTTCCCTTCAGCGGACATATGGGACAGAACGCCACAAACCAACGGATAACTACTCATTATTGGTGGCCAGGAGTAAATACTGATATTATCAGGTATGTCAAATCCTATGCCCAGTGCCAACGTGTACCACCCAAGCAACGGACACCCCCAGTCCACATGGGTGAAATGCCAATAATGGGAACACCATTCGAACGGGTTGTGATCGACATTTTAGGACCCTTATAAAGGACTAAAAGAAGGAACAGGTATATTCTGACCCTAGTCGACACATGCACGTTATGGGCAGAAGCTATCCCGCTAACATGCGCAGATGCCAAGCATGTCGCAGAAGCCGTCGTGCAGATTTTCACTCGGTTGGGATTCCCTCAGCAAGTGTTGACGGATAACGGATCCCCATACCGAAACCTGTTGATGGATGAGATCGTGAAGCTCTTGAGGAACCAGGCTCGTGGAACGTGTTAACGGAAACCTCAACATGATGCTAAGTAAACTGGCACAAGTGAAACCTGACAATTGGGATCTTTCTATCCCTGCAGCTCTATTTGGCTACAGAGAAACCCCGCATAAGTCCACAGGATTTCCGCCAGCCACGCTTTTCTTCGGCAGACCAATTAAGGGGCCCGCTTGAAGCCTTACTCAGGTCGCTGACAGACCAGAAGGCTGATGAGGCAGTTGTCTCAGCAAGTAAATATGTGTCGGATTTAAAGGAAAGATTGAAACTAGGATGGGATCTAGCAACGACCAACTTTAAGCGAGCACGCGCAAATCACGCTAACCGATACAGGAAAGTCGCGAAAGAAAGAGATCTGGAAGCAGGAGAGAAAGTTTTGGTGTTACTTCCTACCGGGAACAACAAACTGAGGATCGGATAGCAAGGGCGGTTTACCGTCCTGAAAAAGATTTCTAAGGCTAACTACCAGATCTCTATTAAAGGAAAGGAGAAGGTTTTCCATTTAAATCTGTTAAAGAAATACTTGGAAAGACCAGTGCCAACCTCCGAACATCTCCTGACGATCGCCAAAACTGACGAAGATGACGATAGTGGCAGGGAATTTCCACTGCAATCACACGGAATCTTTCAAAAATGTCAAAAGCGGCGACGCTCTTTCAAGCGCACACGGAAGACATTCCAGAGAAGGAAGAATTTGGGAGTAGACTTGAGTAGGAATTGGACAGAGACGGAGGGGGGAGATGAGAGGGAAGAGAACAGACACCATGAAGCTACGGATAAAGGAAATTAATTTCCATAACGTAGACATAGAGTGCTTCCATATCTTAAAGGGGGGACGTTCTGTCGCATAGAGATTTATGATCAATAAATTTTCTATATTCTTTTCTTTTCTTCCCGTGTCCTCTACTTTATTATCGCTCTTTTATCCTTTTCCTATTTTTCGCATTCGTTCGTTTGCGGCGACAAATATTACTTTCCCATTCTGACTTCTGCCGTTTCTTTTCTCATACTAGTAACGCATTTTATTGCGTAATATTTCAGTACCTGGATGTGAAATAAATAGTGTGAGAATTCGTCTAGTCAGACATAGAGAGCAGACATTTGTCTACATTTTCACCTGACATGGTCTTTTCTTCGGCTAGATTCTTGGCTTGAGGTGTGGAAGGCGCCAATCTGCATCGATCAGAAATGAGACATGTCGTAGTAAGGTGTGAAGACGCGTTTTGGCAGTTATGGTCAGCGTCTAAGTGGATGTGAAGTGTTAAGAGGAGAGGGGGAGACGGGTTTTTTTTGAAATAGCGCGCATCCTTTGTCTGTTTAAGATATAAACCAGAGTTTTAGACTTCATTCACTCAGTACTCCGCAGTCAAGACTAGAACGATCTAGCGTTCGATTCCTAAAGATCTCTGTTAATAGAAGCATCATTTAGTTGGTCGAAGTGGATTTAGTTCTTAGTAGTTCTGTGTTGAGGTAAATATTATATATCTAGTAGTGTTGAGTGATTCAGTGATAACCGCTTATTTCATTTTACTAGTTAGATTTCTGTGCAGAAGAAATTAATTTATAAGAATGTTATATTCTCTAGTTGACATGTTACAATGGAAAGCAGAATAAACTATAATTTCTAGCTTAAACTCATGCAGCTATAATGAATTTAATTTAACTGCTAATAACCAGTCGAGAATATTTTAAAGTAACTTATAACTGCACTGATTCATCATTGAGTATTGACGAAATGCGTATGTATTTCTAATTCATGATGACTGATTTTATTTCACGGGAGATGTAAACGATAAGACAAGCTCTATGCTTGCAGTTTATAATGTAAGTTATAACCGAGGAATAGTATGTATAAGTATTTTATATGTTGTTTTCTCTTTATTCAGTGAAACTGGGGTAGCCCAACTCTACCAGCGTTTTCGTACTGAGTAATATCTGTGAAGAACAAAAACATTTGTTTCTTAAAGACTTGGGTGTATAAAGTAAACCCTGTCTGGCATTGCGTTGGCATCCAGAACGACAAAGTACCCATTACATGAACTTTAAGATTAAATGAAGTAACGGGCCTATCGAGCCTGATTTAATTCTTCTTGAGAAAAACCTCAAGTACATTTCCGCCCTTGTGGCAAGTAAAATATTACTATCAGTAACATTCCGACGGAGTTCTGACTAGTGGTGGTGTGACCAAATAAAGTCCTATACTGCGAGAAGACCCCGACCTGACATTCCTAGTTACTAGAAATCTAAGCTATTGACACTTTGCTCGCTGTTAACGTTCGTGCCTGGACAATTTTAATGTGACAGAAACAGATATCCTAAAATATGAATAACCAAGGAAACGTTCCCTGAAGTAGTGAATTCAACCTATCTTTGTGGAGCTAGGGTTATCTTGGCCAAGACTACCCTGGAGATTCTGATGTGCATGTCCAAAAAATTGTTTTCCAGAAGTTGCTACCAAAGCTGTAAGTACGAATGCAAGCTAGTGATCACGGCTGACTGAATAGAGTGAATGCAGGACAGAGTGATTCCTTTATTGTTGTATTTTGGCACCCATTTTGCTGTCTTAAAATTCTTTATGCAAGTTTTGTTTTTGTTGCTAACAATATTTTCCTTAGGATAGATCAGAGTATCAAAGTCTGTTCATACCTTTAAAGGGAAATCTTAGACTATAGCATATGTATCCGTGACTCCTTGGGGCTATCACTTTTCTTCTAACAGGATTGTGGGCTATACATCGAGGGAAAAGATCATACCAATGGGTCTATCATTCTTGTAGCAATTCATTGACTTTACGCCTATTTGTATATGCTTGATGTAATTTTTAGGTGTTGTGATGGAATTTTATGATGATAATTAAAATTCACTTAAACTTAATCAGCGTGTTGGGCAGCTCGTTCCAAAATATCTATATAATCATTGTTAAAGTTTTTCCACGTCTGTGCGTCTAACTGTCGTCACTTGTGTGTGTGTGTGCACGTAAGTGGTATATATATATATATATATATATATATATATATATATATATATATATATATATATATATATATATATGTAGTCAATAGACTGTCTGACTCCTCTAGATCTATTGTAGAAGATAGGCTGAAAAAGAGAACATTCTCGATTTCAGGGACAGTCTCTATTAATTTCAACCATCTCACTAGTGGAAATCTATTCCTATTATTATATCTCACTGTGGCTATCACTTATTCTAATCTATTCAGAAGAGACCAACCCAAGTCTTAATTCCCCTATCAACAATCTACGACAGAAAAGAAGAAATCATCACAGCAAACAAAGGGTTAAAGAATGGAAAAGCTCCTGGTCATGATAACTTAAATGCAGATCTATTTAAGACAGACCCAGAGCTAGCAGCAGAACTATTAGAACCACTATTTGCACAAGTCTGGAAAACAGGGACAACACCAACAGAGTGGAGAAAAGGAATAATTGTCAAATTGCCCAAGAAGGGAGATCTTGCAGACTGCAATAATTGGAGAGGAATAACTTCTCTCTCAGTTCCCAGCAAAATACTAGGCAGGATAATTATACAGAGAATCGCAGAAGCAGTAGACCACAAACTGAGGAAAGAACAAGCAGGATTTAGAAAGAACAGAAGATGTGTAGATCATATATTTACCCTCAGGAACATTATAGAGCAGTGCTCAGAATGGAAAAGACAGCTGTACTTTAATTTCGTTGATTTTGAAAAGGCTTTTGACAGTATACATAGGGACAGTTTATGGAAAATACTGAGGGCTTATGGAATCCCAAGCTGCATTGTGTCAATCATAAAAAGCCTTTATGCCAACTTTACGTGTAGCATTTGGCAGAGCAACCTAACCTTTGAAGTGAAGACAGGAGTACGACAGGGATGCCCCTTATCAACCACTCTATTTTTAACAGTCATAGACTGGGTGATGCGCCAGACAACAGAGGGCAATCCAAGAGGAATAAGATGGACTACATTTTCTACATTGGAAGATCTGGAATATGCAGATGACATTGCACTGCTAGCCATTCACATCAACACATCCAGGAAAAAACGGATAGACTTAATAAGTATAGAAAGCAGGTGAGCTTGAACATCAACCTAAAGAAGACAGAGGTCATGACGCTCAATGTGAGCAGCCCTGAGCCCATATCAGTAAGGAATCAGCAACTGAAACAGACAGATGCCTTCACATACCTAGGATGCATAGTAACACCAGACGGCGGAGCAAGCAAAGACATCAACAACAAAATGAACAGAGCAAGAACAGCCTGTTTTAATCTAAACAAAATCTGGAAGTCCTCTCAGTACAGCACAAGCACAAAATTAGGATTATATCAGAGCTGTGTGCTTTCTGTGCTTCTCTATGGCGCGGAGAGCTGGAGAGTTACAGAGAAGGAAATGTCGAAATTGTCCTCTTTTCACACAACATGCTTAAGAAAAATTATCCGAATCTTTTGGCCGAATACCATCACCAACCAAGATCTGCTTACTCGGAGCAAGCAAGAGGACATGCACACCATCATAGCTGGCAGACGCTGGAGCTGGGTTGGCCATGTCCTCAGAAGAGATCCCGATGCCATCACAAGAACAGCTATGCTACGGACCCCTGAAGGAAAACGAAAGAGAGGCCGACCAAAAACAACTTGGCGGAGGACTGTGGAGGCTGAGATGCAAAGAATGAACCAGAGCTGGGGCACTGTACGAAGGATGGCCGCCGACCGAGCAAAGTGGAATCAATTTGTTGTTGCCCTACAAGACGCCACCAGGCGTAATGGCCACTGACTGATTTGACGGTTGGCAGCTAAGGATCAAAGAAGAAGAAGATCAGTTATCTCCGATAGTCGCACTATTAAACAATGATGAAAAGAGTGAGCATGTGCTAGAAACATGTTTAAATAAACATCCCAGAATTGAGTATGCTTAACGTGTTTACACAGAAGTTATACTTCGACAAAGTGTAAAGAAAACCAGACTTTGTGCATCTAAGTTATGCTTTATGGATATATTATGCCTGCTACTTCAGATTACATAGTCCATTTATTATGGGTCAATGAAAAGACTACAACATTGATCATTAACTTATATTGTTCTAATGATGATAGCATATTCATTTTTTACGATTGTTTAAAAATAGGGCTGAAACAATGTACATCATTAAAGATTGTGTAATGTGAAATTTTTAAACTGGTTTTTAAAACAAATTCATATAAAGGTGCTGAGTGCCATAATTCGTTGGACATGCCTTGAGCAGAGAAAAATTGGAGAATCTGGTAATAATTGGTAAATTCAACTAAAACAGAAAAAGAGGACGACAGAGAAAGAAATATACCAGTAAACTGTCCTATGTATTGTGAAGAGATCGACAAATGACATTTTGGAGACTGTAGCTCACGGAGAAACATTATCACCAAAGCCAGTCGGCAAGGCACTCAAAGATAAATATTAAAACACAAATATTAACCTATAATGTTCATGGCTATAATGCGTCTCACTGACATATGTATCATTGCGATTGTTAGTTTTCCTTTATTTGTTTGTTTGTGTGTTTTGCAGGCAAATGCAACAAAAATCTTAACTCATTAGATAAAGTTTACGTCGCTATGCACCATCTGTTTGTCGTCTTTGATCTTATAATGTACGTATCCAGTTTCCATCCCCTATGCAGCTTCCTTTATTCCTTTAACTCAGAGGATTCCAGAACAACAGCAGTGGTGGTCCAAGCTCCATAAAGATAATAAAGGAAAATAATGAGGAATATTAACCTTCACGATGTTTTCTTATCTATGTTATTAATTACAAATGAGCAATATAATTATTTTATTTTCCTGTGCCTGGAGAAATTGATCTTTATTGTTTGTGTTCAGGTCGTTTGTACTTATCTGGGTGAATGTAAAAATATGTCTGTTAGTATTCAAAATGAAGGGATACGAATATTCTTGGGCTGTACGCGAGAGACCCCCACTGCCACAATGAAGTACATGCTTGGAGTTCTGTCAATTAGATCCAGATATGCGATGGCCATGGTTAAAGCTTGTATACGAGTAACCAAAGAAAAACGTTACCCCCTTCGTGGAAACATAGCTGACATTAAGTGAGCAAAAATAAAAAGGGGGTTGTCATGATTGGCACAGACAGAGACAACACTCAAGCAGGTGACCACGGTTGAAACTATATTCGAAGGAGAAGAGTGGAGTAAGTCAGATGAGAACTGGATTAACTACCAGCAAGTCATCATGAGCCTTGGCAGAGAGTGTAGAACTTAGGGCAATGGGAAAGCAGAACTGGAAATTAACTTACTTACTTACTTAGTCGTTCCCCTTCTACCGTGAGGTGTAGAGGTTTGGAAGAGAGAGCGCCAGACCATTCTATCAGCTGTCTTCTTCCTGGCCTGGTTCCATTCTAGTCCTCGGTCCTTCAAAGATTGTCTAATGTTGTCCTCCCAGTGGACTCTGGGTTGTCCTGGAGGTCTGGATCCCTGGCTCTTTGTTTATCATGCTTGTCGTGGTAGCCGATCTTCTCCCATTATGCAGACATGGCCAAACCATCTTAGTTGGGACTGTTCTATTTGGGTCTGCAGCGGGAGGGATTTTAGGCCTTGACGGATCGTCTGGTTGCGGACCATGTCTCTTCTTGTTGCTTCAACCACTTTCCTCAGATACCTTATTTCTGAGGTTTGGGACTGGCTTTTGTGGGTTATAGTCATTGCCCATGACTCGCATCCATATGTCAAGACTGGGACATAGGTGGAGCGGTATACAGCCATCTTCGTTTTCTTACCAACCTCTTTCTTGCTGAGGAATCATCGATTTATGGCCTGAAAAAGTCTCCCAGCCGCTGCTTTTCGAGTGGCCAACTCTTCTTTGATGCCTCCCTTTCGGTCTATAATAGCTCCGAGATATTTAAAGTGGTCGACCTGCTCCAGGACCTGTTCTCCCAACTTAATCTGATGTTTTCTGTCTTCTCGTGATATCACCATGGATTTTGTTTTAGAGCTGCTTATGACCATCCCTCTCTTCTCCAGCTCTTCCTTCCAGACTTGCAGGTTGGATTGGAGATGTGCCTCTGATTTAGCAATCAGGACAACATCATCAGCAAATGCCAGCTCCGAAATATAGACCTGTCTCATCTTCCAGTACCCCACTGAATACTTTCTTGTTCTCTCCTTACATGCCTTGATGACATCGTCCATAAGGAGTATGAAGAGGTAAGGTGATAGGATATCACCTTGTCTTACACCAGTGGTGGTCCTGAACTCTTCTGACTTATGGTTTGCTGTCCTCACATAATTTCTGCAAGACTTGTAGAAGCTCTGTATAGCATGAATCAGAGGTTCTGGAATATTCTTCCTTGCCAAACAGTCCCAAAGTTTGTTCCAGGGGACCCTGTCAAACGCCTTTTCCAGATCTATGAAACAAAGATGGATCTCACTCTTATACTCAAGAGCCTTTTCACTCAGCTGTCTGAGTGTGAAGATTAGGTCTTGAGTACTTCGGTTTGCTCGGAATCCGCACTGGACCTCATCCAATTGTGGCTCAGCTAGGCGTCCGAGTCTCTGCTTTAGGATTCTAGAGTAGATTTTACCAGGGACGCTGAGAAGGGATATGCATCTATGGTTTCCACACTGTCGATTGTCACCCTTTTTGAAAATTGGTGTTATGATGGCAATCTCCCAATCCTTTGGTATGGTCTTGTTGCACCATGCTGCTTGTAGGACCCTTAAGAGTAATAGGTCGCCTGATACTGGAAATTAATCAAATGATAAATGATCATGCCGGGGATAATGATGTCATTGTGTATACTGATGGGTCTGTGATCTGTGGTGAGAAATCAGGTTGATGCTTCTCTGCTAGGGTTAAGGGGCTTACAAGATAACAACTTTCAGCATGATAATGGAGGTAGAGACAGCTACTACAGCCTTAAGGTAGCTAACTGAAACTTCATTAACAAAGGCAGGCATTGCTTCAGACTCTCTGTCTATGCTTCGAAATATTCAAAATGGTTGGCCACGACATGAGTGGAAAACACTCAAAGAAGCTTCGAATCTGTAGGAACAGTGTGGATCTAATGTCCTGGTCATTCAGGGGTACGCGGTAATGAGAAAGCTGACATACTAGCATCAAGAGCACAAACAGTGAGGATACTGGGTATGGATAAGTGAGAGATACTGAGAACAACTGATGATCGCCTGTGATAGGAAAAGGCACTGCAATAGATGAATCATCAAGGTTAAGACTGCTAGAATTTGGCATCAAACGTAAGGCTAGCAGAGACTGACGTATGAGAGGATGCATTCATTGTGGTGATGCTTAGATGGCAGGGAGGATAGTTTGATTCGCTTCCGTAGCTAGGCCGTGGTGCGGCACGGAAGGTCCTGGGTTCAGTTCCCTGGTAAGCCACTCATGTTTGTTGTTTTTCCGTTGTCTAGTTTTCTACTTCTTTATTTCTCACGAGTGCCTGAAACACACATTTATATGTGGGTAATATTTATTTACATTCATTGTGTATACAACCATGGAGCAATAGGAACAGTTACCATTCACACTCTTCGACATATATTGAGGGGTACATTTTTGTAATTGTTGAGTACCTATGGGTTTGCCCGGAGTGCAATGATGTCGTATCTGTACAACAATTACAATAACAAACCAGTATTTCTGGAACTGAAGTACGCCACCAAAATAGCTACACAACCACTGCACTAAACTAGGGAAAGTTTATCAGTACACTCCAGCCTTTCTCAACATTTTCATTCGTGGTGGAACCCTTGAAATAATTTTCAGGTCTCACGGTACCTTAATGTGATCGGCAAATTGTAAATATAATAATCCAATAGCAATTATCAATGCTCTGTTCAGCCGAGAATACTTTATTTTTTGTGGATCTGTTTATTTTGACCAGTTATAATTTACTTTTTTTTTTGTTTGGTTCCCCTTTCCTTCAAAGATGTAAACTCTAATGCAAGTTGGTAGAAGAAAGTTCAGTTTTTCTGGTTGTTTTTTGTTGTTGTTTTTTTTTAAAATGTCCAACTAATTTTTGTTAACCTTATCAATGTAGGCCTAAAAATCTTATCACAAATGTCGACTCTTCAAGATGCTAATAAAATATGTTATGTGCAAGAGTGAACACTGTCCTATTGCGCACTGCCATACGGGGCTACTGGGTCACTGCCCACCACTGCTAGCACTAACATTGCCCGGGGCGCTAAGTTTAAAAAAAAAAAAACGACGTGTATATTTTTAATTTTTAATCATGATCTTTCGCAGAACCCCTAACGACCACTCGCGGAACCCAGGCTGAGATACCCTGGTATACACAGTAAACACATTTCTAATGCATTATGTACAAACTGAAAGTAAGATATCCAAATTCCGAGAACTGAATCTGCTGTCTGTTAACCAGACCGTTGGGCTACAGGCTTTCTGTGTCCCGAGATATACGTTTAAAGTAGTTCAGGTTTCTTTGGTTCAAGTTGAGAGCGCGTGTTCTATCGTTGACATTTTGTAAATTAAAACTGAAAGAAGAAGTATGTAACGTGACTATTGCCAGCACATTCACTCAAGTTTATTTTTCTCTTCTCTATGACCTTGAACTTATCAGCACGAACTTTATGCGAGCCTGGAGGGAATGCAAACGAATTTTTTTAAAAATTATAATAAAATACAAAAATGTTTGTAGGGAAGTTTAATACCGGATGAACTATAAACCTGGCACGGTAAAGAAAAGGCTAGTTTTAAATGTCCCGCGTTCGTTGTTGTCTTATGTCGGTGAACTAAAAAACGGTATTTTTAATGTCAAATCCCGTAGCAGATACTGCCGTAGGTGAGTGAATGTGTTATAGAGTTCACTATACTAGGCCCAGCACAGAGAGGTGGGGTGACCAGTTTCTTTCCTCGCTGCCTTTTCCTTCCCTGACTCTGGTCAGGTACTTATTTACACATGGGTAGACTGGAGCGTGTCGGTACTGTGATTCGAACCCGGCACCTTAGCTGAGAACAACCAGCGTGCTAACGACTCATTTGTAATAAAATGTAAAAGGATCCCGTTACCCGCCCACTGAGGCATGTTGGGAATATGGTGTTAGGCCCATATTTTCTTGACCATCGGCGAACTAGGGGTGATTTTTTTTTTTAACCAGCGGCACTTGGGCTTTCAGACCTTCGGCCCAATGACATGTCATTTTGAGGCTGGGGAGCCTGTGGCCTTTCCTTCCAACCCAGTCATTAGCTTCTCTCTTTCCCATCGACAGAGGGTTTATCTCAGGAGCCATTCAGGTTATTCAGGCAAAATCCCGGTCGATGCCACTCCTTCATATGCCCACGCCCGGGCTTGAACCTTGAACACCTGATCGCCAGCGAAATGTGGTAACCATTACACCAGCGCGGCTCCTAGCCAGGGGTGATGTGGTCAGCATCACGCCAGCAGTCTTAATCTTCCCAGAGTTGCTCTGGTACCCAATTCATGTGGCTGGGTCGACCCGGAGCCGTCTGCGGTCTAAAAAATCCCACCTCAACTGTGGAGCGAACCATGGACCACCGAGCTATTAAGCCAGTGCACTAACCACTGCGCTACCGCGGCCATTTTTTAATATACCTTTAATAATTAAACAAAAGTTTGCTGGTTCGCTACCTTTTATTGGCCAAAAAACGTCAATAATTTTATACCTGCACTTACTTTAAGTTCTGATTTTTATAGAGATAGACAGCATAGGCGCTGTGAGGATCTACTTTAGAAACACTCAGCTCTCTAAAGGGCTACCTTGATAAAATTTCTTCTGTTTTCAGGTTTCAGAGAATCTGGAATTTGGAATAAGTTGTTACCGTATGTAATTTTCATCACTGCTGCATGATCTACTTCGTGCATCCCATCGACAGAGCGGTGGAAAATTATTTAAATATTTCACCCAATGGTAACTTCTTTTCAAAGAAAAGATCGTGCTCTATCTTATACAGTTCATTAATAAAGTGACTGTTGGTCAGCTAACTTGTGGGTTTTTAATGGGAATGAGGTGAAAGTACCTTTAAAGCTGGGGCCACCTCGCTTTTAGGTGCAATAGGGAAAGGACTAATAGGAAATTTATCTACCTTAAAAATTCTTCTTTTCCGTACCTCCACTACACTGAGATCTACCACATGATCTCATGGAATCTACCGATAGGTCAATATTAACTTGTTTCCAACACCTGGATTAGTACATTGTTTGTTGGTACTATAATATTACCAAATTGATTTGTTCAAATAAACAGAAGAGTATTATGGTGTTTGTCGATTTTTGTTTTGTCCGTCATGTTTTTAAACACTATGGTGTACAAACATCAACATCACTAATGGGGCGTATCTATCAGTGCACCACCAAGACAACACACAGAAGACGTTGGAGATCCATTACAGCCAACCTTCGTTGTGGAGATGGCAGCTGACGATGATGATGATCAACAGCAAATGTTTGTGTGAGACGATTCGTTGTTTGTTGAAACAAAAATTGTTTTGATCTTCTTCTTCCTCGTTCGTCCTAAACAGGACGTTGGTTGCGTTGTATCCGTTTACACCGAGGCTGTAATAATAGCGCCTTTCGGCCGACACATCCGACTTCAGCACGGCATTTTTTGGGACCAGGTTAGCCTTCCAACTTCGATCCCTACTCTCTCAGCCAGACTGCCGTGATGCAGCCTGTTTCCAGGACCAACACTTGGAGATGAAGTAGGGTCTTGGTCAGCTCTGGTTCGCTGACCCTCAGTCAGGCCATGGGTCGCTGACTACATTTATCACTGTTGGTGCGTCTTCGGTCCCGTTTTGACCTGAAACACTGACTGATTTGTTTGCCAAACTAAACCGAAGATCAAGATATTTCGTTACTTTGTGTAGGCAGTTCATATAATCGTTTGGAACACAGCTTACCAGAGACGATTTCTTCCTTGTAAACAATTGAATGTTGCCATAAGACGTATTTATAAATGATAAATAAATATGGAGACAACTTGATGACACGGGATTGTAGAACTGAATGACGGTCTAAGCTCCAAGATAACCGAAGGACAACGAATAAAGAAATAAAATATGTCTTTCCCGAACACGAAAAACAAGTAGCAGTATCATCATTATCATCATCATTTGTCTGTGCCATCCTTATGGAAAAAGGTCCCATTGAAGTGAAGCCTGGACCAAAACATTCACATGCTCATGCCCTACTTGTTTCTGTAGCAATTAGTTTTACATGATGACGTTGCCAGCTCTGTGATTAATTTTAAACCTCGTAGCCTTATACGACATGACTGATGGTGCAATAGACTTTTCTTTCTTTGTCTCTTCAAGGACCCCGAGAACTATACGTGGAGCATTATATGTTCGTATATAAATTATTAGTACAATAATGTAATATACTATTGTAGTTTCTTCTTCTTCATACACTCTCAGACGGCAGCTTGAATATGTTCAAAGAAAGCAGTGGCCAGTTTGAGGCTATTTGTATCTCCACAGAGTTTTTCCAGGAATGGTAATGGTGACGTCCATATGTGCTTTTTCTGTTGCTCATAAGTTGGGCATCTTTTGGCATCTTTGATGCAAATATTCAGCAGTCGTTTTATCGGTGCCACAGTTACACTCATCAGTAGTTACTGTCTTTAGCTTGTTGAATAGATGGTATCTCAATCTGTTGTGGCCCATGCGGAGTCTGAATATTACCACTTGTTCTCTTCTGCTGAGCTGGTAATGTGCATCATTTTAGGTGTGTTCTGGATGGTCTGCATCCTATTTGTTTCTGTTTGTGGTTCTGATAAATTTTGTTGCCTCTTCGAAAGTTATGCTTGTATCGGGTTGAGGTAGGTTTCCACCTTACTTTGTCAATATGTAGGTCTCCTCATTGCCGGGGATGGTACAATGAGATGGTGTTGGGAGTTTTTTTTTTTTCCTCGCATGAGGTCGCATATTTTTTCCTCGCATGAGGTCGCATTGGCACCCACCCAAAACCCGGTCCCGGTCAAGACCACATGTCTCAACACAAGAAGACCCAATGACAACATGTGTCACCGAAGTGATCTTCTGTGTTCTCACACAAAGGACATAATGACATCATGAATGTCATTGTACTTGTCCCTGTGTCTAGACACATGATCCCAGCCAAAGGCCGGATGCTAGGCACGTTGGGTTGCACAGCGTTAACTGCGCTGTGGTTCAGGTATTGGGAGTTAGAAAATGCAGTTAGTTTGAAAGCCCCTAACACCGCTTCGCTACCAGGACATCTAGACACTCTATGTCACGTGAAGGGACTGGTAGGGAAATGATTGCTAACGAAGCGTGTGCAAAAAAAAAAAAAAGATTGAGAATATGGGAGCGAAGGGGAGGAGAAAGAGGGGGCATTCAGTGACCAGCCGATTTGGTTGTGGAGATGTATATATGGGTGTGTATGTATGGCCCATAAGATATATTCATGTATACAATAGGCATTAGATGGAAGTATACAACTGTATTCCATATTTCACTATTGAAAGGATTGTTTCATGCAAATGAGTGACTATTATTATTATTAATCTTGAGTGTGTTCTAATTGCCTGACCACATCAATGGGTCTATTGTGAAGTTCGTCATGTTTATTAAAGTTATAAACCGTCAGTCAGCAGTTATTACTTTCGTTGAAGAAAGAGATGTGTGCACAAAAGTAAATTAATGTTTGTCTGCAAGGCACATAAAGAAAGAACCCTGGACATTAACTTCACGTGAATATTGGATACTTGCAAAACAATCGTGCAAAAGCTACAAGCAAAAATAAGCGTAAAACAAATGCGCAACATATGGGTTCCATTGTGTCATAAACCCATTTGAATCGTTGACATAGTTTGTGGAGCAGTATATATGAGGTAGAGGATGAGATAGATAAAGGTCACAGAGAAGTAACCCGCTTTAACAGAGAGTAGTAATACGTGAATAGTCGGACATAAAGTACAAAGTATATTTGTTAATACAGGGAGACGCCAGCAACGATCAAATGGTACAGGTTCTATGTGATTCCATGAGCGTGTCTATGACGGTATTGCTTCCCCTGCTTTGTAGTAGGGGTCCAACAGAGGCCAAAACTCAAGAGTATCTATTATATGCTTGAATGGAGTCTATCTGTCCACAAGATTACTCTTGGCAGAAATGTAGATAGAAGAGTAGTAAAGCTTCTATCACATGGGAGTCTTCACAAGATATTCAGATAAGCGAAAACAATGCTGGGTTTTGCTGAGCACGTTAATTCTGTAATCTGCGGACAACTTTTATGAAGAATTTAAGCAATGGTTTATTCTAGCTGAGTTAATCAGTGGAATTATTATTATAATATAGAGAGTTTAGAGTGTGTGTTTAGTAACTTGCCTGAGACAAACATGTAGTACATTTAAAATGATTGAATCGAAGTTAAATTTGTATATTTACAAATAACACAATTTAATTATCACTTTAAGTTTAACAGTTTAAAAGAAAGGAATACTACATAATAGTTAGATGTAAAATGACGTTTTCATCACTCGGGTGATGGTTTTTGGATAAAAAGTTCAAGTGGCAGCATATAGGTTAACTTAGCTGCCAATAATGATTCTATTCGTCCTTCTGGGTTGGTTCTTTTCACTCTGCTAGCGCTCGTCTCTGGTCAAAGATCAGGCGTCGCACGTTCCCACAACGTCAAGGAGTAACGGCCAAGCTGGTTTTGCGTCTGTCTATAAGACCCTCTTATGATGGCGTCTCGCACAACGTCAGTCCACTTCTACCCTCACTTGGTTCCAGAGATAGTACTTTCTGCTGGTACTACCGATAGCTGGTAATAGACATAGAAAAGAAACGATCTTCTGAGTATTGCGTTTTCCGAAACATAGTTATGTACCACCCTCTTCTATTCTACCATCCCATGTCAATTTACCCTCGATGAGAATTCAATTTAATCTCTCGGGATAAAACTTTCTTTACATTTAAACTGAATAGCTGTTAAATGCCTTTTTTGTGGGGTCCACTAATGTTTATGTGTAGTTGGCCAGGTATGCGTGTTGCTGTCGCCTGAACAGTGTAATGGTGCAGTGAAGATCTAGGTCACTCACGCTGACAGCATACATGGTTCTTGTACGATGATGATGACGATGTGAGACATGGGTGTGTAAGACGCGAATTCGTTTAGGATCGTATATATGTAGACAATGCACCCAGTCACACTCGTACGGAAGCCAATGATGGTTGCAACTACTGGTAACAGTTCACACATTTAATCACACAGAACTGACAGTAGAATCACAGGAACAGTCAATGTAAACAGGGTCATGTTAACTGAAATCGCTTGGTACATAACAGGCATTCTAAAGCTGGAAAACATTCAAATATGCGGGCATGGTCAGTAGTGATATGTCCTTTATAATACAGTTTCTCGTGCCGCTAAGGATCCCTGACTGACGCGTCAGAGACTCTAATAACTCCGTCGATCAACTTGGCATAACACGCCAGTTACTTCTTTCATGCTGTAGAGTGGTGGCCATTACACAGGCCTAAATATGACGTCAGTTGTATACTCTTCATAAACAGGTTGTCTAATCCCTGCTACGATGTTTGTATAAATATACCAGCATATATATATATACTTCGTCACTGGACTTCTGTTCATATAAAGACTATTAGTCTTACATAGCTATCTTGAGCACAAAATATAAGTTCTGCATACAGGATATGTGAGCTGTTCTCACCGTTTGGTAATCCTTTAACAAATTCTGCAACCGAATGCGTAGTAATGATAAAGTCGGTGTTACCTTGAAACGAATCCTCAGAACACAATAAGTAACCCTGCCGTCATTCCTGACGTACAGTAAATCGCTGGGGAAAATTGACAACGCAGTCACTTCGAAGATTTTCCTTCCCCGGGAAAACAATGGACATATTTGTCACCCAGAAGCCAGGACTCAACTCTCTACCTAACGAAGTTTTTCTTCGCCCTCTACACTGCGCATGGCACATAGCCCAGAACTGTTTACCTTTGACCCTAACTCAATAAAGGTCAAACCCAATGAATGAACCAAAAAGGAGAGATAACCCCTAATCAACCTGACACAGCAGAGTTAAGACATAGTTACCTAACTTTGAAAAGGGTGAACACAAATATTCGACAAATAAATTGACGTTTGGCAATAGCATAACGAGTAGATCTCGAGCTCTTCAAATCCTTACTTTGCATAGCTGTAAGAGCTTTTTGGTCAGTTTCCATAATGAAATGCGCGCCCAGAAGGAACCTTTGTAGCTTAAGAATGTGTCGTGAAATATTCTAATCCACATATATAAAGTATCAGGTAAATATAAAGCCTAACAAATAAATTTAATAAAGAAAAGAGCAATGGTAAAATAACAGTGCTGTCACAATGACAGTACTCGAAATCCCCTTTGTTTTATGCTTCGTCTGCAAATTGTATCGTTTCCACGTTAAATATAAGCCACTGCATAAATACAAGCGTTTCCACAACACATTAAAACGGGTATTGCATTTCTAAGAAAAACATTGAGAGGCACACTGCGTAATGACCTAAATTAATCCTAACATTAATTATACTACGTTACCAAAACGAACGAACACTAAACTCGCTTCGCGCGATACACAATTACTACTATCACGCGTGTAAGGCTACATGCACTAACTTTTTTTCAGACGGACAGTGATAAAAACACTAACCTTCCCAGAGTTAGGTTTTAAAATCTTGAAAAACGCTTATTAGAAAAGATAACATTAGATGGGTTTACGTTTGAAAACATTACAGTACCCAGACAGCACATCTTCGAAACAGGAGGTAGAAGAAATTGCATATTTTGAACGCAGCCACTTAGCTCTTTTAAATTTGTATATTTGGGTTCCTTAGGGCTTGCTGACAAAGAATATGTAAAACGTTACGCAAATAGTCTAGGAATTAATAAATTATAACCAAAATAAAATAGTGGGGATGCCTGACAGCATGAAATCATTTCTGCTCATAAAATTTTTTTATAACGTGTTTGAAAAAACCTTACGTTACGGAAATAGCCTACCATGTTAACTCCTAATTGATTGGAGCGCAACAAATATAAGACTAAACCCGATTGGTCGGGCTATAAATACTATCTTGTGTTGTTATGGGAAACGAATAGAAGGGGTACTTTTTTGAAAAGATGTGGAGACGTGGTTTCATTGGGTAGAGCTGCGAATATACTTGATTCAGAGCGTCTGTTCATTGCCACATCTTGTAATAAACCTACTAAGAAGCAGTGCGTTGATCACCAGTGTATATTTTTTATAAAATAAAGCCTGGAACATAAGCAGATGGGAATTTGTGCCAGTATTTGTGCCAGAATTCATTGCTAGTCAACGTATCTGTGTTTATTTCCATGAATTGTGGTAGGCTGAAATATTTGATCTCTTTTTAATGAAAATTGAATGTAAATTGTTAATTTATGCCTGTATATATATGTGTAGTTCAGTAGCAAACATGATGTAAAGCCTATAATGCTCCAGCCTGAACAGAAGGTGTCGGAGGAAAGTAAAACGGCATGGAATGGCCAAACAGTACACTGACACCTAGATTATTGATTAGACAGAAATAATGCTGGAAGTGCAGAGGCGTAGTAACCATTAAGGAGGTTAATACTGGTATCAAGTATTTCAGATGAAGCTGACAGTTGGCCTAACGCTCTGAACTCAATGTTTGTGATGTATTGTGATCAGTGTAGAAAGAGAGTATAGATTGGTTATGACGTAGAAGGTACATCCTTCTTGTTTTCAGGGACCGTGGTCTTGACGTTATTGAGCAGCACCTGGTCAGAGCTTTGCTGAATCCAGAGTCGGACAGCATACTCCTTGGTCCATTTAGCTATCAGTGAGGTGTCTCCAGAGCCCAGGGGAGAAATCGAGCAGAGGAGTCTTTTCCTGCCGCCATCACGCAAGATAAGCTGATGTGGCCAGCTGAGCACAACATTATGTACCCCCATCTTAAAATGACAGTGTAAAATACAATTAAGAGGGGAGTTTAATTGTTTTAATATCAGGAACTGAGAACATCTCCAATACTAGTTCCAATAAAGACAAACTATTGAAGTCATGATGACAAATACCAACAGAGCTTGAACACAACAAAACCAGTATTACCTCATATTACTACTACACAACTAACACACATAGGATACTATTAAAAATAGATGTCACTACAAGATTCATATTAATAAATTCTGTACATATAACTTGTAATTAAAATTGATTGTGATTCCTGGTTCCTTTGTATTTGAATCAGGACACATATACATTCATGACAGCAATGAATACATATTGTTATTTGAAAAGTTATCAGTGACCCTTTAAGATATCCTTGTAGAGTGTTTTATGTATGTGAGTGTCACAGTGTTGTCAAGTGTAGTGGAATAAATTAAATTGTTTATCTGTCTGTTGTTGTTATGACTTACACTTCATCATACACATACCCTAGACATATAACGTAGTCATCACACTATTCCAGAATAATTCTGACTGAGGTATACATATATGTGGCAGCAAGTAAGGTTATCTATAATACACTACTCTTATTAGATATAGATACCTTCACAGCTGATCTCAGTCAGTACACTAAGTCCCCTATAAATATTTATAACATCCCACTTCACCACAGAATGGACCAAACCATAGCCAACAATTCACGGTCTAAAACCGAGTAATTCATTTCTGCCGCATTCAGCTTCCTAGAGATATACATTACAGGATGCACAGTTCCTGAATAATCCTGCATTAGTGCCGCTCCAATTCCAGTGGAAGAGGCATCACTACGAAGGACAAAAGTCTTATCAATCGTAGGCAGTCTTAAGATAGGATGAGATGAGAACAAATTCTTAACCTGATCCAACGAAGATTGGCATTCTTGGGACCAACGCACCATATTAGGAGAACCTTTCTTTAATAACGTTGAAAGTGGTGCCGTAATGGAGGATAGATTCTCAATGAATCTTCCATAGAATTGTATTAATCCCAAGAGACTACGTACTTGCTTTTTTGTCTTCGGAACCGAGATATTTAATATCTTAGAAATGTTTTGGTCCTCTGTCTTCAACAGACCATGACCAACACGATGACCTAGGAAAGAGATTTCACTAAACCCAACAAAGGCACGAAAGTTGCTGGGGCGTTCATAAGCCCGAAAGGCATAACATTCCACTGAAATAAACCCCTAGGTGTTGAAAAAGCAGTGAGAGGGTTGGCGTGTTCCGTCAAAGGGACTTGCCAATAACCTTTCGACAAGTCTAGTTTAGTAAAGAATTTAGATTTAGAAAGTCTAATAAGTAGATCTTCTAATAAAGGCATAGGTTCAGCATCAAACTTCGTAACTTGTTTTAATTTGCGATAATCAACGCAGAGACGTATGTTATTGTCTTTCTTTCGAACAATAACCATCGACGAAGAATAAGCTGAAGTGGATGGTTCAATTATTTTCAACTGAATCATTTCATCCAATTCTTTCTCGACTTGTGCTTGAAAATGAATAGGTATAGGGTATGGTCTTACTCTGATCGGATTACGATCAGTAAGTATGATGTCATGTTCAATGACATGCGTGTGTCCAGGAATGTCGGTAAGGACATCCTGAAATGATTGTAGCGTAGAAGATACTTGACGCTGTTCCTCAAAAGACAAATTCGAAGAAACGGTAACGTTTTTCCATGATTCCGTAGAAGTAAGTGGAATCACCGGAAGAGGTAATTTAACATCAGAAAAAGTAGTTTCCTCATCCTGTATAACAGACAGGGATGAGATATGACCATGTTGGACTGGAGAGTCGTCCGTCGCCTGGAAAATAGGCTGCAAATAGTCTGGTCGTTCAATAAATTCAGTAAGCATATTTATATGGAAGGTTTTATGCCTTCCATCAACATCGACAATATAGTCGACATCGGAAATTTTCGAGACTATACTGTATGGACCTTTCCATGAAATGAGAAGTCTATTCTCCCTCGAGGGAAGTAAGACAAACGCTTTGTCTCCAGGACAAAGTTGACGTAGGCGTCTTTTCTTATTAGCAAATCGCCTAGCCTTTTCTTTCGCAAATTCTGATGATGAAGTTGCTAGTCTGAATGATTCGATAATTTTTTCCCTAAGAGCAATGACATACTCATATGACGATTGTGTATCATCGTCAATATTATCGGAAGTTATCAAATCGTGTAGCAAGGACATAGGACAGCGCCGTTGCGCGCCAAAGACAAGTTCAAAAGGAGAAAACCCTGTATGCTCGTTGGGAACCTCTCTATAAGCAAAGAGAGCTGCAGGTAGAACCCTGTCCCAATCATCAGGATGATCCACCGTTATCTTGCCAAATAAGTTCTTTAGTGTCCTATTAAGACGTTCAACCATTCCATTGGACATTGGATGATAAATACTACTGAGAGACCTTTTAATGTCCAGAGTGGCCATTACCTGAGACATAGTGTCCGATATTAATTGAGTGCCATGGTGTGACAGTATTTCTCCGGGGAATCCCAGCCGAGAAAATATGAGCCAAAGAGCATCTGCGATATCGACAGATGATATGCTCTTAAGAGGAATAGCCTCTGCCCAACGCGTGCACATGTCAACGCAAGGAAGGATGAACTGATGTCCTCTGGCTGACTTAATCTTAAACGGGCCAATAATATTTATTGCCATTTTCTGAAACGGCCGAATAGGAATATCTGCGGCCTGAATAGGTGCAGCATGTCTTGGACCTCTAGACTTGACCTCTTGACAAATTTTGCAAGATCGGCAATAAATTCGTATGTCTTTGTTCACGAAAGCCAAAAGAAAGACGCAAGGACTCTAGTTTTAGTTCTGGAAAAACCCATGTGTCCAGCACGCTGAGAATCGTGTGCATGTTGAAGAATTAAGGTTCTCATACACTTAGGCACAAGAATTTGCGAATGCATAGACTTGTCTGAGTGTTGTACCATTCGTGCGAGTATACCATTCTTCATAGTGATATACGATCTGTGATTCGTATTCTGATTAGGATCCCCTTTCTTTGCGAGAAGGAAGAATTTCTTTAAAGAAGGATCTTCTTCTTGTTGTTTAACGAACGAGTCATGCGAAATCACCAAGTGATCGTCTTGGCTATCAACTCCATTACTATCATCAGATGAAGTTGGGGGCATAAGAGCTTGAGCTCTTGTTACCACTGCATTGACCGTTTGGAAGTTTTGTTCCTCCCAACTAGAAATTTGTTGCGGGGTGCATTCCTTAACCCCATGAATACGACCGATTATAAGATCCGGAATAGGATTAGGAAGAAGACACGCGTGGACATCTCCTGTAAAGAAGGGAGTGTCAATGCTAATGATAGCAGTAGGATATTTTTCCATGGTACCACCAAATGTAACACATTCGATCACTTTTCCTGTGGCACAGCAAGGATCTATCAGAGACTGCCTAACCCCGACAGTAGTACATCCAGAATAAAAAAGCACTGAGACTAGACTATCATTTACTAGACCTTTATGTAAGATGAGAGATCCTCTCCCATCATGCGCGACTGTAGCAGGAAGAGCGGGAAGAGGGTGACCACAAATTAAGGTAGATACAGTCGATGGCTCGAACAATGTTAAGCATTGGGGGCATTCAGTTGCTCTCCAAAAATCGAAAGCACACCCAGTGATAGCATTAGAGTTCTCACTATCATTTACTTGATTACAGGCTCCATTAAACTCTTGTTGTGCAGAGTTTGCCTGTTGGTAAGATTTTCTTTTGTTATATCTAGGTCTGTCGCGATTATCATTTCCCCTGTAATTGTTATCATATTGCCTATTGTAATCATCATTCCGGTTTGAATCCCGGTTTCTGTAGTCACCATCGTCATAATCTTGACGTCGAGGATAATTATCTCGAGAAGAAAAGCTCGGATAGTTTTTATTGTGATAACCTTTGCGAAAGTGTCTAAAATTATTACCATCAAAATTACGAGAACTACCATCTCGTCTCCAGTTCTTAGAGAAAGAACCATTATATGTTGGATTACTCTGATTCTGAGTGTAATTCTGATTACTTTTCCTATTCCAGTTTTGTTGAGCACCCTGAAATTTCTTATTGAAATTAGGGCCATATGGTGTTGCCGAAGCAACTGGCAACCCTTTTTTCACTTTAGAATTGCTAACTGTAGCATGGGGATGCGCGGTGGCATACTGGCAACAGTATTCCTCCATGTCTTTTAAGTTTTTAGGTTTACGCTCATGAAGAAATGCAAGGAAAGAATCATTAACAGATGACAAAACTTTGTCTCGAAGCAGTAAGTCCATTAGGCCTTCATATGTTTTCTCAGTTTGAGACAACTCAATCCATCGTGTGAATGTACGACGTATCTTTGTAATAAAATCAGAGAAATCTACTCCATTTTCTGGCAACATTGTCCTAAAACGAAGACGATAATCGTCTTCTTTTAGTTGATATTTTTTTAGTAATGCTGCTCTGACAACATCATAATTAGTCCTGTCATGTTCCTCTATTGTCATAAGAGTAGTCACTGTTTCACCTGTAAAAAATTCCATCAGTTGTTCGACATATTTTTCCATTTTTGTCTTATGCGTATCGCATAAAAATTGGAATCTATCCAGATAATCCGCTATATCGTCCTTCAAAGGATTGAAATGAGGTAATTTGATCCTACTAGCAAACTCCTTTGTCGTACCCGAAGTTGCTTGATGAGCACCCATATTCATCAATTTCAATTTCTCTAATTCCAAAGTTGCGGGTCTTTCCTCATGTTCCATTTTTGCTTTCCTTTCTTCAGCAGCAGCTTGAAATTTTCTCTCCTCAGCAGCAGCTTGAAATTTTCTCTTCTCAGCAGCAGCTTGAAATTTTCTCTCCTCAGCAGCAGCTTCTCTTTGAAACCTTTTCTCTTCAAGTTCTAATCTTCTACTATCAGCTTCTTTTTTCTGTCTCTTCTCTTCTGATTTCAATGCCTTGGCATATTGAGCATTTGCATATTCTTCCAATATATCACCAGACTTACCAACGGTTAACCCTTGCTGGATGATGAAATCCAATGTAGACATTCTGTCTGATACTTATGTATTAGTACCTGCAATAATAATACACTTATCCCAATTCAATGGGAGACAAGTCTGTAATGCTTGACTTGTATACTCACTATACTTTATTCCAATCTCTTTGAGAGACAAGTCTTAATCAAAGACCTTGTATGGTTACCTTGTTTCTTTATAATAATATTCTATCAAAAATCTCTATTTTAAGAGTGTACCATATTAATAATAATAATAATAATACATGACCAAGTATATGTATGTAGACTGTGTATGACAACAATGTATTACAATAATAAATACAAAGACAAAGATACAGAACAACAACCGAAAACGTTCGCAGAAGTCAAATAAACATACAGCGAAACTAAGGGAAATATCACAAAGCATGTGACGATAACTGCGAAAATGAACAAAACCAATGACAACACTGTTATAAACAAAAAGGTGTAAAGAAATAAACGATAGTGAAGGAGAGGTAGACAATATACAAACAAATCGAATCAAAATTAAAGAACAGAAAAATGTTACCAAAAACAACGAACAAAAGCACACCACGCCACAACGAAACGAAAAATAGCAACGAATGTCGCTAGTAAATTTTAACTGAGGAAAATTTACGAGTCCCTACAGAACGCTCACAACAGACCCTCTGTGCGTGGGATATTCTGTTACGAGACACCGCCCAACCAAAATAACAACCCGCAGAAATATACACAACAATATTACAAATAACATAAATATCATCAATGGAATGTGTTGCAAATAAAGTTTAGTTACAAATAACAGTATAGTAACTCCCTTGCTCTTTGTCAACACAAAAGTACAATGTTAAGAGCGCACTACTGTCAGATCCACTGTAGGATGAAATAATGTAGTGGTCTTCTGAAACATAAAGTCACTATGACCTTCTCGACAAACAGTTGAGACTTGATACCCAATGTTGAAAAGTTCGTAGACGGTATTTTTTACGAAAAGAACTTGCCCCAGTACGTGACTTGATCGCTCAGACGTTGGAAAGTCTGTTGACTGTAACGGTAAACAACCAGCGGTACTGTTTACAAAAAAGGACTTGACTTGTGTACAGCTGTAACGTGTAAACAACCAGCGGTACTGTTTACACAAAGACTTGACTTGTGTGCAGCTGTGGTCCACGTAGCAATATTACATAGATGCCAACTCCAGCACTTGTACCAACTGTGGTTCATGTAGCGTTATCACACAGATGCTAACACTGTTTATGTGGGTCAACAATCGATGACCTATTTCTACTGTCCTGTGTAGCCAAAGCTTGGAAATGTAGTGTACTACCGATGTGTGTTATTTATAGCTGTGAACCTTGATCGTTCCAATCTCTAGTCGAAGCCAAAATTGAAGCCATAAAGCCCACTGAACTAGTCCACCAGAAATGTTACCTGCCTTTTTTGTGGGGTCCTCTAATGTTTATGTGTAGTTGGCCAGGTATGCGTGTTGCTGTCGCCTGAACAGTGTAATGGTGCAGTGAAGATCTAGGTCACTCACGCTGACAGCATACATGGTTCTTGTACGATGATGATGATGATGTGAGACATGGGTGTGTAAGACGCGAATTCGTTTAGGATCGTATATATGTAGACAATGCACTCAGTCACACTCGTACGGAAGCCAATGATGGTTGCAACTACTGGTAACAGTTCACACATTTAATCACACAGAACTAACAGTAGAATCACAGGAACAGTCAATGTAAACAGGGTCATGTTAACTGAAATCGCTTGGTACATAACAGGCATTCTAAAGCTGGAAAACATTCAAATATGCGGGCATGGTCAGTAGTGATATGTCCTTTATAATACAGTTTCTCGTGCCGCTAAGGATCCCTGAGTGACGCGTCAGAGACTCTAATAACTCCGTCGATCAACTTGGCATAACACGCCAGTTACTTCTTTCATGCTGTAGAGTGGTGGCCATTACACAGGCCTAAATATGACATCAGTTGTATACTCTTCATAAACAGGTTGTCTAATCCTTGCTACGATGTGTCACCGTTTGGGTTGCACAGCGTAGTTACGCTGCAGTTTAAGTTCAGATGAATAAGAATTTGGTGTCGATAGGATAAAAGAGTATGGAAAACGGGTTAGAAAATTTGATTGATTTAAGTGATAGACTATTAATTCTAAAGATGGGAGATAAAAGATAGCGAATGCAGTGTTTATGATAAGGGAGATAACTATTTTAAACCTTAATATTTTCTAAGTGTGAACAGGTCGAGTTTAGGATATTTACATATTAAGACGATTTCACTAGTCACCAAGAAGGAAAAGTAACAATTTGGTCTAAACGTCAAAGGGAGATCACAATTTAATTACATCCCTTATAGGATTTGAGAGTTGGAAATAGGAGAGTGCGCACGGGGAAAATGAGTAAACAGTATTTGAGAACACCTCAGGGGGGTGAGCTTGCCAGGACCAATCAGATGACTCGTAAACAAGTTCGGAAGATGAGGGGATAAATTGAGGGACAAAAGAAATCAGTCCGAGCCGAGATTTTGACGTGGCAAGAGTGAATTGCCGGGCTCTCAAAAACATGAAACTGTGGGTAACAGTTGTTCTAGAGAAAACAGATAGTTAGCTTTAGCATGAATGGAGGTAGAAATTCTGGATGCTAGATTGAACTGTGCTTTGAACATAAGGCTAGCTTATAGGGGTGCTTAGTAGGAATTGTGATAAGTATTTGGACTTCTTTGACTCTGGTAAGATTGACTTTTATTGACTTATATCGTATGTTGTATAAGCAGATGCCAACAAGAGAACCGAGGTTCAGAATTATAGCCAAGACATTACAAGAGGGTAATGCTGCTCCTGCTCAAGGGAGCGACTAACAAAAATAAAATATTCGACGATGAGTTTTGTAGGCACCAATGTATATTAGCGATTCATGTTTTCAGAAATATAGCCAAGACATTACAAGAGGGTAATGCTGCTCATGCATAAGGGAGCAGTTAATAAAGAGGAAACTTTGTAAGTGAACTTATGACTAAGTACAAAGCGGACAACTTATGTACAGAGATAATGCTTTATTAGCTGTCATGAATTAAAGGAGAGGTATGGTCTACGACGAGAATAAGAAGTAGGAGTTTGAGAATACTCTAAAGTCTATACATGCATACCCTGCGCTCTCTAATGTCAGCGTAAGTATCAAGGCTGCCACAGGAGTATTAGACATTTATTTGATTATTTCAGGTGTAACTATTGAGTGGAGAATGCTGCATTGTAAATGAGTTAAGCCTATCCAGGTTGAGATAGGAGAGAATATATCCCCAAGGAGTTAGGGAAACTAGTGTAAAATACTGAGGAAATAAAAAGAGATTGAGACCAAAGATAGCAGCCTATGCACATAATAGGAATAAGTGAGAGGCAATATTTATACGTACACTTAGGGATATCTGGTAAAATCCAGTGGGAGACATAAAGACTTTGAATAATAAAAATGGTGTCTGATGACTTGATGTTTTGAAGAACCATGGATATTGATCTCATATAAATAAAGTTGTTGAAGTTTAATCACATCACTCCAGTTGCTTATGTGTGTGAAGAGATTGAGGGATAGAGAGGTATAAGGAGTGATCAAAGGTTAGGAATTAAGTAACCACTAAATACGAATCAGTCGCTACTCAACACCAAGGAGGGAAGAACGAGTCCTGGAAGTGGAAACGAACCAAACTATATCATCCAAGAATTAACACCTCTGGTAGTAAGGACCAGTAAGTTAAGGATAGCCTCACTTGGAAGATAGATAAAAGATAACCAACTAGGCCTGCCTCAGTCACCTAGTTATAGTTATAATCAAGTACGGACCACCACGGTCACAGATGTTTGTATAATTATACCAGCATATATATATATATAATTTCGTCACTGGACTTCTGTTCATATAAAGACTATTAGTCTTACATAGCTATCTTGAGCACAAAATGTAAGTTCTGCATACATGATAAGTGAGCTGTTCTCACCGTTTGGTAATCCTTTAACAAATTCTGCAACCGAATGCGTAGTAATGATAAAGTCGGCGTTACCTTGAAACGAATCCTCAGAACACAATAAGTAACACTGCCGTCATTCCTGACGTACTGTAAATCGCTGGGGAAAACTGACAACGCAGTCACTTCGAAGATTTTCCTTCCCCGGGAAAACAATGGACATACTTGTCACCCAGAAGCCAGGACTCAACTCTCTACCTGACGGAAGTTTTTCTTCGCCCTCTACACTGCGCATGGCACATAGCCCAGAACTGTTTACCTTTGACCCTAACTCAATAAAGGTCAAACCCAATGAATGAACCAAAAAGGAGAGATAACCCCTAATCAACCTGACACAGCAGAGTTAAGACATAGTTACCTAACTTTGAAAAGGGTGAACAAAAATATTCGACAAATAAATTGACGTTTGCAACTCCGTCAAAAATGACGGTAACAATAGCCTTAGCTTTACATTACACTTAAATGAAAAGGTTAAACGTACAGATATAATATGCTTTACAATTACATCTCCACTGTTTGAAAAGTGTTCACAATATAAATTCATTTATCTTTCATTTATATTTAAACTTGTGGATAAGTTTGAAACTTCTATTAATTTTACATGCATATGTTTTACGTTTACATTTACACTGAGTGAAAAGGTTTGAAACGGTAAGTATTATTCTTAGAATGGACATCATCTCTTTCACCTTTCCATGCCTGCTCCATAGGGAACCTGGAACTACTTTATACTTTTAGTTCTCTTTACAAAACTATCAATAAAGTAATCACCAGCCCGTGCAGTGGTGGTTCATGAATCATCATTCTATACGCAGAGGTTGCCAGCCTCAAATGACTTTGACATCCAATAGCGAGTTTCACACATTAAACTACATGTATATATGTGATAGGGTGGGCGAGATGATGTTGTTGTGATATGTGGTCACTTTCTTGCACACTCGCAACCGACCCGATCAACAATAAAACTGTGATTCTAAGGCAGGGGTTGTATTTATTCATACAACCCGGTCAGTGACCCAAACCCACAAAGCAAACTAAGTGACAAACATCAAACAGGTAACCAAACAAACAAAACACCCAGCCAGTCCTCAATGGCTAATCTGAAACGCAAACAAAGCACCGACTAGTTAAAATCATAATAGTTAAATAATGAGAAACGATACTCTCACCTGCCAAACAGTCCTTCCACGCCACCTGACACACTCAACTATCACACACTCACACACTCATGTATGTCGTCCAATGAGACTAGTATGGTGTTGTGCATGAGGCTGGCAATCTCATCATGTAACACAGATTGCTACCGAGCATATGAATACTTTGTGCAGTCTCCATGCGGAGGCCAACCACACTGGTGGCCATATGCTCCATAAGGAGCGAGAAGAGACATAATTTGTTCCCAAGTGGACCCACGTGCTCTCATAAATTATCCGACACATAACAATTACTAAATAATAATGAAATATGCATAAAATAATATTAAACGATATGTACAACGAATACTCTCAACTGATCCCCTTAAATATTCGTCCCTGCACTCTGAAGCATGTCGTATATGCTGATTAATGAGATTGGGAACTCATCATATAAAACGCATTGCTACAAAAACAAACCACTGCCATTGTCGCGAGACGTTCAGATGTTATTAAAATACATGATATCCCAGACAAAAAGATGTGTCAAAGGATACCAGTATAGCGCCAGATAAGAGACTGGTCTTATAAGTAATACCCCCTTCCCTGAAAACAGTAAGGGTGTATCGACAATCAAAGGTAGGGTCAAGCTGTACAAACCTTCAAGTATGATGATAGTGTTGAATACTGAAGGACTAAGTGCTACCTCTCTAGATCCCACCCTTGATTAATGATTATTATATTTATGTTGACTCTGCTAGGGGATTAATTATTTATTTAGATATGTAATACATATAATACAGAACTTGAACTCAATTGTAATAACTAAGTAAGACTGTATATAAGTATTTACAATTTATTTATCTAATACCGTTTCTCTTTTCGGCTAGGAAAAAATCAAAAAGAATTCAAAGGTTTTTTTTACAAAAATGAAATAAATTTTTTCATTTCCAAAAAAATGAAATACACAATAAATTTTATGGTATGGTTCTGTAAAGTTGGTTGAGTTTTTAATAAAGTCCTACAGTAGTGGCGTGAATCCGCAAAGTTCAAGGTCTTTATATAGGAGCGAAGCGTTCTTCGCGGATGACAGGGGGAAAAACGGAGTAAAGAATTTCAAACCACTGCGTCTTTTAGCCATTTCGTACAATGTGGAGAATTTTAAATATTTCTTTACTCTCTTAATTATGGACAGATTTTGCTCATCTAAAGTTAGAATTAAACCGTGAATTTATTTCTACCTTTCTATCTAAAATTTGTTTAGTTAGCAACATGCGTTTAAATCTATGCAGTCTTTAATTAACTAAAGTTGGGTCTACCCTGATGTATAAATGTCACTTAAAACGATTTTTCTCCTCAAATGAATTATTATTAGAGGAAGTCTTTATACCTACTTCTAAAGTAATATCCCCGCTAATTAACTTTCTAAATCTTGTGGCAGGGCAGTTATTAGTGCGCAAGTAAATATTTTGAAGTGCGCTAACTCTTGTACGTTTCTTGGTTCAAGTCGTTACAGGCTTGTCCGCCTGAGATGGAAATTCTTGACCTTAGTTTATTCTTACTTCCCAGTATTCGTTCGTACCCTTTTTATGTTTAGTGAAAAGCAATATCGTATAATGGTTTTGTCAAAGTATCCAACTGTAATATTTCAACGAAAACTCAGCAATGTAGAAAAATAACATACATTTTATTAACGTGATTGGAACAGCAATGTTATTGGCACAATGGTTAAGTACTTATTTCTTTCTTACACAAAGTAGTGAGTATCCAAAAAATGAAAATGTAAATCCACAGGAATGATATATCCAATAGAGTAAAATACAAACTTGTCTACTTAAAAATACTTGTCTAACTTGAACAAAACTTGTCAAGTTAAAAACAACTTTTCTTGATAATCTCAAAGACAAAGTTCTGTAAAAATCCTCTTGCCTAACGAATCCTAAAAATCTGTACAAGCCTGTCAATCGCCCACGTCTCTTCTTTATATACAGCCCACTCTTTTTTCCCGCCAATTTTCACGCGATGCTTTATTTTTCACACGGTACAAAATATCTACATTTGCACACGCTTCCTCAGCTTTTCGACTTTTTTCACACGACTCTCACTCTAGCAACGGAAAAAACCCAGATTAGCAACTTCTCCCAAAATTTTCCATTCAATAAACATGCACTTACTATTTTGTTGTTCTGGGACAGCTTCTCTCGAAGCCGTGAACTTTTCATGATACTGTATTTTGTGCACAAATATCTTAACTGCTTTTAACGTTGTTATTTCTCATTTTATGTGGTTTTTTAACACGTATTAATTGTAGTGTATACCAAGCGGTCACAATCTTTCCTTTCAAACATCTTTAGCCTTTAAGAAATTAAATAATTCCGTACTATCTTTTACACAAAATAGGCCTCTATGTTTAAGCATAAAAGGTTTCCTTATCACTACTAGAAAAAGGAGCGTTCTCATTAGCCATTTAAATCAGTCTGTTTATCAAATTATTGCGAGCGGTAAAAATGACCGTGGTATAAGACAGACCAAAACACGACAGCCATAGCATATACATTTTTCTTGCAAGCTTCTGTTGGATTCAGCCGCATTGGTGTCGCCCTGTTCAGCAAAGAGCAAACAGGAACGTTTATGTCTCAAATGTGCTCCACGTACCAGAAGTAGGAGTATCATATTTACAAGGCATATTAATGACTATAACTAAATACATCACCTAAAGGAAATTTAACACAACAACTAAGCACTGTACACAACCAGGTGTAACTAAAGTTGGCTGACACTATAAAACAATTATCGTGAAATAAACTTTAACCTAAACTATCTCTTCCATTACTGAAGAAAATTACATTAACCTGCATTCACCCACGTGTCAATTCACCCAATATAAATAGCATAACATCACTAGGCCTATAACACGTGATAACTAAGCGTGTTATTGTCGACTCACTGGCGCCACCTTTGTGCACATTTAACACGTGGACCTGGCTGCCAACTTTCCAACAGTTAATATTAGTAGTAAACAGCTTTTCTGCCAGGCCTCACAAATGAAATAGGTTCCGACTTTATTCGCTTTTCTTGCCCGGTCTAATGAATGAAATAATTGCTACTAAACTCTCACAGCTGTGATTTGGACTTAATGTGCCTAATAAAACCTAGCCACTAATATATTTTCACTCATATATAACTTTAAAACTAAATCTAATGTCCTGGAAAAATCTCCTTTGGAAACACATCTATCTATCTGATTAAACATTAGAACAGACTCACACTGAATATAATTCCAAAGCTACAGAACAATAATGCTAATCTGCTTTGAATCAAACTCACGTGTCATGTCTTTGTTCATCTTCTACCCACACAGGGCGTGCTTATCTTCGTTTCTCTCGTCTGGAGCGCTCTTGCGAAAAGGATCTTTGCAGGCTATCGCACCTTTTTATATAGGCCGCTAATGGCTAATCACTCAATTTAGTGCAAGCGCATTGTAATTGGGCCACGCAAATTTGGGGCGTTTATTATGGCCGAATCATATATATATATATATATATATATATATATATATATATATATATATATATATATATATATATATATATCAGATCTATATCAGACGAATAAAAGAGTCGGGTCGGTCTCTTACACGCGTTTGGGGTTCTTTAATTACTCGTATACAATAGATTCCCTCTCTGACTCCGTGTTTCTTCAGTTTCCTAGTCCCGGAGTTCCTTATTAAAATGTAGAGATTTCCTGTGCTTAGGAAGCCTTATTTGGTTCTCCAATGAAAGGGTCGGAATAAAAGGAATTATGAATTTAGTCTTCACTCTGGCGAGGTCTGATTTTGTCTTTGCGAGCGTGAAATTCACAGTGAAATAAAACTGCGAAAAGGTCAGACTATACTCCCTCTCTTCCCACGCCTTCGTTTCTTATTGAGTTAAATAAACGCTCCAATCATATTCAAACAGGTCGGGTGCGGTACTTTCAAAATATTTCCGATATGGAAAATTTTTGCAAAAGTCGCGTCTCCCATATATGGTAATATGATGTCCGATGCCCTTCATCCACTCTCACAAATACATTTGTAGACTCATAATATTATGACCGTGTTTTCTGGCGTAATGACTCAGGGATGGTCGATAGTCACCTGTGTTTCGTTAGACAAAAGAATCTGGTTCTATTCAGCACTCCTGCTCAACACAAGCTTAGATAAACAAGCACCGTTGCTTGAGAAAATGGTCAGACAGATTATGCGATAAAATATTGTCGCTAACCGTCTAATAACCTGTTGTAATTTAACACGTCTTCGTGGAGCGTGAATACGACACAATAAGATAAGAATTACTCCCGTAGCAAATACTGCCATAGGGGAGTGGCGTGTTGGAGACTTTCCACATGCTATGTCCAGCATAAAGAGTAAAATGTATGAAAGGGAAAAATGAAATGCCAAATAAAAGCGATCGGAGATAAAAATGAAGAAGAAATGATACTGCCGTAGGGCTGGAGGTGTGAGACAGACATTTCGTCATACGCGCCTCTCCCTCTTATGCGCCTTGTGAGACAGTAGCACAGAGTTGCTCTGCAATTTATCGACTTTTGGTAGACGTCTTAGTCTGCGGTTTGCAAGACATAAATTACTGAGAGATTAAGATGCTTGATGCTATTGGGCATCAAGGTATGATCAACGGTGTTATCAACAAATTCATAAAGGAATCTGGTACGTAGAGTTGTATAGCAAAAGTGTGTAGCCACTTGGAGAAGTGTAGTTAAGTCGTGGCCAGGCGAGGCCACGTGCTGTGGGCCAGAGACATTCAATAACCAGAATAGTTATAAGTATTTAATAAAAAGACAGCAACATTCAAGCAAAACTAACACAACCTGGAAGCTGCCAGTCGAAATGGCCATAACATGAAATAGCTCCATAGAACAAGAGTACATATGAGCAGAATAAATTAACTGACTGAAGATTCAAGTATCGTTATAGAAAAGAGAAGAGCTAGTAGACAGAATGAAGAAACTGCCATGGACAACAAGAACATTACGATGTATGAGAATATTGTTGTTAGCAGGATGAGATACGCCCTGCAGAATCATATGTTGACATTTATTCATTTGAACCCCTTGTAAATATGTTTATGAAACGTTCATAAACATGTTATTTTGGTGTGAAACTCTTGTGATGATATCTGACGTGGCCGCCTTTTAACAAAATTATCAAAAGATTTTATGTTCTGCTCGTTCTCCCGTGGTGACATTTGCAGCTCTCTCAAACATATAATACCAAATTTTATGACGTATATCATATGTTTTGACAATTCGAGAATGCTATTGTATGACCATTTTATTTCAGCCAGGATAATAAAAAAACATTCGTCTTTTTTTTCTGAAGAAAATATGTTAGCAACGTGTTATTGGCGCGACAGTTGAATGGGCTGGGATACCTGTCGTAGATTTATGATTGGGGAAATAAGACTTGGGTTGGTCCCTTCTGAATAGAAGTAGAATGGGTGATAGTCACAGTGAGAGACGATAATAGAAATAGATTTCCACGAGTGAGATGGTAGAAATTAATAGAGGCTGTCCCTAAAATCGAGAAATCTTCTCTCTTTCAGCCTATCTTCTACAACAGATTTAGAGGAGTCAGACAGTCTAAAAACATATATATTAAATATATATCTCCGCTCACATACACACACACACGTAAGACGACAGTTAGACGTACAGACGTGGGAAAACTATAACAAATGTTTATATAGATATTTTGGAACGAGCTGACCGACACACTGGAATAAATTTATGAGAATGTTTATTTATCATACTAAAATCCGATCACAACACATAAAATTACATCAAACATATACAAATAGTCATAAAATCAATGAATTGCTACAAGAAATGATAGACCCACATTATGATCTTTTCCCTTGATGTATAGCCCACAGTCCTGTTAGAAGAAAAGTGATAGCCCCAAAGAGTCTGGTTGTAACCTTGGTTAGGCTTGCCCGTTCTGCGATAAAAGAACGCCATCCTTAGAAAAAATGTCCCCGTGCTGTTTGGGTTACTTAGCCATGGGCAGTTTCCTAAAGCAGGGTGCCAAATTAGGGTCCTTTTGTTGCGCTTCTTTAAGTTCCATAGGTAACAAATTAGGCACAGGCTCCCGTTCCTTCTTGGTTTGCCCTCTTGTAGTTGCTGCTGCCACATTCGGCTCTTCCGGTTTCCCAATAAACACGTATCTACCGCCAAGAATGACTGGGTAGAAGGGGTCATCCATAACAGCCGCTTTGATCACGATTCTGACAAACTCAGAGTAGATTTCTACCAGTGCGATGGGAAGCGCTGTAGGTGCATCACTATTAGAAACTCCACCAAATTGGACGGTCTCTCTTGTCTCTTGACCGGGTTTAACCAGGTGTCTGGCAACAATGCAATCATAAAAACGCAGTGTGTGAAATAAACAAAACGTTTGAGAACCGTTCAAAATAACAGAACCTCTCGTAGAGGGTCTCTCTCCCTCTACAGGTTGGGAATCACTGTCAATAATTCTGCCTTGCGAGACTGTTAGCAAGCATCCGATCATTAGTCCCGTGCGCAGGGGTTTTCCCTTTGTCACCTTGTCCTTTCTGACCGCGCTGCCATGTAGGACGGTTGGGTTGATCAGACTGTTTACTATGGTTGGGGTACTTGTTTTTGTAGAACTTGGATTTTTCAGGAGGGGGGGTTTTGAGGTCCAGTTTCTCTGTGGTTATTTTGGTTAGAAACATGAGAATCATGAGAAGATTGGTCCAGATTATTCTTTCGAAAAGGCTCTTCTGTCGGTTTACGTTTTGTGGCCGGCAGTTCAGCCAGCGCATTGTGATATCGCACAGACTTTTCCAAAATGTCTTCAAGCTTTTCTGCACCCTGCTCAGCTAGAAATCTCCGGGTATCAGCAGACAAAGTGTTCCTTATTTGTTCGCCTAAAGCGAACTCCTCAAGACCTTCATATTTCGAGGCGAGCTGTAAAAGCTCAAGGCACTTTGTCAAGTATCCCTTCAAACGAGACGAGAACTGCTGAAAAGTTTCAGAGCTCTCCTTCCTGCTGTTGCGAAACAGTTGCAAAAATTTTCGAGCATTCATTTCAAAGCGCTCAAGCAAAGGTTTCTTCAACAAGTCGTAGTTGTCTTGTTGGCTACTTTCCAGTTTAGAGTAGACATCATAAGCAGAACCTTTTAGGGCCTGGGAAAGTTTCATACACCAACGCAACCTCTCTAAACCGTACAGAATTGCAATTTTCTCAAATTTGTCTAACCATGTGTCAATCTTCTCATTAGGACAAGGAAAAGATTCTAGAGCAAAAGACATAGCGTTGAGTTGAAGAGACTGAGTGTTAGAAGGATCAGTTAAGGAAGAATGAGGAGAAGACTCTCCATTGCTGGAGGTAGAGGCAGCACCACGACTTTGAACTTCTAGAGCCTTAAGCGCCAGCTGATGCTGTCTCTCCTCCCTCTCCTTCTCATGCTGTCTCTCCTTCTCTCTTTCCTCATGCTGCCTCACTTTCTCTCTTTCCTCATGCTGTATCCTGTGAATTTCCATTTCCTCATCCATCTTCTTCTGCTCTTTAGCTTCAGCTGCTTTCCTCTCCGCATCATATCTCTCACGTTCGTCCCTGACAAAAGCTTTAGCTTCTTCGCCTTCCAAACCCTCTTCTCTCGCTTCGTCTCTTAGGATCTGCCTAAGCTTCGCCTTTTCGTCCATTGTAAATAGGTGACTGAGACGTAGACGAGACAGAAATCAGAAAAAGGATACACTGGTTCCTACCACTTACAAGAAAGTACGAACGAAAGATGATATACTTTAACCTGGGATACCTCCACCTATACTATAGTAACTAACTATCGCTGCTGTTAAACGACAATAAAGCACCTATTGCAGATGACTACGCCAAATAAATGGTAGTTAAGATTACTCACTGAAAAAAATAAGTTGCTACAGTGGAAACAAAATAATTATTGCAAAAATTTAAGGAGATAACAAAAAATCCCCTTAATTAAAAGTCCACTACAAGTACACCCCTGAAGTCAGTTAGGGTAAGGGAGGCAATTAACAGGACGTAATTGTCTGAACGCACTTCTTAGCTTAGCTCAAACACCTACTTCTTCAGAACCCTGTGATTGTTAGACAATCACAAACTTTACAAGCGGTTAGTATTACATAATCAGTAATTAACATATATTCCGACAAAATCAACCTTTAACTCAAATGTATATTTCTCAAAATGCTGTGGAAAAACAATTATTAATTGTGTGGTCAGCACGCCCATAAATAGATCGATAGTCTAGGGGAAAAATTATTTTTAAAAATATAACAACTCACAAGACATCACACTCTTAATCTATATCAGAATGAAGAATATTAATCCTACAGACGAGGTGATATTTGACGTCTATTCTTCCTCTTCTAAGTTTGAAATCGCGTTAGACGAGCCCCCATTTGTCGTAGATTTATGATAGGGGAATTAAGACTTGGGTTGGTCTCTTCTGAATAGAAGTAGAATGGGTGATAGTCACAGTGAGAGACGATAATAGAAATAGATTTCCACGAGTGAGATGATAGAAATTAATAGAGGCTGTCCCTAAAATCGAGATATTTTCTCTCTTTCAGCCTATCTTCTAGAACAGATTTAGAGGAGTCAGTCTGAAAACATATATATTAAATATATATCTCCACTCACATACACACACACACACGTAAGACGACTTTTAGACGTACAGACGTGGGAAAACTATAACAAATGATTATATAGATATTTTGGAACGAGCTGACCGACACCCTGGAATAAGTTTGTGAGAATTTTTTATTATCATTGTGGCGTGAGGTTTTTATTGGCTTTAAGATCAGTATAGTACTGACAATTACAGAAATAGAATTACTGCAGAAAATAGTGAAGTCCCAGTGTCTGAGAGAACTACTGGTATCACAGATTAGTTACGGCTGTGAATGATCTGATCTCGAAAAAATTAGTAGAGAGGAGACCGACATAAATTGCCACCTCCGCTGTGTAACTAACTGTGATATTAAGACAAGGAAACAGATTTTACTTAACAATGATAAAATTGACAAGTCGTTCAAATACAATTTCCTTATTATTTATTTAGTATATACACTATCTACTCTTGTGCTGAAGGATGAATGTTGAAAAATGGAATGTAATGGATTTGTAAGTTTACATATGATTTACAAATATTTATATTTATATAGATATATAAATATATTACAACAAGTTTTCCACTTATAAGAACAAAAATTATATCAGCTGTGCTGTTATTCAATTATAGTACTTGTATCAGCTGTGCTGTTAATTAAGTATATAACATTTATCAGCTATGCTGTTATTTTTGTATCTTGCTACGCTAATTCACTTTCTCGTCACTGACACTAACATTTTGCTCACAATGCTGACAGAAATGGTACTTTTTTTTTTTTTTTTTTTTTTTTTTTTTTTTTTTTTTTTTTTTTTTTTTTCGTTCGAAATCTCAGGTTATTAATTAATGTCTACTGACATGACAGGTGTCACATTCCCTCGCCATTCAGGCAAATACTCGCCGATTTCGGAGGTACCCATTGCAGCTGGGTCGGCTCAGGAGCCGCCAGTCCCTGGTCGACGACACTCCTTCAAATGTTCTCGCCAGGTCTCGAGTTAATCAATTCTCTCGAAAAACGGGTTTGATCCTCTGTGTTTAACCACTACGCTCCGGCTCCCCTAATGTGTACTCATCTCTCAAAACGTTCTGTTCTCCGTAATTTCTTGCACACAACATCCGTTGCTGGTCGTTTCGTTAGCCCACCCAAGACTGAGGGGGACTAAAGAGGTTGATCAATCACTGTGCTCCTGCGACGTTCCAGGCAGCTGGATTGACACGACATACGACCTCAGGTTTAAGGACACGAATAAAACCTGTAACAAGTAAAAATAGAGGCTAATGTCTGTCCTCAAGCCCACCGATTTCTATTGTATATGAGATGAGCGTGTCTCAGGTGTCTGCATGTAGGATGAATGACAACATGGCTCTGTATGATTTAGCAATAGCGAGACAAGACAGGTGTCTACTTGCAAAACATTCTTTCTGATAAATTACTACATGAATATCCAATAATATAAATTCAATACATGAATACATCCAATAATATACATTCAATACATGAATACATCCAATAATATAAATTCAATACATGAATACATCCAATAATATGTACACCTAGGTGTGATACAACAATGTCCTTCCCCCTATAATATACCAGGCTCTCTCTGACAAGTGATGGTACCATATATCCTAACAATATTGTTATGTTCTTATGATAGGAGTTTATGAGATGAGGACTGTTATATTCCAGGTTAGATGAGACAATAGATTGATGAGATGAGACAATAGATTGATGAGCCCTAACAAGAACTGTTTTGGTTATATTTCACGTTGGAGTTAGATGAGACAATAGATTGATGAGTCCTAACAAGGAATGTTTTGGTTATATTCCAGTTTGGAGTTATCTGAGACAATAGACTGAAGTTAATTAGACAATAGATTGAGTCCTAACGAAGACTGTTTTGGTTATATTTCAGTTGGTCTGAGATAATAGAGTGAAAGTATAGGAGACAATAGGTTGAGTCCTAACAAGGACTGTTTGGGTTATATTTCAGTTGGTCTGAGATAATAGATTGAAGTTATAGGAGACAATAGGTTGAGTCCTAACAAGGACTGTTTTTGTTATATTTCAGTTGGTTTTATATGAGAAAATAGACTGAAGTTATAGGAGACAATAGATTGAAGTATAAGTCCTATTAGTCTTCGTCTTCATCAATCATATCAGGAAATACAATCATTATACCTAATTCCCCAAGATACAATCAGTAACCTGATACGTTCATATTAAACAGTTTATATAAATATATACAGGTGTAGGTAGTATATCTGCTGTAGGCCCTACAAGTTATAGTAAATTTATATTTACTCTCTAAGATTTAAACAGGCCAGGTTGACTCGACTAGTGAAGCAGGCTGCGAGTTCAATGCCCTCAGGTAAGCAATAAATCAAGGTTGACAGCTTCTCTTCTTCAGTCGGTCGGTATCTCTGGCTTCGTGTTGTGTTGCGTGTTTTAGCATAAACTTTTGCCCGATTATATAGGCCGGTGAGTGCTTAAGGTAAGCTTATGGTTGGTTGTGGACGGGGCAAGCTGATTGGTTGTCTGCCGTTTAGTCCCAAGCCTCGTACAGCCTAATTTTATTCAGTTTTTTCCGCCATATTGCGTGAACAAGATGACCGCGACCCACATCCGAAAAAAACAGGGCTTAAGTTTAATTTTATTGTCTCAGAGACTGGTGAACGTTGCTCGTTGATTGGTTGAAGCAAATTTGTATCTCGACATAGAGATTTAACAAAGTAGTGAGTTTACACTCTCGTTTCACGACAATCATACAAAAATCCCATCACAACACATAAAATTACATCAAACATATACAAATAGTCATAAAATCAATGAAATGCTACAAGAAATGATAGACCCACAGTATGGTCTTTTCCCTCGATGTATAGCCCACAGTCCTGTTAGAAAAAAAGTGATAGCCCCAAAGAGTCACGGATAGATCTGCGGTAGTCTAAAGATTTTCCTTTTTAAAGGTATGAACAGACTTTGATATTAGTATGATCTTTTCCTTCGATGTGTAGCCAACAGTCCTGTTAGAAGAAAAGTGATTGCCCCAAAGAGTCACGGATACATATGCTTTATTCTAAGAGTTCCCTTTAAAAGTATGAACAGGCTTTGATACTCTGATCTATCCTGAGGAAAATATTGTTAGCAACAAAACCTGCATAAAGAAATACAAAGTGGGTGAAATTTGGTATACCATAAAAGAGTCACTCGTTCCTGCTTTCTCTCTCTTCATTCATCAGGGCCCTGACATTCATTCTTACCTAATATCTTGCTGTTGTTCGCCGTCTGGCGCAATTTACAACACAATCTGATTTTTGCTTTTGATGAAGCGGATTCCCAGCTCTGCAGATCTTTGTTTCATCCAATGGGTCCGGGGAGAGTCCTCTTCATGCGATATTTTTGCTCAAATTTAAATTAGTGTCACTTTATCAGTTCAGGTAAGAATTAGTGTAGGCGGGCTCACCGTGTCAGAATCACGAGGTTTCCCTTCTTTAGGAAGATGACCGGTTGGTAAATTCTCTCGATGTATACTTATTGTTCACACCACAATTGGTAAAAATGTCGGAATGTTAATGATAATATTTTACTGGCCACAAGGGCTGAAAATGTACTTGAGAGTTTGTGAAGAAATATGATCTGGCTCAAAGACACAGTATAAGCATTAGTCTTTAAAAAAAACCGTTAGTGAGAGTTGTACTCTGTCTATTTATGGAGACACACGCACTGTCAGACAGGTGTTAACTTGTAAACCCACGTGGTTAAAGAAAAATGTTTCTTCTCTCAGTTGTACTAAACCCTTGCAAATTTGGGTTACCCAAGTTTCACTCAACACAGAACTACTAAGAACTAAATCCACTTCGACCAACTAAATGCCATCTTCTATCAACAGAGATTCTTAGGAATCGAACGTAGGACGTTCTAAGTCTTGACTGCGGAGTACTGAGTGACCGAGGTCTAAAACTCCGGTTATATCTTAAACAGACAAAGGATGTGCGTTATTTTCAAAACCCGAAATAACCTCCCCTTCTCGTCTTAACACTTACGTTAGCTCAGGCGACTGCCATAAAACTGCCAATACGCGTCTTCACACCTACTGCTAAGAAACTGGCGGTAGCGCTCGTGTCAGAAGCAAATGCCAGACTATATGTCTCATTTCTGAGCTATGCATGTCTGGCGCGTTCCACACCTCAAGCCGAGAAACTGGCCCAAGAGCGCCGTGTCATTAGAAAAGTGTAGACAAATGTCTGCTTTTATGTCTGACTAGACGAATATCTCACACTATACGCACACATTCCGGGGACTGACACATTAAGCAATAAATGCGTTTCTATTTGAGAAAAAGAAACGGTAAAGTCAGAATGGGAAAGTCAATTTTTTTCGCAAACGAACGAATGCAAAAAAACAGGAAAAGGATAAAAGAGCGATAATAAACTAGAGGACACAGGTAGAAAAGAAAGAATATAGAAAATTTATTGATCATAAATCTCCATGCGACAATACCCCTAGCTTTCTATGCTTCAGTTTTGGATGCAGCGATCTTCACCAAAACGTTTTTCATATGCTAATGAGTGTGTCTCTACAATTTCGTAGTCTTTTCATGCTTGTGTGTAGACGACGTTTCACTCTTCCTTCCTAGACAAGCAACCAAACATCTACCAAGTTATCCACGCAGCTGCTGGAAAAGCACACCAAATTAGATGTTATCAGTAGGGTCAATAGTCAAGACTAGCTAGCTCGCTTATTTATGTGTTCCTGTGTAGTCTACATCATCAACATCATCGTTCATGTCAAGGACAAGAACCTGACACTGTCAACCACGTAAGCAAGTAGGCTCAATATGTGGCCAACCTTCAAGATGATTTAGCTCGCCAGTTATACACTGCTTACAAGACTTAAGAACCTCTGCTGCAGTTTAATACTACCTCCTGAATTATCAGTGTCTTTATATTCAAAATAACTAGGTCGAGTTATTAGAGGTTGTCTCATTGTTGCTTTTAATATTAATACAGTGTCGCCTGTCGCGTCCTTTGGTCACAAAACGCACCGCAGTGACAATAACGTCTGTGCTGATTATTCAAAACTCTTGCGATCTGTAACGAGAAATAGACTGCTGTTTATCACTGCTTCTGTGTTTTCAGTTTAATTCTTCGTGGACATTTTTCTCCAAACCACAATTCGGTTAAATGTAGCCACGTCTGTCTCCTTCGCTTCCGCAACAGGAAGGTAAATCTAAGTGGACTTATTTATTTCATTACATTTACAGCAAAGCTAAATAACTGGACTTGCTTTTTGCGTTTCCACTACAGAAAAATTAAATCTCTTTAGAAGTTTGCTTACCTTGTTTCCATAATAGTATAGGTAATTCTAATTAGAGGTTTTCTTACTATGTTTCCATAACAGCCTAGGTAAGTCTTATTAGGAATTTGCTTACCGTGTTTCCATAACAGCATAGGTAAGTCTCATTAGAAGTTTGCTTACCTTGTTTCCATAATAGTACAAGTAATTCTAATTAGAAGTTTTCTCACTTTGTTTCCATAATATCAAAAGAGAGTCTCATTAGAAGTTTGCTTACCGTGTTTCCATAACAGCCAATGTAAGTGTTATTAGAAGTTTGCTTAGTATGTTTCCATAAGAGCCAAGGTAAGTCTTATTAGAAGTTTGCTTACCACGTTTATATAACAGCACGGGTAAGTCTCATTAGAAGTTTGCTTACCTTGTTTTCGAACCTTAGCTGATGCCTAGATGGCAGAGAGGATAGTGTGATTCGCTTGCATAGCTAGGCGGGGTTGTCGCACGGAAGGTCCTGGGTTCGAGTCCTGGGTAAGCCACTCACTTCTGTTGTTTTCTGTTGTCTAGTGTTCTACTTGTTTATTTCTTACGAGAGCCTGAAAACATACCTTTATGTTTGTCTAATATTTATTTACTGTTTACTGGCCTCGGGTTTTCCTTCCTTATGTGTTATGAATCTCACCAAACTGACCGTTTCTCATGCGTCAGACTTTTCACACACAGTGCATGCGCGTAGTAACTGCGTAACGAAAGTAACACACGTGTAGCCGGACTGAGGACTACTTTCCGGTATTCTGGTAAAACATATACTGGGCAAAAACACAACTATCTACTTCGGCCATCAAACACACAGATATTTTCAGGCATTATTGTGGCACCATCACATTTACATTAAATTATAGGACCTTTACATTAAATTATAGGACCTTTACATTAAATTATAGGATCTTCTTCTTCTTCTTCCTCGTTCGCCTTCAGACTTCCACATTTATGACTCTAATAAAGGCAGTAGTCAACCCAAGGCTCTCAACATCTCCAAACAGTTTTTCGTTGACAGAAGTGGGTTGTTGCCATATGCTACTCCGTTCATTACTGTAGGTTGGGCAGTATTGCAGCAGGTGTTCGACTGTCATTGGGCTGGTACCGCAGGTGCAGAGATCTGTTGCACCAATTTTGTATTTGTGGTACAGATGGTATCTCAATCTGTTGTGACCAGTGCGTAGCCGAAAAATGATGACCTGTTCTTTTCTGGATAGTTGATGATTTGCATCATTTTTCAAATGGCCCGGGTGCTCTCTTTCCCATTTGGACTTGAATGTAGCCTCTATAGTAGTCTTTGCCGTTGCGTAAGTTGTCTCTATATCATTTTGTTGTAAGGCACCTCCTTCCTTAGCAAGTCTATCTGCCTCCTCATTACCTGGTATGTTGCAATGGGCTGGTATCCACTGGATAGTGCACTTCTTGAAGCATTCGGCCAGTCTTTCAAGGGAGATTATCAGATCTTTCAATCCTTTAGTTTGGTGGCTCTTCAGTGCTGATATTATTGAGAGGGCATCTATAAACATTTTTTCATATGTATGATCATTTTTTTGACTGAAGTGTGTATTATGTTTTCTATGGTCAAAGGGACATAATCCGAGTTATCGAAACTACAATTTGTTAGGAGTTGCCTTCTCTTGTATAGAGACACGTTCGGTCTATAATTTCTTGAACGAAGCGTGACCACATCTCCTTATTTGGTAGTATCAGTCAACTATGGTAGATGTCTGAAACCTTTCTTAACGCTTCTTTTCATGACCATAAAAGGCGCGACTGTGTAAGACTTTTATCTCGAATGTTCTTCGAATCGTCTTATTGTGAACGGCAACTCAGAGATTGTCGTTCTGCGCATGTCAAACCGGGAGTTCGTTCTGTGTGTTCCGCCCAGTTGGGGCAGTTTAGAAATGGTTTAAGAAGCGAGCAGACGCAACTGCGTCTTGTGATTCTCTGAGGGAAATACAGTGTCTTAGTGAGTTAGTTAGCTAACTAGACTATTTCCCAGTATTATGCAGCCTGCCTGGAGGCATATGTTCATGGTTGATTTTCCGAAATAAGGTAATTCCTCTTGTATCGAACTTTATGCTATCGTCTAGAGGTTCGTCATTTTGTCGCCTATTTGCTCGCCTGTGTGATGCAAAATGGAGAGGTACTTTGACTAGGATTAAGTCACCGGTATCTGTATACCTGAACTAGTTAAATATATATGGGTCGCTCTAGACCAACAAGACTGTTGTCTGTGTTCCAGGATTCGTTATATCAGAGATCACGTCCAAGTCAGATGGTTAGACTTAGGAACATTATAAAGGTCGAGCTGACCTGTAGCCCATGTATGCTATTCACGTGCAGACAGTGAACGGACTTATTGTATACAACTGATCTGCTAGCATCAGAATGGGAGCATTTATTATTGTTTATGAACATTGAAGATCTGTAGCTGACACTGTTGCAGAAGTTATAGAAATTATTATTATTTATACAGCTTCACGAACTAGCACTCGATGATTGATGAATTTCTGAATCTATTGAACTGTGATGTCTTATGACGCATATATACAACAGCTATCATTGCTGACTACAGAAATTGTTTTCAATGTGCCATATCATCTTGCTGAACTCGTTAACCATGTTGATGTCATAAGTATCATGACTGTTTTGTGGCGTGCAATAAATGAAAGAAACTTATACAACGAAGTTACCCTTTCTATGACTCTACACGTCATGTTGCCTGTGTGATAACCCTGTGAACTGTTCCACTACCACATACACAGCAACATCCTAAATCAGAGAAGACACCTACATCTTACACTTTAACACCAGGTGTCGATAAGGGTGGCAAGTTACCACTTCAGCACAAATCCACCCTTATCATTTTTGGTGGCCAGAGCTGGTTCTATCATCTGATATTTTGGCGCACCATATCATTTTTGGTGGCCATAGGTTGGTTCACTCTGATTCCAGCTATCAAGGGGGTCAGCAAACCCAGACATCATCATCATACTAGATACAACTACAGCATCAACTACCACCTTACAAGAAATTTTATTGAAAGTATCCGGATTTTCTGACAGTTGCTGATTTTGAAACTACCCGGCGCTGCTCGGCAATATTGAAGTTTATGTAAAATTAGAAGGACAAGTACCGAGCGAATGGATTTCCTGATCTGGTGAAAAGAAGGACAAGTGCCGTAACAACTGTTCCGGTCTCAGGGGTACTGTTGCGGGTTCAGAAGGTCAAGTGCCGGTTAAATCAATTTAGAAGATTCAGAAGGTCAAGTGCCGTAACAACTGTTGCAGTATTAGAAGCTCATTTCCTTCGTCATGGCTGTTTATGGGAGCAGAAGTTAATCAACGTTGGATCATTATCCTCAGAATGCTGATTACATCCTGTTCTGCACCGTGCTGACGCTGGATTTATAGAAGTTAAGTGGCCTGTTTTGTTTGTGAACTGTGCCCTTATGTTCTAACTGAGCCTTCTGTACTTTCACACTTTCTCCTATTGTTTTCATGATACATGTTTATATGTTATATGTTATTTGTTATTTGTATATTTATATGTTTATATTTCAGCGGGTTTTCTCGGTTGGGCGGAGTCTTACAGTAGAAGATACCACGTCACAGAGGTTCTACTGTTAGCGTTTTCGTTAGGGACTGTGCGAATTTCCTACAGTGAAATTTGCTAGCGACAATCGTTGCTATATCTGTTTAGTTGTGACGAGTTGTGCTTTATTTTTGTTTCTTGTATATATATATTTTTTTTTCTTTTTTCTTTTCTCTCTTTCTTTGTGTTTTTAGTTTCGATTTCGATTGTTTGTATTTGTAGGTCTCCCCTTTGCTATTATTCAGTTCTTTACGTATATTTTTGTGTATACACTGTAGCGTCATTTGTTAGTCATATCTTCGCATATTTCTTTTTAGTTTTGCTGTTTGTGTATTTGACTTATGCGAATGTTTTCGTATTGTTTGATCTTTGTTGATTGTTTACATTGACTCTGATCTTTGTTATTGTTTACATTGACTCTGATCTTTGTTATTGTTTACATTGACTCTGATCTTTGTTGTTGTTTACATTGACTTTGATCTTTGTTATTGTTTACATTGTTGATGACCTTTGTTATTGTTTACATTGTCTTGTTATTGTTTACATAGTTCTTGCATAGTTAGCTTTCACTATTGTTGATATATGCTCATGCACTATTGGTCTATAGTGCACTTATCATAACAAACTGGTGTTTTTGCTTATGCACTATTGTAGTGCAGTTATGATAAATAACTGATGATTATGCACTGATTTGGGTAGTGCACTGTTAATTAAGAGGTGACTTGTGATATTATTATACATTTGATAATACAAGTTGGTGTCAACTCCTGTTTCCCACAGAGATTGGGTTCAACATAGAGATTATACAAGCACTTTATTAAGTCTTGTTGCTATTTAACATTGAAATAAGATAATTAATTATTTCAGGTTCTGTACTCACATTTTGGACATCATGTCTACATTTGAGTACTTTATTGAGCAGGGTAAAGCCCTTGGGAAGACAGGTGATAAATTAGAAGAATTTGCGACTGTTCAATATGCCAAGGCATTGAAGTCGGAAGAAAAGAAAATGAAAGAACAAACTGAACAAAAGAGAATAGAGGCTGAAATAGAACAAAAGAAACTGCAGATGCAGGTGGAGGAAAAAAGATTTCAAATGGAAAAACAAAAAAGAGAAGCAGAATCTCAGGAGAAGAGGCTTCAGGCTGAAGCTGAAAATAAGAGACTTGAAAAAGAAGCTGAAAATAAGAGACTTGAAAAAGAAGCTGAAAATAAGAGACTTGAAAAAGAAGCTGAAAATAAGAGACTTGAAATAGAGGCTGAAGGAAAAAAGTTACAGGCCCAGGCTGAAGAAAGAAAGTTACAGGCTGAGGCTGAAGAAAGAAGGTTACAAAGAGAGGCTGATGAGAGAAAAGCAAAAATGGAACATGATGAAAAAAATCTTAGCTTTAGAGTTAGAGAAGTTAAAGTTATTGAACACTGGTAATGCTAATGATGCAAATAAGGTGTCAAATAAGACTAATGCTAAGGATTTCAAGCTTAATCTACCAGCATTTAATCCCTCAATCGATGATATAACATTTTATCTAGATAGATTTGAAAGTGCATGTAATGTGCATAATATAGATAAAACATTATATGTGTATCATCTGTCCAAGATACTTAGAGGTGATGCTTTGACTTTGTTGAGTATGGTAGATGTGCCTGACAAAAACAACTATGAGGTTGTCAGGGCGGCATTGTTAAAGAAGTACCAACTTAACGAGGACGGATATCGTCTTAAATTTAAAACCATGTTACCAGAAACTGGAGTTGAATTCTCTGAATTCATCTCAGGCATCCGTCTTACTTTTTTACGATGGGTTGAGTTGTCTAAGACAGAAAATACATTTGAAGCTCTTATGGATTTACTACTTAGAGATAAGGTTATGTCTTCTGTTAATGAAGCTTTTCTATCTTTTCTTCATGAGCGTAAGCCTAAAAACATAAAAGAAATGGAAGAATACTGTAGCCAGTATGTTACTGCGCATCCGCACATAACCATTAGTAACTCTAAGGTGAAAGAAGGTCTGCCAGTTGCTTCGGCAGCACCTTATGGCCCAAATTTTATGCGTAAATTTCAGGGTAGCCAGAAAAATTTCAATAAAAAGAGTAATCGTAATTATGCCCAGAACCATAGTGATCAATTCCAGGGTGATTCTTCTTCCCAGAACTGGAGACAACCTAATACTACACGTTATTCTACTCCGGTTAACTTTAGAAATTTTCACAAAGGTAATCGGTATAGAGGAAAATATTTTATGCAGAGACCTCAATACCAAGATAATAGAGGTTCTCAACAGCATAGAGATAGTAATGACAGTTATGGAAACTGGAACTCAAACCAGGATAAAAATTACAGTAGGGACTTTAATGATAATTGCAGAGGCAATAATGGTCGCGGTAGATCGCAACATAAGAGAAAAAGATATCAACAGACAAACTCTGTTCAACAAGAATCTCAGGGAGCAGATAAACAGGTTAATAATGATAAAGACCATAATGCTATCGGATGCTCATCTTTTGATTTTGGTAGGGCAAATAAATGTATCCAATGCAGTACTTTATTTGATCCGAAAACCGTTAGTACTTTAAGCTGTGGTCATCCTTTGCCCGCTCTTCCTGCTAATGTTGCTCATGATGGGAGAGGTTCTCTTATATTACATAAGGGGCTAGTAAATAGTAATCCAGTCTCAGTGTTGTTTGATTCTGGATGTACTACTGTCGGCGTTAGGCAATCTCTTGTAGATCCATCCTGTGCTACAGGAAAAGTCATCAAATGTGTCACATTTGGTGGCACGTTAGAAAAGTATCCTACTGCTATAATACACATTGCTACTCCTTTCTTCACGGGAGAGGTCCACGCGTGTCTACTTCCAAACCCTATTGCGGACCTTATTATTGGTCGTATTCACGGAGTTAGGGAATGTACCCCACAGCAGATTGCTGTTTGGGAAGAGCAAAACATTGAAGCTACCAATGCGGTGGTCACAAGAGCACATGCTCTGGATCCACCTCAAACTTCATTAACTAATAATGATGAAGTAAATGACCAAGATAGTCACTTGACTATTACACGTGACTCATTTATCAAATTGCAAGAAGAAGATCCTTCTTTACAAAAATTCTTCATTCTAGCAAAAAAAGGTGATCCTAATCAGAACACTAATAGGAAATCTTGGATTTCTATGAAGAACGGCGTACTTGTACGTATGGTACAAGACTCGACTACGTCCACTCATTCACAAATTCTTGTGCCTAAGAGCATGAGATTGCAAATATTGCAACATGCTCATGACTCGCAATGTGCTGGACATATGGGTTTTTCCCGTACAAAGTCGAGGGTTCTTGCGGCTTTCTTTTGGCCATTTGTGAGCAAGGACATACGAATGTACTGTCGCTCTTGCAAAGTATGTCAGGAGGTCAAATCTAAAGGACCACGACATGCTGCGCCTATCCAGGCTGCTGACATTCCTATTCGCCCTTTTCAAAAAATGGCAATAGATATTATCGGTCCTTTTAGAATTAAGTCGGCTAGAGGACATCAATTTATCCTTACATGTGTCGATATGTGCACACGTTGGCCAGAGGCAATACCTCTCAAGAGCATCTCAACTGCTGATATCGCAGACGCTCTTTGGCTGATATTTTCTCGCTTGGGTTTTCCCGGAGAAATATTGTCAGACCATGGCACTCAACTTATATCAGACACTATGTCACAGGTAATGTCTATGCTACACATTAAAAGGTCTCTCAGCAGTATCTATCACCCAATGTCTAATGGGTTGGTCGAACGTTTAAATAGGACTCTGAAAACTTTACTTGGTAAAATAACTGAGGATCATCCTCAGGATTGGGACAGGGTCTTACCCGCGGCTCTCTTTGCGTATAGAGAGGTCCCCAATGAACATACGGGGTTTTCCCCTTTTGAACTTGTCTTTGGCGCGCAACCGCGCGGCCCTATGTCTTTACTTCACGATCTAATCACTGCCGATAATATTAGCGATGAGACTCAATCTTCTTATGAGTACGTCATTGCTCTTAGGCAAAAGATCATCGAGGCATGCAAACTAGCAACTTCGTCTTCAGAATTTGCTAAAGAAAAGGCAAGGCAGTTTGCAAATAAGAATAGATGTCTACGACAACTTTGTCCAGGTGACAAAGCTCTCGTTCTACTTCCTTCAAGGGAGAACAGACTTCTAATTGCATGGAAAGGTCCATATGCAATAGTCTCCAAAATTTCTGATGTCGACTATGTTGTCGATATTGATGGAAAGCATAAAACTTTCCACATAAATATGCTCACAGAATTTTATGAAAGACCTGACTATTTGCAGCCTATTTTCCAGGCTACGGACAATTCACAAGCAACTCATGGTCAGTACTCATCTCTGTCAGTTATACAGGATGAGGAAACTACTTTTTCTGATGTCAATCTTCCTCTTTCTATGGTCCCACTTTATTCTACGGAATCTTGGAAAAACGTGACCGTTTCTCCAAATCTTTCCGCTGAGGAACATCGACAAGTTTCTTCGATGTTGCAAACATTTCAGGATGTTCTTACAGACATCCCGGGACACACACATGTCATAGAACATGACATTGTGCTAACTGATCACAATCCTATCAGAGTCAGACCATATCCAATACCTATTCATTTCCAGTCTCAAGTCGAAAAAGAGTTGGATGAAATGATACGTTTGGAAATCATTGAACCATCCACTTCAGCATACTCTTCGTCTATGGTTATTGTTCGAAAGAAGGATAATAACATTCGCATTTGCGTAGATTATCGCAAATTGAACCAAGTTACGAAGTTCGATGCTGAACCTATGCCTTCATTAGAAGAGCTACTCAATAAACTTTCTAATTCTAGATTCTTTACCAAACTAGATTTGTCTAAAGGTTATTGGCAAGTCCCGCTAACTGAACGTGCCAAACCTTTTACAGCTTTTTCTACACCTAGGGGTTTATTCCAATGGAATTTCATGCCTTTTGGTCTTATGAACGCCCCTGCTACATTCGTACGCATGATGCGGCGAATTCTCGCATATCGTACAGATGTCATAGCATACCTAGATGATATCTGTCTATTCAGTGATTCTTGGGAAGATCATTATTTGGGTTTATACGAATTACTGTCTACTCTTCGCGAGTATAACTTGACTGCAAAACCCTCTAAAGCCTTTATAGGATTTAGCGAGATTTCTTTCCTAGGTCATCGGGTTGGTCATGGTCTTTTAAAGACAGAGGACCACAATGTTTCAAAAATACTTAACATTTCGGTCCCTAAGACGAAGAAACAAGTAAGGAGTCTATTAGGTTTGATTCAATTCTACGGACGATTCATTCCGAATCTGTCCTCCATTATGGCACCGCTTTCTACTTTATTGAAGAAAGGGTCGCCTAATCTGATCCGCTGGTCTAAAGAATGTCAATCCTCATTGGACCAGGTTAAAGCCCTATTTTCATCTCCACCTATTCTTAAGTTACCTACTATTGAGAAGACTTTTGTTCTTCGAAGTGACGCCTCGTCAACAGGGATTGGGGCAGCACTAATGCAGGAGTATTCTGATACTTTGCATCCGGTGATGTATATCTCTAGGAAATTAAACGCTGCAGAAAAGAATTACTCGGTTTTAGACCGTGAGTTATTGGCTATGGTATGGTCTATTCTGAAGTTACAAAGATTTCTTCTAGGCGCACATTTCATTGTGGAAACCGACCAGAAAGCGCTTACTGCTATTCAGAGCAAAAACTTGAAGAGCTCGAGGTCCACTCGTTATGCCATAGCTCTTCAACCATTTCATTTCTCGGTTCGAGCTATCCGTGGTTCGGATAATGTAATGGCAGACATTCTGTCCAGATGTCCACACGATTCCACATGATTCTTCTGTCATATATATATATTTCCTGATATACAGTCCAATGTTATAATGACATGTTAGTAGATTTTGTCTCACTTTTTTTTTTTTGAGGGAAATTTATAACATTGTACCATGTAATTATCTAAGAAGGCTTAGTTAGTGATATACGGGCCAAAAGATCACTCGGCCACATTTAAATAAATTATTTTCAGGATTGTATTAAGAAATTTACCAGTTGTCTTTAAGATTTGTGTTATTGATATTTTCGCAGCACATCATTGAAGTCTGCGAGTTTATGTCCATTGTGGAACTTTGAGGATATCAAGTCCTGTCCTACATTGGGAGCGGATGATGTCCACATCTTCTTCTATTGAATGTTTTATGTCACCGAAGAGCAACACATGTATTACTTATTAATTACTGTTACTTTATATAATGTAATAATATAGTGCGGTATATTAGTAAATTACACCGCTATTTGCAACACATTGTATGATAACACATAATATATTTAATTTCATATATTGGTATGAGTATAATTTGATTGTCATTATGTTGTTGCCATCATTGTGGCGTGTGTTGGTGGCACCTTCCTGGAATATATCAGCGTATACTTAGATAAATTTTTTCTCTAAGGATCTGAGATATGATCTCAGTGTCGCTCCATGCGTTGAGCTAATTTGTTAGGTATATATCCACGCATCATACGTGCGTTAGGAGCCTAGATTTTTTCCGGCTCCAGGATTTAAAAAAAAAAAAAATGTCCCATTTTTTTTTTTTTTCCAGGGAGGGTGCGGTAATGTTACGCACGGATCATTATTATTTTTCGTTTGTATAAACATTTTTTCATATGTATGATCATTTTTTTGACTGAAGTGTGTATTATGTTTTCTATGGTCAAAGGGACATAATCCGAGTTATCGAAACTACAATTTGTTAGGAGTTGCCTTCTCTTGTATAGAGACACGTTCGGTCTATAATTTCTTGAACGAAGCGTGACCACATCTCCTTATTTGGTAGTATCAGTCAACTATGGTAGATGTCTGAAACCTTTCTTAACGCTTCTTTTCATGACCATAAAAGGCGCGACTGTGTAAGACTTTTATCTCGAATGTTCTTCGAATCGTCTTATTGTGAACGGCAACTCAGAGATTGTCGTTCTGCGCATGTCAAACCGGGAGTTCGTTCTGTGTGTTCCGCCCAGTTGGGGCAGTTTAGAAATGGTTTAAGAAGCGAGCAGACGCAACTGCGTCTTGTGATTCTCTGAGGGAAATACAGTGTCTTAGTGAGTTAGTTAGCTAACTAGACTATTTCCCAGTATTATGCAGCCTGCCTGGAGGCATATGTTCATGGTTGATTTTCCGAAATAAGGTAATTCCTCTTGTATCGAACTTTATGCTATCGTCTAGAGGTTCGTCATTTTGTCGCCTATTTGCTCGCCTGTGTGATGCAAAATGGAGAGGTACTTTGACTAGGATTAAGTCACCGGTATCTGTATACCTGAACTAGTTAAATATATATGGGTCGCTCTAGACCAACAAGACTGTTGTCTGTGTTCCAGGATTCGTTATATCAGAGATCACGTCCAAGTCAGATGGTTAGACTTAGGAACATTATAAAGGTCGAGCTGACCTGTAGCCCATGTATGCTATTCACGTGCAGACAGTGAACGGACTTATTGTATACAACTGATCTGCTAGCATCAGAATGGGAGCATTTATTATTGTTTATGAACATTGAAGATCTGTAGCTGACACTGTTGCAGAAGTTATAGAAATTATTATTATTTATACAGCTTCACGAACTAGCACTCGATGATTGATGAATTTCTGAATCTATTGAACTGTGATGTCTTATGACGCATATATACAACAGCTATCATTGCTGACTACAGAAATTGTTTTCAATGTGCCATATCATCTTGCTGAACTCGTTAACCATGTTGATGTCATAAGTATCATGACTGTTTTGTGGCGTGCAATAAATGAAAGAAACTTATACAACGAAGTTACCCTTTCTATGACTCTACACGTCATGTTGCCTGTGTGATAACCCTGTGAACTGTTCCACTACCACATACACAGCAACATCCTAAATCAGAGAAGACACCTACATCTTACACTTTAACACCAGGTGTCGATAAGGGTGGCAAGTTACCACTTCAGCACAAATCCACCCTTATCAATATACTTGGTTGCTATACACTTTCTTTGTGTTTCTGTCTGTGTTCCCTTACCTTCAGTGCCTGGAATATCAGATTTTAACTTAGAAAAGCATCTTATTTTCCACAGTGAGATAGTTGAGCTTGTTGGGATTTTCTTTGGAACTGAGCTTGCTAGTATGGTATTATTGTTAATTTTTTCTTTTGCTTGGGCGACAAAGTTAGTTCGCTTGAGCCTGCCTCTTCCTAGCCTATTCATTCTTTGGTACATGGGGTGTCCTTCGAGCCTCTTAAATTTTTCAGCTTATTTTAAGACTCTGCCGTCACGTCTATCCGCCATTGACTGTAGCTCTGTGATGTTTTCCATATGGTTGATTTGTGTAGACTTTAGGGCCCTTGTTATAATACGTGCTGCTTGGTTTTGGAGTCTGTTTACTCTGTCAAAATTTGATTTTGCTGCCGTCGACCAAGCTGTGATGCCATATTCCATAGCAGGTCTGACTCTGCCTGTGTACAGCTTTTTGAGGATATTCTCATCAGCACCCCATGTGGTACCTGCTAACTTTTTCATGATGGTCATGCGAAGTTTTGCCTTTAGCTGTATTTTGTTAATCTGTGATTTCCATGTCATTCGGCGGTCTAGTGTGATTCCTAAATATGTTGGTGTTTCATCTTCTCGTACTGCCTGCCCATTTAGTTGCAGCTTTGCTTGCTGTGGTTTATTTGACAAGGTAAAAATAGTGAGTGTAGTTTTTTGTTCATTTACTTTGAGCAACCACTTTTTGGACCAACTTTCAAGGGCTAGCAGTGAATCCTGCATGCGCACTCTTGCTGTGGTGATGTATTGTTCTGAAGTCCACATGGCCAGGTCATCAGCGTAGAGGGAGTTGTGGACATTCTTGTGGATGTTTTCTGTTATATCATTTATATATATGAGGAAGAGTGTTGGGGAAAGGACCCCACCCTGTGGAACTCCATGTTCCATTGTAGTCTTTTTGCTTAACTGTCCGTGCACCTGCACTCTAGCTGTTCTGTTTGTTAGATAGTTGCTGATCCAGTTATACATTCTTCCACAGACTCCATATTTAAGCATTTTAACTCTTAGCCCATCTTTCCAAACTTTATCAAATGCTTTCTCCATATCTACCCAGACTGCTAAAGTGTGCTTTCTTTCTTGGAAAGCATCTTCGATTTCCTGTGCAATGTAGGTGACTTGGTCCTCTGTAGACCTATGTTGCCTGAAGCCTGCCTGTTGGTGCAGTAAAATTTGTTTTTCTTCGAGGTGCCAGCTTAATCTGGAATTGATCATTCTCTCCATAAGCTTTCCCGTGCAGCTTAGAAGTTTGATGGGTCTGTAGCTGTTGCGGTCCATTCGGTCTTTGTCCTTTTTGGGGCTTGGAACTAGTACTGCTTCTTTCAAGGCTTGTGGTACTATTCCACGCTTCCAGCTATAGTTCATAATCTTGAGGAGTACTTTCTTGGCCTTAGGCCCTAGCTCTTTAAGCATGTCATTTGTTACCCTGTCTTTTCCAGGTGACTTTCTTTGCTTAAGGGATACGATGGCTGCCTCTAGCTCTCTCTTGGTGAGGTGTGTTGTCATATGCTCTTCTGGAACAGTTGGTATATTTTGGTAAATTTCTTGCTCTTTGGAAATTTCCTGTTTTCTGTCTATTGGAACATTTATCTGGCTCTCAAGTGAGAATTTTAGAGCAAAAACATTAGCTGCCTCTTTCTTTGTGAGTATTTTCTCATTTTGTTGTAGGGCTATTTCCTTATTTTTGCATTCCTCATCATTTAAGACTTTGGCGAGCCTCCATAATTTTCTTCCATCTTTGTCGAGGTTAAGATTTTCTGCTGTTTTGATCCAACTATTTTTGGCTGAACAATTTAACGTTTTCCTGTATTTTGCAGAGATAGCTTTGTAGGCGATGTTTGCCTCAACTGTTTTGACCTTTTCTGCTACATCTCTGGCCTCTGTTACCTGTTCTTCCAGTTCATTGAGTTCTTCTGTCCAGTACGGCTTATAATCTTTTCTCGCTCCTCTTGGTATTGATTCTAGGGCAGCTTTCAGAACTGCTTTGTTAAATCCGTCAGCTATTTCACCAATTCTTTTGTTTTGGGTGTTTATGGAACCACAGTATTCATCTGTCAGTGCTGAGAACTTGTTCCAGTTGGCCTTTTTGTAGTTCCAGCGGGGTAATGGTTTATGGAGGTGGAGTGTATGTTCCATATTGATCATTAATTTGATCGGTTTGTTGTCACTGCCCGCCAATTGATTGAGCACAATGCGTTCGATCTTATGGTTGATGTCTCCTGTTGAGAAGGCAAGGTCGGGTGTCGAGGTCGATTGCCATCTTCTTGAGTAGAAGCTGGGTGTATCATCTGCTCTATTGATGATTTGTAGATTTGAGTCAATCTCCCAGTCCTCTACCTCAATGCCACGGGTATCAGCCTTTGTGTAACCCCACCTTTCTGAATGGCTGTTGAAATCACCAACAACTAGGCAGTTGGTGCGCCTAATCTCCATTGTGGCTAGTGAAAGATCTTTATCTTGGGGGGCATATAGGTTGTATACTCTAACGGTCTGGTCATCTATCGTGATATCAGCTCCTATAATTTCCGCCTGACCGTTTGTAGCAACAGAAAGCTCTCTGCTAGGCAAGGAATTTCTGATTAACATGCGTACTCCTCCCTTGTGTCCCTCTCTATCAAGCCGGAGGGTTTCATATCATCTTACAGAAAATCTGTGGTTTGTGTTTAGGTGTGTTTCCTGTATGCAGGCTATGTCAATTTGCTCATCATGTAGTTTTTTTGTGAGCGGTAGTTTCTTCCTTAGGACACCTTCTGCATTCCATTGGAGTATATTTAGTGTTCTTTCCTGGGTGTTTTGGACAGTCGCATTTTGCCTAATATTCTGCGCCCTGGCTGCACGATGCAGAGATAAGTGACCACCAGTAGCTTTGGGTGGACCCCTTCGAGGCAGGGAGTCCGGCACTCTTCCCACCTGTCGGGACTCCCTGGGTCGAGCACTATCTCGTTGAGTAATATTTGTGTCTGTCATCTCATAACGGTTTGCGTTGCACTATGTTGTGCGCCTTGCGGCCCAATGCATCCGTCTTCAGCATGCATTTGTTCGGGACTGCTTCCCTAGCCTCTGGTTTTCCGTGACCTTCCTACAAGGCAGCAGTTGTTTTACATCAGAGTTGTTTATCTTAGGAGACCTATCTTTCTGGACTAACGAGTCTTTCCTACCTGGGTTTGAGTGAAGTTGTCATTCTCTTAGGTGGATTGTTAACCAAGACTACATGCTTTATACGAAGTGAAGACATTTGTTGATGACGCCATTATAGTAAAGCATGTGAAGAAAGCACACGTAATCTTTTTGTGAACAGAATTTTCTGACATGACAAGATGGCTGACAATGTCGTTAGCTGAACATTCCAAAATCATGCCCTCATTCAGGTATATACGTACTATGCAGACATTGCATGTAGCACAAAATATGGGGGAAGTCTCCTCACATGAACCCACTGGCTCGTACCAAGTCAATCACGTACGAAAAATTGCATTAAAGCGGGAAAAAACTCCAAGATCTCAAATTTCAAACTGTGTCGGACATCTTGAACCGGAAGCTTCAAAAATATTATAGGATCTTATAACTTCAGCTCACCATGACTATTCACGGCAATGGTAGATCAAAAATGTAAAGTAATTTACATTAAAATATCTATTTGAAACGTACTCAAATGGGATGCAGAACATCCAGGCCACACACAAAATGCTGCATATTATCACCTGAGCAGAAGAGAACAAGCGGCAATCTTCAGACTCTGAACGGGCCACAACAGATTGGGTTACCATCTATCGAAAAAGCTAAGGATAGGAAATACCAATGAATGTAACTGTGGCACAGATAAAATGGCTGCTGAACATCTGCTTCAAAGATGACCAACATATGACGAACAGAGAAAGCACATATGGACGTTACCAGTAGCATTCCTATAAAAATTTTACGGAGTGTGGTGGTTTTTGATGTTATTATGTTGTTATTATGTTTTCTATTGTACTGAGTGAGATCAGCTGTGAAGGTCCCTGAATATCTATGGTTTTGAGTGAGTTTTCAGGGAACCTTTCTGCTACCACCCTAAGATCTCACTCAGACTTATTCTTGACTAGTATGTCTGATAGCTACGTATAATGTCTAGGGTATTGAAAATGTGGTGTGATGTTAAGGAAAACCCACAAACACACACATATAAACAACTATTTAATTCTACGATTAACTTAACGAACACTGTGGTTTTAAATTTTTGGAATAATTATTTTTTTACAATATATTTAGTCCTGAACGGGATATTCTTGTGTTCAGGACTGTCAAATTCAAAATGCAATCAATTTATAAATAAATATATAACAATCTGTCCATTCACATTATATGATTTATACTTAATGTTATTTATCTACTTTTATCTTACTACACTGTTACTGAAGTGCGGGTCGGGATGTTTTCATCACACCCTATTTTTCTGTTCAATAAGTTTCTTTATTTTTTGCACTTTTTTTTGTAAAACATGATTTGTAGTTATATAGACAGTTTATCTCTATGTTGGTGGCTGTTGATAAGATGTTCCGGGCCCAGTTTATTTCACTTAACTGGCCCAGAGACGTTCAGTTGATACTTGTTTGCACGGCCGATGGCCCACGTCTTGCTCCTCCTGATGGAATCTCGGCAAGAAGCAGATACCAAGACCCCTGTTCCAGTGGTAGAGCGCTTGTAATACGACAGCAACCTCCACTGACACTCAGGGCAAAGTACTCATAAAACTAGCACCAACATAGTGCCAGTAATAAACCCTGTAATAGGAAGATTAAGGCTTGTCTTAACAAAATATCAAGTCCCACACATGCATAAGTTATACGATATGGTAACATAAGAAAAATAGGGTCAGCTCCGTCTGACCGACCCAGCATATTCACCTCAACAATGTAACAGTTTTGTACCAGTTTTAAATTTCCTCTCCTCTACTGGCTACAACATCTCTACAATCATCCATGATCTTTTCCATAAAATAGGATAGGTGTTATGATCCCTGATGATAATGTACCAAGTCGTTTGGTTCTACCTCTCTGGTAGTTTGATAATATGGTGGAGCAACAAATAGGCTTTGCATAGGTCTACTAGTGACTTATGTACTTACTGTCGTAAAATATCTTCATTACCCAAGTCAAACAACACAATTAATAATATAATAATTGTTAATAATTTCAGTCTTACCACAGATCAAGAAATAAAACACAGGACCGACGAATGGCACAGATTTAGCACTGCTGCTGCTGCTGCTTATGTGACTATGAAATCTTATTACAATATTTGCTTTAGTATATATTCAAACTTCACATTCATCTATCGTCCTGACACTGGACAGTTTCTTGGGCAAATGGCGTCCCTCCTATCTACGTTTCCGATATTATGGAAAACGTTAACCAATGAGAACGAACAACTTAGCTTTTCTCGATTCAAATTTGAAAATTAAAGCCAAAATTTTCCCACAGAGTGCCAAAATTAGATAATAAAGGTGTACCTCTGTCGGTCGGTCCGTCTCAATTTGGCATTAAAAGCAAAAAAATACAGACTTGATTTTGGCCCAACCAATATTTCCTTTCATTCACTTCTGTACTTTCTACTGCTAAAATATATTTTTAGTTTTTGGGCCATCCCATAATATCTCTACCTCCCCCTCCTCAATGTTATTACATGTACCCTTTTGCTTGCCTCATTTTTCTTAACGCGACCAAAAGGTCACCGTTTTGAATGCAAGATGAATGCAAAAAAAGGCCGGTCCGTTGGTCTGTCTTCCTGAACCAATACAGTGTTTTATCAATAACTTTATTAATATCTGGGGGATTTTGGATGTTTAAAGATATTATTTCCCAGGAAAGGGTAATCTATTAAACTAGCTACGTTTTATTATCGTAGTATTAGGAATAAAGAATTTCATATTATTTCTATGTTAGTCTTCAATAACATTGAAATCTAAAAAACTACCACCTGTTCACTTCTTTCTACCGCTATTTTTCAAACTAAAAACGACAATCTCACGTAGTACGTCAGAAATACGTCACTTATATAAGAGCTAAGGTTGTTTGCGTGACCCAATTCCCGAACATTTTTTGACTTTGCGTCGTATTTTCAGTATCGCGCCTTCACTAGCCTTTAGATTCAAACCACGCGTGCGGACGGTATCATTTTCTGTCTCTCCTCTCTCACTCCGTCTGGACGAATAGGCTTTCTGGGTTACCATGTTATAAATAGTTTTACAAGGACACTCGAAAACAACAGTACTATTTATTAGACCATACGGCCTGCTAAAATCAACGCGCTTGCGGCTGGGTGAAGAAGAAGCGTCATAACCTAACTATTTTTATTTCTTCACTATCTTTCTTTATAATTACAAATAAAATTTTCGGTGTATCAATGTACTTCATCACACGGAGATACAAATAGTCTCAAGCTGACTACTGATTTCTTTGAAAAACATTCAAATAGACGACTGAAACTGTGCAAAGAAGAAAGATGATGAAACTTAAAATAGAGCTTGCTTATATAAAGATATTGTTTGTGACAACATTAGAATGACGTCAGCACAAGCGCCAGATAAAGATAAACAGGTTTGATTAGATTTCAGAGGCGGCCTCTTCTTCTTTGATCCTTAGCCGTGAGGCGGTACGTGAGTTTATCTGCAGACGAGAGAGATGGAGATAGCACAATAATTTTAAATGTATAACTTTAATCATAAACGTAGTGTATAGTTATCATACATTTTCTTATTCTATGCAGCATGGAGTTAACAATGCATCTGGCCTCTTTATAGAAGACATGTATAAAGCATTCACATGCTCTTGCATCGGTGGTCTTTGTAATAATTTGTTCAGCATGATGAGGGTTGGGTGCTGCTCTGGGGAACATAGACATCAATTATTCTTTTTCGTGGTGTTTGTGTACCACAGAGCGCTCTCAGTGACCGTATGTTGTTGCATGAGATCAGCGAGGTAGAAGGATGCCCTAGACGAGTTGGTGAGATTGGCGTAGCCTGTTGCTTGCACCTCAAATTAGTGGCCTTGTACGACATACATGATGTTACGGTACTCTTATTCTATGGTTGTCTCAAAAGAGACCCCGGGAACTACACAGGGAAATGTGTTGTTATACTTACTTATTAATCCTTTTGTATGTTTACGTTAAAGACTTGTGGGAACAGTGACTTGTGAGAACAGGGATTTCTGGGAACAGGGACTTGTGGGAACAGTGTCTTATGGGAACAGTGACTTGTGGGAACAGTGAATTGTGGGAACATGTGTGTGTTTTTGCCTTGGACAATGTCAAACCATATATATTTACAATATCACTAATACCAGCTGTCCATTTTAACCCTTCCTTACCCTTGTGTCAGCGTGAAATCTTTGCGACGATATCAGACGGAGCCGCCTTTTAACGAAGAAGTTAAAGCCCTTCTTTTTATTGATTTTCCTCTGTGGTGACATTGTTCACTTGTTTCATGCATGTCACCTCACACGTTATGACCATTCTACTTTGTTTGAACATAGTATGTTATTATAAGACCAATCTGTTTCCCAAGGAGTACTGGATTGTCAAATTGTTATTGGCATCGGAGTCAGAGTCCCTAATCTCCATATAACTGTGCCCAAGCTCGCGCACTGGAGAGGACACACTACGTTTTCACCATTATAGGTGTAGGGCAAAACACAGGATAGTAGCAGTCTCCGGTTATAAGCAATTTTGTTTTTTTTTTTTTTTTTCCCAATTTGCGTTTTACAAGGCTGAAGGCACAAAACAAAAAAATCAGAAGGGTCACTATAAAGAGAATTTACTTGTTCGCTGAGACGATGCAGTTCTACTCAAAGCCTAAACAGGAGGCTTCAGGAGCATGAGGAAAATCGCTTTCACCCAAGTATGCAAGGACTTTGGCCCTCACAATAAGTCTAAGAAAACGACTGTGCTGAGTTAGGATGTGGGTGCTGCACCAGTTATCACTATCGATAACTATGAATTGGCAGTGGTGCACCACTTCACATACCTGGGGTCTGTGCACCATTTCACATACTTGGGGTCTATCATCAATAACAAACTCCCACTGGACACAGAAATTGACAACCGCATTGGCAAAGCTGCAGATACCTTTGCCCACCTCACATCGCATTGTTTGGGAGAGACTCAACACTCACGACGTAGACTAAAGCTGCGGTATATAACGCCTACGTTACCAGCACACTCCTGTATGGCAGCGAGACCTGGACAATCTATGCTAAGCAAGATAGAAGGCTCAACACCTACGCCACATCCTTGGCATTTCTTGGAATAATAAAGTGACAAATGTCGAGGTGTTGTCACATGCTGGCCTTCAAAGGATTTATACACTGCTTAGACAGCTGACTTGACTATGTCCGCCGCCGCATGGAAAATGGTCGCATCCGAACAGATATCTTCTATACGCAACTAGCAGATGGCAGAGGAACAGTTGGCCGACAGCAGCTGCGATTCAAATATGTGTACAAGAGAGACATGAGGGGCACTGGGCATGAATCCAGCAAACGTGGGAGGAATGAAGTTGCCAATCCCCCCCACAAAACCAATTAAGTTTTTTTTCGGTGATGTATCCACGGCGCCACCTCAGATTGGTGCGAAAAGAAACTCACACAAACAGGTAGAAGAGAGGAGGAAAACGTCGAATGGAGAGACAAGGATAATTATGCAAGCTAAGGGCATGTCACCTCAGGGGTGCTTTCCCTTAGTTCAGTTATGGGACTGAAGGGGCTGATTAGTATTATTGTTGGCATGGTCGTTAAAATGGGCTTAGAAAAGCCTTTTATAACTTCTGCGTTTTCTAGTTTCAGACATTTTGTTCATCACGTAAATGATGTTGCTTATTGATTGTGCCTATACCATTTGGGACAGTCTTTTCCTGCCTGGATAGTAGACTTTTTCATTATTCTTACCCTTCTGCTACGAGGTGGTAGCCCAACCAAATAAACAGCCGATGTTTTCTTGTTCTCACGCGGGTCGTTGATGACCTTAGTCATTTGATTGTCAATATCTCCATCGTGTCCGAAGTCCCCTTCTCCGCGAGGTGTGTGTTTGTTTTCTTGTTTTTTCTCCTACCCTCTGCAATCCCATATATAAGAATAGCCTTGTAAATGGTTTCAGCTTAATCTTCTCTATGTGTGGACATGTAAAAAAACACTTCCAGCTGTCGCCCCTATATCTTGTTCTACTAGTGTTCTTTCTTTTCATCACTTCTAAAAAACATGTGTTATTTTCTAACATTGTTAATCCTTTTATTCTGTGCAAGCAACTATTTTTAAAAGTCTGTAATGGTTGGGGGCACGGACCCATTTTTGTTGGTCATCCCATGTTTTAACAGCCATGCAATAGGTTATCCTTGACATTTGAGTTGAAAATTGTTATTTTAGGGTTTTAAGGGTTATCTTCTTATTTTCATTGTATTTCTCAAGGCAATGGGAAGACTTTTCGCTTGGTTTGTTGTTATTCTTATGTGGATACCATCATTCTTTTAATACAAACTGTGTGTATATTTATATTATGATATATGTAGTATTCAACATTTCGTCTGGAAGCATACTCGCACAATGGCAGCCTGTCAGTTCATATGCTGTATTTACTTACACTACTTTCTTAGTCAGTTACTCTTCTACACTGGGGTGTTAGATGTTTGCAGGAAGATGATCGCCATACTTATCTATTATCGACTGGTCTTTTCTCTTGGCCTGGCTTCCAACCTCAAGTCTTTATGTTCTTCAGGGATGGCCTAAATCTAAAAGTTTTAATCCCTGCAAAACTCGGGTCGTCCGGCAGGTTCTGGTTCCTTTAAGCTCTTTGTTTCCCATATTTGTCGTGGTTAGCCGGTCTTCAGTCCATGTCTTGCATACATGGGTCCAAAACTGCAAAACAGTTTTCTTGCAAACATTGCCAAGGACTTGAACAGTTATATCCTGTCTGTCAAAAGACACAGTGAGAATTCATAACCCTTCTTCTGAACACACAAAAAAACAAAGATTAATGTCAACAGACAAAACAAGATGCCTACCAAAAATTATCCATCAGTGATTGTGGGGGAAATTGAAAAATGTCACAAATTTTTGAAATATTTTGGCTACAAAAAATATTAACAAACAATTTGGGAGACTGCCTGTTAAATATTATCTACGTCATCTTTCTATTTTTTCCCCTCGGTATAAAATTCATTTCGAGCTTATTTTCTCTCATTTATCCCAGCATAATTTTCGGCGAAAAGCTCATTCCCTTACCTTCCCTCAATAATTTGCTAAAACTCTGCCTGTAAAGCCAGGAAGTGTCTCTCACGGAATGATCTTGTGCTATGGTTGCATGAGCATTATGATTTGTGGGGAAGAAATACTATTTACTATGTTGGGCCTTTGCACCGACTGCTTATGCTATCATGACTTTATGTCTAAATTTTTTTATTTTTTTTTAAATGTAAAACTTTTGCCTCGTTTTGGCGAGGCGCGTCCCGTTAAACCTAGTCGGTTATATTAGGACGCATGTCCAAATATAAAAGACCGTTAGGTCTGAGTTTTGTCAAGTGCAGTCGAATTCAGCTCGTAATTATAGGGATGAGACATGAATTTAAACATTATCATATTTTTTCACTTGTGAACGTACCACACATTAGTACCCCCTAATTACCAACCATTAGTGCCCCTAATTACCACCCATTAATAATAATAATAATCATAAATTCTTTAAGCACCAAACACGGCGCATAAGGCAGAAACCAGTGCTCTCCAGGTTGTTCGTTGTGACGCCACTCCTCTTAGCTCTTGCACATTATTTAGGCCCATCGTTTCATTCCTATCTCTTATTATTGTTGTTTGTTTCTGCGATGTTGTTTCTTTTTGGTCTTCCTTTTTTCCTCTTACCCTCAGGAACCCAAGTGAGCGCCTGTAGTGGTATTCTGTTGTTTTGCATTCGTAGGACATGACCGATATAAGACCATCGTCTTTTCCTTATATAGTCGGAGACATATTTCTGCCTAGAGTCTTCTCTTATTTGTCGATTAGTCTTGAATTCTTTCCAACTGATGTTCATGAGTTTTCTAAGACATTTGTTCTCGAAAGTATTCAGCTTGTTCTCCAATGATTTTGTTATTTTCCAACTCTCACAGCCGTATGTTAACACTGAGATAACATTTGAATTAAACAGACGAAGCTTGGTATGTATATTCAATGATCGTAATTTCCAAATGTTAGATAATCTATTGAAGGCGCTAGCTGCCCAAAGGCATATTCTAGTATGGATTTCTCTTGTTGTGTCACCATCCTGAGTCATTTTACTGCCTAAATAATTGAAACTTTCAACTTTCTGTAGTTTTTCCCCGTTCAAGATGATATCAAAAGGTCTCGTTAGAAAAGTTCATAGCTTTAGTTTAAGAGGCATTTATTTGGAGACCTATTTTAACCGAGAGATGACACAAATTATTTATTGCTTCTTGGGATTGTCTTGGTGTTGAACTTAAGAATGCTACATCATTCTGCGAAATCCAGGTCCCCCAGGAATTTTCCATTTGTCCATTTTATACCCAATTGTTCATTGTGGGTATAGTTTCTCATAACCCAATCAATAGCTATTCCAAAAAGTAGTGGTGACATAATACAGCCTTGTTTCACCCCTGTTTCTACTGTAAACCATTCTGTATTCCTTTATTTGTTTTTTTTTCTAACACACAACATCTTGCATTGTCCCATATAGCGCTTTGATTATATTCACATATTTTGTTGGAAAACCATAGATTGTAAGTATCTTCCACAATGATGGGCGGTGTAGACTATCAAAGGCTTTTTGAAAATCGACGAAGGTGATAATAAGTGGCGATTGCCTTTCCACTGATACTTCTATAATTGTTCTTAGTGTGAATATTTGATCAATACATGATCGTTTCGGCCTGACACCCGCTGTTCTTCTCTGAGAATCTTTTCGTCAGCATGCAATTTAAAGTGGGGGGTCTTTCTAACTTCATGCAAGATAATAATTTTTTCCAGGTATGGTTCTTGATAATAGAGATATACCACGCCAGTTTAATTACAGTTCTGATAGATCAACCTTTCTTCGGTAACTTTACAGCCGTATAATACTGTTTTCCATTTTGTTGTGGTTTGTTCTTCTCTCCAGTATACTTCAATTTAATAATATCTAGAAAATTCAATTCAAGAAGGTTGTTGCATTAACTGCTTTAATCATTTTCCCTTGAAATTTCGTCACCTCCAGCAGCTTTAAAATTTTTTAATCTTTTAACGGCTTGTTTGATCTCGTCCAGCGTGAATTCATCGCAAGTTTAATTGGCGAATGTTCAGAGGTTTCTACCCAATCTACCTGCAACTTTTGGAAGGAAAAGAGCGTTTGGAGACCTCCATTTGGAGATGGTCTTATTTGCAGCTTGATTCTGTTGGTGTTGGAACTTAAAATCCAGGTGTGATATCACGAGAAGAAAGAAAAACTTTCATTTTTAAGTTGGTGAGAGTGGAGAAGAGTTCAAGGTCCTGGAGCCAGGTCGAGGTTTTAATAACCAATTATTTCGGAGCTATTCCAAAATTAGAGAATAGTGGTGCCTAGGCATTCAGCCAAATTGGTTTGAAATCATTTCCCTTGGCCACTTCGGAAAAAGCATCTGGGAAGTCGACTTTTCAGGCCATAAATCGTCCCCAAACTTCTTTCCTCAGCAAGAAAGTTTATTGTCATTTTAAGACGCTTTTGATTAAGATTGGCCTGTTTACCGCTAACCATATTGTAAGTTTTCCTCGTTCTTGCATATGGGAATCCCAATGCATCCTCTCATCAAAGGCCTTTTGAAAATCGACAATGACTTAATAGTAGTGGGTTTTTTTCAAAATGCATTTCCATTAAACCCTCAGAAATGAGGGTATCTTGAGAAACTAGGAAGTGGTTGAAGTATTGGGTACAAAATGAGACAAAATGGGTCCAGCCCTCTTGTTCTTCTTACGATTTCGCAGCAGAAGGATGCCTAACAATTCCCATCCGTCTGCACTACCCAAATCCCTAAACAGTAATTATTTCCCAACTAAATAGAGGTTTGGGGCCATCACCCATCGTCTGCAGAAGGGAGAAGATCGGCTTACCTCGACAAGCATGGGAAACAATACTTTTCTTTCCATTGTTGTGGGGGATCTTGACCTCCAGGACGACCCAGAGTCCGCTGGGAGGACAAAATTAGACAATCTTTGATGGACCCGAGCAGTCATAGAATGGAACCAGGCCAGGAAGAAGACCCCTGTTAGAATGGTCTTGGCGCTCTCTCTTCCAAAAACTTTAAACTTTTTTTTATAATCTGAATAGGGGTACGGGACTAAGCTCGTCTGTTTCATTCAAAGTTTTTGGCAAGGGTGGTCTGTGGGTGTTTCATTATTAAAATCAGGTGTTACTGTTGGTGGTGGTCTGTTTAGCGAACCTCCATGAAGTGCTTCAAGCCCATCTCTTCATTTGTTCTTTTTCTGTTTGGTATTGAATTCCCTAATTTACCTGGTACCTTTAACAGGTGTTTCCATAGCAGTAGGCTGGTGGGACCTATTAAGAAAAGTTTTTTTGTAATCCTGATAAAGGCACATACTATTACCAGTTCTTGCAGCATTTTCAGCTTCTACGGCCAGTTCATTGATGAAATGTCTTTTATGTCTTCGAGTTTTTGTCTTCACTTCTTTATTTAACAAGTTATAAGTTAGTTTGCAAGATTCAAACTGCATTATGTGTACTTGCCGCTAGTAGTTTAAGTTTTGCTGTTTTCCTTTCTTGTATTTTATCCCAAGTATCTTCTCTCATCCATTTTTTCTTTTTATGTACTAGGTATCCGGTGGTCGCTACTGCTGCTTCTGTCATTGCTGTTCTCAGTTGTTCCCATTTAGTATCGATTGTCTTGGTGGTGATATCGTTGTCAATTTTGCCTAAAGCATCGAAATAGTTGTTCATTTTGACATTATATTCCTCCTTTTTATCATTTGATTGCAGTCTGTGTACATCTATTCTTCTATTTTTATTCTGTTGGTATAACTTCTTCAGTTTAATTCTCAGTTTAGCTATGCAGAGGTTATGATCGCTTCCGATCTCTGCACCTCTGTATGCTCTGACGTCTTGAACTGATGAGCGAAATTTAGCGCTTATGCAGAAGTGATCTATCTGGTTTTTAGTTCTGCCATCAGGTGAATTCCATGTTATCTTGTGGATATTCTTATGTGGAAAGATGGTGTCTGCCACAACGAGGTTTGATATTTCACAAAGTTCTAGAAGTCTTTCGCCATTTTGATTCATACAGCCTATGCCATGAGTACCGAGATATCTTTGTACTCCATCGTTGTTGTCACCGACTGCTATTATGTCATGCTTGGGTATTGTGTTGATGGTACTTAGAAGTGCTTCATAGAAGTCATCTTTTGTGGTATCAAGAGCGTCGTTAGTTGGTGCATAACATTGTACAATTGAGAGCTTGAAAAATCGTGTCTGAAATCTAGCTAATAATAGCCTCTCATTGATAGGTACCCAGCTGATAAGCGATGCTGCTGCTTTCTGTGTCATTAGGATGGCTACTCCCTCTGTGTGACGATTATCATTACTACCAGAGTATATAATTTGCTTTTTTTCTTCTGAAATATATTTTATGCCCTTCCCCGTCCATCTACACTCGCTGACACCCAATAAGTCCAACTTATAATTATCCATTTCTTTAATGCCCCTAATTACAATACATTAGTGTCCCAAATTACCACACATTAGTGAGAATAACTACCTCACAATAGTGCCCCCTAATTACAACACATCAGTGCCCCTAATTACCACACATTAGTGCCCCAAATTACCACACATTAGTGCCCCTAATTACCATACATTAGTGTCCCAAATTACCACACATTAGTGCCCCTAACTACCTCTCAATAGTGCCCCCTAATTACAACACATCAGTGCCCCCTAATTACCACACATTAGTGCCCCAAATTATCACACATTAGTGCCCCTAATTACCACACATTAGTGCACCCTAATTACCACACAACAATAAGGAGCATACAACCGCCACAAGCGTTCATGATTTTTGTAGACAGAAGTCTAAAAAGGTCATAACATATCTCAAAAATAGCTTATACAATAAGACTATCAGCCCGGCCCATAAATTTCACGGGAAACATTATCGACACCATTTTGGAATGGTATTGGATGGAGGTGTGGCTAGGCATTAACCCCGAAGCGAATAAAAGAACTCAACTTACGAGAAGTCACTTTTTTTTCCAGCTATTCCTCGTGAAAGAATTTCAAAGCATATAACAATGTAGATTAGCCAAGTTTTCAGAAAGTTATAACTTATGAAAGGGCCTAAAGCTAATATATCTAAAGAGATAAAAATACTTTTGCCAAGACTGCAAAAGCGGAACTCAGTATTTCTCATAAGAAGTAAAGAAAAACGGTTTGAAGTATCCAAAGTAATGCGTGACATATAGAGTAGACCATTGTTCTGATGGTTCCATCCCGGAGAATTGTTTCCGAAAAATGACACCAAAATTCAGGCAAGTGTCTAAATATACCAACTGTATATACACGACTATAAGACGATCCGACTATAAGTCGACCGTTAGACTTTTGGACCTAAAAAGCGTCCAAAATGAATAACCCGCAAGGATCTCATTAAGCTTCATTAGTAAGTGAATTTTTATATAATTATATCATTATTATCAACTATTATTTTTTTCATGATTAAAGTGGTTACATAAGGAGAGGCTTAAATATTCAGATTTGAAGATATTTATGCAGTCATTTAGGCGTTATTAAAATGATATGATTATGATAATTATAGAGTTGTAAGAACTAATTTTATATCATTTGCTCCGCCAATTTGTAATTCAAGGATAATGAACTTGTGGTGTATATAATTCCGTACTTAAACACATATTTAATATAACTATGCTTTTATAAATGTGCTGTATCTTTTTCTTTATATTATCAGAAAAGATAACTCATTAACTGTATTGCTTTTTTAAACGTATGGTGGAATATATGGTTATGTGTGTGTGTTTGTGTATACACGATAAAGAGCAAGGGGGTGTTAAAATGTGGGGGGGGGGGGGGCTTTAAAAAATATTAGTTGTCAAAAGGGGACGTTGCTACTATCAGGGTTGAGAAACACTGCTTTAAACTATCAAATATACTGTTACTCCAATTGATCAAATATCTGGTACTCTAAAGTATCAAACGTACTGTTACTCTCATGTATCAAACATACTATTACTTTAAAGTATCAACCATACTGTTACTCTAAAGGATCAAACGTACTGTTACTAAAAATGTATCAAACTTGTTGTTGTTGTTCGTCCATCACGGGTGATGAAGACCACTCTGTTCATCCAATTACTGTCATAGCGATGTCTGCGTCTGTTATTAATCTGCTCTTCTTGTTGAATCGACATTCTTTAAGGCCATGTTATAATTTTAGCTTGCGTTTCCAGCTGGGATGTATATACATCTGTCTGCCCGACTTTTAATTTGTAGAACTAGTGATATATGAGTCTTCAGTGGCCGGTTCTAAGATTAAAAATAATCACATGATATCTCACTAGCAAGGAAAACTATTGTTGTGTTATTTCTGACTCTCCGTTATCCATGTCATTTATCTTTGAAGTTATCTTTTGATTATTTCTTTGATAATGTTTACCATTAGCCTTTTTTATTATGGCGGTCAAAGAAATTATTGTAAGTTACTTACCTTAGAGGTCATTACTATGACCGCTATAATAAAAGAAAAAAAGGTTAATCGTAAACATTACCATTTCTTTTACATCTACACACAATTTCCTGTCCAGATGTTACGATACTTTTTAATTCCACGTCTTTTTTTTTTTTTTTTTTTTTTTTTTTTTTTTTTTTTTTTTCTTAACCAGCGGCACTTAGGCTTTCAGCCCTTCGGCCCAATGACATGTCATTGCGAGGCTGGGGAACCTGAGGACTTTCCTTCCAACCCGGTCAGGAGCTTCGCTCCTTCCCATCCACAGAGGGTTTATCACAGGAGCCGTTCAGGCTATTCAGTCAAATTTCCGGCCGTAAACATTTCTTCAAACGCCGACGCCCGGGTTTGAACCATGAACACCTGGTCGCCAGTACAACGCCGAAGCCATTACACCAGCGCGGCTCCCATCCACGTCTCTTTCAGTGAGCAGGCTCGCCTTTTTAATGTATATCAAAGGCGTATACTCGAACTCTCATTTGACGTCAATTTTCTTGATGTCAGCTATTTTGTCCACCAACTTAAGAATCATGGTCTCGTTCACAGTGGACATGCGCAGCATAGGAGCCCCGCACTCGTCTGTGAAAAGTCTGGTAAAATGGGAAAGGATTCGTTAGCGTTTGGTGCATAACAATGTATCTACAGTTTACCTCGGTCATTTCCTTTTCTGTCTTCTTTTCAATGGGTATCTAGTATTCAATTCACTCTTCTGTCTGTTAATCATGGATTGTAGCTTTGTCGTTGTGTTAACTTTATTTATTTGTGTTGTTTTTAATAGCTTCAAGACATAAAAAAGTGTTTTAAAAATCGCTAGCATGAACTAATTATTTGTCGAAGAATAAATATTGCAGCCTCATTAATACGACCCCGTTCTAAATTTACTTTTACCATCTATCTCGATGGTTTGTTTATTATTAATATTTATCTTTTATCATTGCATAGCTTCATATAATGTTCTTGGCATCTGGGTATGGAAAATGAATATGTTCCGTTAATTGTGTGCTGTATCCATAATATAGACATTGATTTTAACAAAAAGTTTATTATGTTAGATCATATGGTTCATTTATATCGCACATATCATTATGATCACCTGATTGTTCACATAAATCTTTCATGGTGCTCTCAATTAAAATTATACATAGAAGCGAGGAAAATTCACATACGTATGAAATATTACAACTTATAATTAGCCTTTTACAACTAAAAGAACACGTCACTGATTGTAGTATCGCTGCAGTGTCACTTGATATGAACTTTTACAAAAATGGCTAAGTTTTACATGTATTCTTTTATTACAGATGTATTCTTTGTAATCGATTATTATAACCACTGCATTGAGCTGCTAATGTCAGTAATGGCATCAATTCGGTCGTACTATTGCTTGTTCATATTCAATGTGCCCCGGCCGTAAATTTACGTTACGCACATACCTTGTATAATGTCAGATTACTTTCTTCCCTGTTATTGGTTATGACACTGTTAAATTTATCATTCTCATTTTTAATATTTCACATCTGCCATTATATATATATATATATACTGTTCAAAAAAAAAGAAACGCATAGCGAGCCGAGGGCGCGTTTTTATGAATTTGTAAGTAAAATTTGGTGCTAGAGTATATAAAAACCAGCCTCAAATTTTCTTTACAGTGTCAAATGCACGTGTTGACCTGAATTGCGTTCGTTTTTGTAATCATTACAACGCAGTGGTCAATAGTGTTTATGACGCAATTTTTGACCACAGCTCATGTTGCGCGCACGTGAAAGCAACAAAATTTGGGGTGAACACTATTCACTGAGAGTTACAGAGAAGGAAATGTCGAAATTGTCCTCTTTTCACACAACATGCCTAAGGAAAATTCTCCGAATCTTTTGGCCGAATATCATCACCAACCAAGATCTGCTTACTCGGAGCAAGCAAGAGGACATGCACACCATCATAGCTGGCAGACGCTGGAGCTGGGTTGGCCATGTCCTCAGAAGAGACCCCGATGCCAACACAAGAACAGCTATGCTATGGACCCCTGAAGGAAAACGAAAGAGAGGCCGACCAAAAACAACTTGGCGGAGGACTGTGGAGGCTGAGATGCAAAGAATGAACCAGAGTTGGGGCACTGTACGAAGGATGGCCGCCGACCGAGCAAAGTGGAATCAATTTGTTGTTGCCCTACAAGACGCCACCAGGTGTAATGACCACTGACTGCTTTGACGGTCGGCGGCTAAGGATCAAAGAGAGAAGAGAGACTATTCACTGACTACGCAACTGAAAGCCTATAAAAGAATAACGCGACACACAAAAAATTTAGTTCATTTTCAAGCAGACATTTATGGCGTCTCTATCGATAAATTTAAGGAACATTGCTATTGGCCGACTGCATGCAGGCGGAAGTCAAAGTCAGGTTGCCAGGCATCTAAACGTGCATCAGAGTACCATCAGTCGACTTTGGCACCGGTTCCAAGCCACTGGCTTAGTTGAAGACCGGCATCGCAGTGAACGACCAAGAGTGACAACAGCAGCGGAGGATCGCTTTATTCGGCTTCGTCACCTCAGAGACAGGTTTACAACAGCTTCCTCAACTGCCCAGTCAATGCCTGCAAGACGTCATGTGTCTGATGAAACTGTCCGGAATAGACTGCATGACGCTGGACTTTGGGCACATCGACCTCACTGAAGACCTGTCCTAACGCGCCGCCATCGCCAAAATCGACTTCTTTGGGCCAACCAGCATCGTCCCTGGGCAGCTGACAATCAATGCAGACGTGTCTGGTTTAGTGACGAATCTTTCTTTTTGTTGCAGCGTCATGATAGACGGAGTAGGGTCTACAGTAGGCGAAATGAACGTTTTGCCCAAAATTGCGTTGATGAAGCTCCGCCGCACGGTGGTGGAGGTGCAATGGTGTGAGGAATGAGCAGTTACAACGGAAGGAATCAATTGGTGCACATTGAAGGAGGCTTGAATGCTCAACGATACGTCAATGAAATTTTTTGACCCCATGTCCTTCCACTTTTGGCTGCCCAACGGTCTGTGTTTCAACAGGACAACACCAGACCCCATTGTGCGCTGTTGACCACGCAGTTCCTGACTGCCAACAACATTCTCACCCTTCTCTGGCCATCCCTGTCTCCAGACATGAGTCCGATTGAGCACCTGTGGGATGAGCTGCATAGACGTGTTTGTCGCCGAGACGTTGCTCCAGCCAATCATCGTGATCTGTTCCAGGCACTCCAGGGAGAATGGGTCGCCATCCCACAGGCCCACATGAGACGTCTGATCGCATCCATGCCCAGGAGATGCCAGTCGCTGATCGATGCAAGAGGAGGCCACACACCATACTAACGGGAAAGCCCTACGCCAAAAAACTCTCGTGACCCAGATGCAAAACAACTGTCAATTGATTGGTTGAACCCTAAGGTATTCTTGTGTGCAATTTGAACAATTAACTCATTAAATTTAAAAAGTTATTGAATGACAAAATTATGGCTATGTGTGTGCCTTCCGTAGCAATGCGTTTTTTTTTTTTTTTTTTTTGAACAGTTATATAATAGTAGGTGCATTGGATATGGACAAGGGAGAGATAATGAGGACAATTAATGATCTGGCGGGGATGAACGTATGAGAGGATGCATCCGGCGTATATACAAGCAGCGCGCAACGGGAACAATTAACATTCATACCCTAGGACGTTTGCTAAAGGGAGACTGAGCAACTATGGGTTTGCCCGGAGTGCAATGACGTCGATTCTGAAAAAACAATAACAATATATATATATATATATATATATATATATATATATATATATATGTATGTATGTGTATGTATATATATATATATATATATATATATATATGTGTGTGTGTGTGTGTGTGTGTGTGCGTGTGTGTGAAAATGACACATCGTAGCATTAAGAATTCTAATATTTGTTTGCTCCGTAATATCACTTATGTATACATATATACGCACGTTTAAATGACTGTGATTATTTTGTTTGTTTTTGTCTGATACGCTTTTAAAAAATATGATGAAATAGATTTGAATAACCTGTGTGTGATTACATTCATATAAACTATTCTCATTATCATTGTACGCAGATAACCATTTATCTCAATTACATCTGGTTGTTATACAGTAATGTTTTTTTCATTTTGTTTAGTTAAAATGGGTTAAGTCAAATTTTAGCACTTTCTATAAGGTATTTGTCAGTTATGCATTTGTCATTTTTATAGTTTTGGGGCTTTGATGTGCTTGTCACTTTTAAAGCTTTGGAGTTATTCTTTGTGTTATGGTATTCATTCGCACTTTGTACTGTCTGCACATTAAGGTGCTTTTATATTTTAACAAATAATATTTTTCAGCTGACGTATTTTTCTGATGCCAGTTATTTTTTTAACTTAATGTTAGATACGATCGTCTTGGTTCTTTGAACAACTGATATGCCTGTTTTCTTTGTAAGCGTTGTCTCAAGCTTTGACTGTTAGTTCATATGTTGTTACAATTTACTATGGATATTAGCCGTTGTTCTTCTCTGACCAACTTTTACTTCGTTTGCGCTGCATCTATCTCCTTTTGCTTATAGCGTGCCCTTTTATTTCGTTCTATTCATACATGTGATGACTGGAGGTATCTGTGGAGTCATCCTTATATGACCGCTAGCTGTGCACAATACTATAATATACATATGGGGGAGTGATCCCCTATCTGTGAGGCTAATTACACCCTCATTGACTCTTGAAAGCATTCATACACTTCCAGGGATTTCCCCTGTTGTGAAACCTGCTGAGAGCCCAGAATTGTACACTATGCTTGGAGGAGTCACATGAGCCCCAGACGTTACTGCATACAGAATGATCTCATTATGGACTCAGTGATAGACACGGGGAGCTGAGAAGTGGCTCTATGCTGGTCGTGACTTTATCTTAAGAGAGCCCAGAACCAGGGCATAGTGTTTTAGCTCTGTATAGTTGGAGAGCCCCCTTGGATGGCGAAGAATGAACAGTATGCCACGCGTTTTTACTACTAACGTAGAACCAGATGTTACGATACTTTAAATGCAAACCAAACTGGAGAAACCTGGAGCTCATGACTTCAACTCAGAACATTTCGGAATGACAGACAATCCACAGGAAAAGCCTAGATTTAGAGCGTTGATAATGCCAAAGAGTCTTCAATTTGGTATTGGCTATAAAAAAACGAGAAGCTCAGTAGTCCTAGTTCAACAACAAAATCATACATGTGATGTTATTTAATGGTACCATATGTGTTCGTGTTGTTTGTTTGCATGCAGAAGAGTAATTGTAGATTGCTAAATTGTTTTCGTCTTCGTTTAACCAATCAGTGTGTACCGTTATATATATAAATTAATGTAATTTTTAGATATGATTCTGTGTGTATGTATTTACATACGTTTGTGCATAATATATTTTCAAAACTAAACGTTCGCATTTTCCAAGTTATATTTAACATGTAAATACCACTGACTGGAACCGTGTTGTCACAAAAATAAATAATGGAGGAAACCTGAGTCCCGTGAACAGTAAATAAATAAGTAAATAAATAAATAAAAGTAATTAACAGGTACTCGTTGGACACAAGGGATGACACCAAAACAGAAGAGAAAGTTTAAGTGATAGGCTTACCGGTAATCGAACCTAGTACCTGTTAATTTACTTTATTTATTTAATTACTTATTTCTGTCACAAAAATGGAGATACAAATTTAGAAAAGGAAAGCTTAATAAATCAATATACAATGTAAGTAATACATTAGTTTGTAGAAGTTTAATTTAAGAGAAGCCCAAAATCAAGCTCTATTTCAAATGCAGTCATCAACACCATTGATATGACGTCCTTGAGAAGGGAACTTGATTATATTGTTTCACGAGACTGTGGCTAACAGACTAGTCAACAAGCTTGAGATTTTATGAGAAACTGACTGCCTTGTTTTGCACTGTGTTTTGAATCATAAAGTTTGTCTTAAAGACTAACATATTATCTGATGTTAACTATAACAGACTAGTACCTTTTCCTGCTGAGCTGTTTGTTATCCAAAACTTCCAAGACTTGGTCCATCAATAGAAGTCCATGATTTTCTCTTTGAGCTTATTGTTTTAAGGACATAGAAGATTTCAGCTGAGAGAATCTTTAGAAAACACAGAGGGCTTCATTTACAATGGATGAGGCTTTGAAACTAGTCCTCACAACGCTCGTACATACAAACATGATCTGCGAATTCATAAGGTCAGTGTAAAGAAAAAAGTAGCTTTTGTGGAAAAAATTATCACATCTTGTAATCAGAATTACAAATGGAAATACTATTAAAATATCTTCTGTCCGCCATGATGTGCAAATTATCTTTCAGTTTGTTGCTTCTTGTGTTCCCATGATTGTTAACCTTGAATGTATTTACTGCTATAATGTATTAAGTAATTTGAAGCGTTTTGATTCCTTAGTTTCTCCACGTGGTTCCACTTTGTTGGATGCAAATAATGACTCTAATGTGAGTATTAAACACGAGGATTATACCTAGCCAAACCTAAACATAATGGGGCGTTTAACTTTGCTTTATCGACCATGAAATTTAGTCAATTTGTCTTTCTACTTGACTGTAATATCACGATTTCTGTAGATCAGTGGTTCCCAACCTGAGGTATGCATACTTGTCGTAGAGTTGCGATAGGTGATTAAGACTTAGTTTGGTCCCTTCTGAATAGATATAGAAATAAGTGATAGCTCAGTGAGATAATAAAATAGAAAATAGATTTCACGAGTGAGGTGGAGGAAATATAGTAGATTCTGTCTCTGACACTCGAGAAGCTTCTCACAGTCAGCCTATCATCTCAACAGAGTTAGATTTGTCAGACAAATCTAATATAATCTATATTAATATATATACTCCTCACATACACACACACATATGTGACTACAATAGACACACAGACGTGAAACTATGACAATGAAAATATAGGTACTTGGGAACGAACTGACCGCCACACTGGAGTAAGTTTAATTGAATTTTAATTATCAGACTAAAATTCCGTCACAACACATAAAATTTACATCAAGCATATACAAATAGTCATATAGTCAATGAATTGATACAAGACTGATAGACCCACAGTTATGATCTTTTCCCTCGATGTATAGCCCATTGTCCCGTTAGAAGAAAAGATGATATCCCCAAAAAGTCACGGATACATCGGCTGTAGTCTAATAATTTTCCTTTTTTAAAGGTATGAACAGACTTTGATAGTAGTATGATCTATCCTAAGGAAAAAATATACCTGCAGTAGCAACAATTTGCATAAATGGAATTACAAAGTGGGTGAATAAATAGTTATCATAAAACATCACTCAGTCTACTTTCACTCGGTTCTTTCATCAGGGTACCCTGGCTCACGTTCTTACCTAATAGCTTGCTGGTGTTCGCCGTCTGGCGCACTGTATGACGCACCGTTTAAATCTGTCTATCTTTTGCTGAAGCGGATTCCCAGCTCTGCAGATCGTGGTTTCATTCACGGGGTCCGGGGAGCGTCCTCTTCGTGCGATAGTTTTCTTTACAGATTTAAGTTAGTGTCACTTCACTCCGTTCAGGTAAGAATTAGTTTAAGCAGGCACACAGTGTCAGAATCACGAGGTTTCCCTTATTTAGGCAAATGACCGGTTGGTAACTTCGATCAAAAGGTAAATTCTTGGTCACACCACAATTGGTCCAAAATGTCGGAAGTGTTATTGATTGTAATATTTTACTTGCCACATGGGCTGAAATGTACTTGAGGTTTTTCTCAGGAAGAGTTAAATCAGGCTCGATGGGCCCGTTACTTCATTTAACCTTTAAAGTTCTTGTAAAGGTTATACACCAAGTCTTTAAGGAAAATGTTTTAGTTCTTCACAGATATTTCTCGTGTACTCAAACGCTGGCAAAGTTGGGTCACCCCAGTTTTCACTGAATAAAGAAAACAACATATAAAATACTTATACATACTATGTACTCGGTTATAACTTGCATTATAAACTGCAAGCGGAGAACTTGACTTATCGTTTAAAACTTCCCGTGAAATAAGTTAAATCATAAAATCAGTCATCATGAATCAGAAATACATACGTATTTCGTCAACACTCAATGAGGAATCAGTGCAATTTAAGTTAGTTTTAAAATATTCTCGACTGGTATTTAGCAGTTAAATTAAATTTATTTATAGCTGCATGAGTTTAGGCTAGAAATTATAATTTATTTAGCTTTCCACTGAAACACGTCACTTAGAGAATATAACAGACTTATAATTAATCACTCTGCACAAAAATCTAACTAGTGAAAATGAAATAGGCGATTAAACACTTAAATCACTCACAAAATACTAGATATATGATATATTTACCTCAACACAGAACTACTAAGAACTAAACCACTTCGACCAACTAAATGATGCTTCTATTAACAGAGATTCTTAGGAATCGAACGAGGTCGTTCTCGTCTTGACTACGGAGTTACTGAGTGAATGAAATCTAAAACTCTGGTTTATAACTTAAACAGACCAAGGATGCGCGCTATTTCAAAACACCCCCGTCTCCCCCTCTCCTCTCTCTCTATTAACACTTCCCACCAACTCAGACGCTGGCCATAACATGCCAAGGCGCGTCTTTACACCTCACAACACGAAACTGGCCGTAGAGCGCCCGTGGTGGCGCCTTCTCACATCTTGCGCTGAGAATCTACCGTAGAAGCTTCGTGTCAGATGAAAATACCAGACAATATGTCTCCTTTCTGATCAATGCAGATGGCAGTTTTCACACCTCGCCGAGAACTTTAGCCGTAGAAAACTCTCGTTACAGGTGAAAATGTAGCCAAATGTCTGCATCTATGTCTGACGGAATGAATTCTCACACTCTATCGTCTAGTGCAGGGACTGACACCTTATGTAATAAATGCGTTTCCAGTATGAGAAGAAAAACGGTAAAGTCAGAATGGGAAAGTAAATTTTGTCGCAAACGAACGCATGCGAACAAACCCGGAAAAGGATAAAAGAGCGATAATAAAGTAGAGGATACGGGTAGAAAAGAATATAGAAAATTTATTGATCATAAATCTCTATGCGACAGAACGTCCCCCATTTAAGATATGGAAGCACTCCATGTCTACGTTATGGAAATAAATTTCCTATATCCGTAGCTTCAGTGTGTCTGTCCCCTTCCCTCTCATCTCCCCCTCCCGTCTCTCTCCAATTCCTACTCACGTCCCCTCCACCATTCTTCCTTCTCTGGAATGTCTTCCGTGTGCGCTTGAAAGAGTGTCGCCGCTTTTGAACTTTTTGAAAGATTTCGTGTGTGCGCAGTGGAATTTCCCTGCCACTATCGTCATCTTCGTCAATTTTGGCGATCGTCAGGAGATGTTCGGAGGTCGGCACCGGTCTTTCCAAGTATCTATTTAACAGATTTAAATGGAAAACTTTCTCCTTTCCTTCAATAGAGATCTGGTAATTAGCCTTAGAAATGTTTTTCAGGACGGTAAACGGCCCTTGCCATCCGATCCTCAGTTTGTTGTTCCCGGTAGGAAGTAACACCAAAACTTTCTCTCCTGCTTCCAATTCTCTCTCTTTCGCGACTTTCCTGTATCGGTTAGCGTGCTTTGTGCGTGCTCGCTTAAAGTTAGTCGTTGCTAGGTCCCATTCTAGTTTCAACCTTTCCTTTAAAACCGACACATATTTACTTACTGAGACAACTGTTTCATCCGCTTTCTGGTCTGTCAGCGACCAAACTAAGGCTTCAAGTGGTCCCTTAATAGGTCTGCCGAATAAAAGCGTTGCTGGCGGAAATCCTGTGGAAGTATGAGGAGATTCTCTGTAGCTAAATAAAGCTGCAGGAATACAAAGATCACAATCTTCAGGTTTCACTTGTGCCAGTTTACTTAACATCATGTTGAGGTTTCCATTAACACGTTCCACGAGCCCATTTCCGGCCGGAGTATAAGGCTTTACGTAGATGTGTTGGTTCCTCAAGATCTTCACGATCTCATCCATCAACAGGTTCCGGTATGGAGATCCGTTATCCGTCAACACTTGCTGAGGGAATCCCAACCGAGTGAAAATCTGCACGAGGGCTTCTGCGACATGCTTGGAATCTGCGCATGTTAGCGGGATAGCTTCTGCCCATAAAGTGCATGTGTCGACTAAGGTCAGGATGAACCTGTTCCTTCTTTTAGTCCTTTCTATGGGTCCAAAATGTCGATCACAACCCGTTCGAATGGTGTTCCCACTATTGGCATTTCACCCATGTAGACTAGGGGTGTCCGTTGCTTGGGTGGTATACGTTGGCAGTGGGCACAGGATTTGATATACCTGATGATATCAGTATTTACTCCTGGCCACCAATAATGAATGGTTATCCGTTGGTTTGTGGCGTTCTGTCCCATATGTCCGCTGAAGGAAAGAGAGTGCCCCATTTCTAGGATTTGGCTTCTGTACTGTTTCGGTACTAGGAGCTGGTTGTAACCTTGGTCAGGCTTGCCCGTTCTGCGATAAAGTACGCCATCCTTAGAAAAAATGTCCCCGTGCTGTCTGGGTTCCTTAGCCATGGGCAGTTTCCTAAAGCAGGGTGCCAAAGTAGGGTCCTTTTGTTGCGCTTCTTTAAGTTCCATAGGTAACAAATTAGGCGCAGGCTCCCGTTCCTTCTTGCTTTGCCCTCTTGTAGTTACTGCTGCCACTATCGGCTCTTCTGGTTTCCCAATAAACACGTATGTACCGCAAAGTATGACTAGGTAGATGGGGTCATCCATAACAGCCGCTTTGATCACGCCTCTGACAAACTCAGAGTGGATCTCCACCAGTGCTATGGGAAGCGCTGTAGGTGCATCACTCTTAGAGACTCCACAAAGTTCGACGGTCTCTCCTGTCTCTTGACCGGGTTTAACCAGGTGCCTGGCAACAATGCAATCATAAGAAAGCACCGTGTCAAATAAACAAAAAGTTTGAGAACCGTTCAATATAACAATACATCGCGTAGAGGGTCTCTCTCCCTCTACAGGTTGGGAATCACTGTCAATAATTCTGCCTTGTGAGACTGTTAATAAGCATCCGATGCGTTTAGGCTCGGTGTGCTCTGTCTGATCATATGTCCCGTGCTCAGGGGTTTTCCTTTTGTCACCTTGTCCTTTCTGGCCCCGCTGCCATGTAGAACGGCCGGGTTGATCAGACTGTTTACTGTGGTTGGGGTACTAGTTTTTGTAGAACTTGGATTTTTCAGGAGGGGGGTTTTGAGGTCCATTTTCTCTGTGGTTATTCTGATTAGAAGCATGGGAAGATTGGTCTAGATTATTCTTTCGAAAATGCTCTTCTGTCGGTTTACGTTTTGTAGCCGGCAGTTCAGCGAGCTCATTGTGATATCGCTCAGACTTTTTCAAAATGTCTTCAAGCTTTTCTGCACCTTTCTCAGCTAAAAACTTCGGGTGTCAGCAGACAAAGTGTTCTTTAATGGTTCTGTTATAACAAATTCCTCCAGACCTTCATAGGTAGAGGGGAGCTGCGAGATCTCTAGGCACTTTGTCAAGTATCCCTTTAGACGGGAAGAGAACTGCTGAAAAGTTTAAGAGCTCTCCTTCCTGTTGTTGCGAAACAGTTGCAAAAACTTTCGCTCATTCATTTCAAAGCGCTCAAGTAAAGCTTTCTTCAACACTTCGTAGTTGTCTTGTTGGCTGCTTTCTAGTTTGGCGTAAACATCATACGCACTGCTTTTCAAAGCCTGAGAAAGCTTCATGTTCCAACGCGACCTCTCTAAACCGTACAGAGTTGCAATTTTCTCAAATTTTTCTAGATACGTGTCAATCTTCTCATTAGGACAAGGGAAAGATTCTAGAGCCAAAGACATGCGGTGAGATAAGGAGATTGAGTGTTTGATTGATCAGTTAAGGGAGAATGAGGAGAAGATTCTCCATTGCTGGAGGTAGAGGCAACACCACGGCTTTGGAACTCTAGAGTCTCAAGTGCCAACTCGTGCTGTCTCTGTTTCTCTTTTTCTCTTTCCTCTCTCTCCTCCCTCTCCTTCTCGTGCTGCATCCTGCGAAATTCCATTTCTTCCTCAATCTTCTTCTGTTGAGAAGCTTCGGCTGCTTTTTCCTTCCTCCTAGCTTCTGCTTCTTTCTTCTCCGCATCATATCTCTCAAGTTCGTCCCTGACAAAAGCTTTCGCTTCGTCGTCGTACAGTCCCTCTTCCTTTGCTTCATGTCTGAGCATCTGCCTCAGTTTCGCCCTCTCGGCCATAATAAATCAGTGACTGAGACTACTCAAGAAAGAAAATGAGAAAAGGATACATTGGTTCCTACCACTTACGAGAAAATACCAAACAAAAGATGATATAATTTAACCTGGGATACCTCCTCCTATGATATAGTGTCTAACTATCGCTGCTATTAATCGGCAATAAAGCACCTAATGCAGACGACTACGCCAAATAAATGGTAGTTAAGATTACTCACTGAAAAAAAAGTTGCTACAGTGGAACCAAAATAATTATTGCAAACACTTTTTTTTTAAGGAAGAAAAAAAATCCCCCTTAATTTTAAGTCCACTACAAGTTCACCCCTTAAGACAGTTAGGGTAAGGGAGGCAATTAACAGGACGTAATTGTCTGAATGCACTCTTTAGCTTAGCTCAAACACCTACTTCTTCAGAACCCTGTGACTGTTAGACAATCACAAACTTTACCAGCGTTTAGTATTACAAAATCAATAATTAACATAAATTCCGACAAAATCAACCTGTAACTCAAATGTATATTACGCAAAATGCTGTGGAAAACAATTATTAATTGTGTGGTCAGCACGCACATAAACAGATCGTTGGTCTAGGGGAAGTGTTATTTTTAAAGATACACAATACCACGAGACAATCACTCTCTTACTCTATTTCAGAATAAAGAACGTAACAGACGAGCTAATATATTTATCGTACTCGTCTTCCTATTCTAAGTTTAAAAAAAATCCTACGGACGAGACAACATTTGTCGTAGAGTTGCGATAGGTGATTACGACTTAGTTTGGTCCCTTCTGAATAGATATAGAAATAAGTGATAGTTCAGTAAGATGATAAAATAAAAATAGATTTCACGAGTGAGATGGAGGAAATATAGTAGATTCTGTCTCTGACACTCGAGAAGCTTCTCACAGTCAGCCTATCATCTACAACAGAGTTAGATTAGTCAGACAAATCTAATATAATGTATATTAGTATATATACTCCTCACAAACACACACACATAAGTGACTACAATAGACACACAGACGTGAAACTATGACAATGAAAATATAGGTACTTGGGAACGAACTGACCGCCACACTGGAGTAAGTTTAATTGAATTTTAATTATCAGACTAAAATTCCGTCACAACACATAAAATTTACATCAATCATATACAAATAGTCATATAGTCAATGAATTGCTACAAGACTGATAGACCCACAGTTATGATCTTTTCCCTCGATGTATAGCCCATTGTCCCGTTAGAAAAAAAGATGATAGCCCCAAAAAGTCACGGATACATCGGCTGTATTCTAATAATTTTCCCTTTTTAAAGGTATGAACAGATTTTGACAGTAGTATGATTGTTAGACCGTTTCTTCTGGGTCTCTACAGATGACTGTAAGATCGTGCTGATAAGACGCGAATTCAAATAAACTGTCAAAATTAGCTCAACAGGTAACGATGCATAACTTCAGGCATGTCAACTAAGGCTTGCTGTGAACTGAAGCAAACTGTAAGGCGGGTGGTACAGTTTAACATTATTTATTGACGGAATACGTTCAACAATACGAGACAATGTTCTTGACGGAGACGATCAACATGGATGCATAGTAATGATACTCTGACGAAAATTATGTACATCTATGATGGTGGTTAGGTATTGCGGCAGATCCCTTTCAAACATCTTCCTTACATTCACGTAATGAGAATCCCAAAATGTTCATGTTATGTTTGAAACAGTAAGATATAAATGTCCGTTGACCTTGTCTGAGGACATCCAACTAAGTACGTATTCCCATACCACTGAATCCCGCATTCATCCAACAAAAGACTGTCTTGATCCAAGACTTCATTCCTTACAACGTATGTTCAATATAATATCAATGGTGTATACATGAAGATACATCTTGGTTAGTATTTGGGTTTTAACTAACCTCTCCACAAACTCATGCCACGACTTTGGCATTGGCATAACGGCATTTTAATATGAATAATACAATCCAATAACTTTGTTCCCTCGTAGGAATTCTCCTTCTACGATAGATCACAGAGGCTAACAGCTCCATTGGTCCATTCTAGGAATAACATAACAATATGTATTCCCGCTAGACTTTATCAAGGAGTAGCCTTAAACTTCAGGTTTCAATAAACTAATCATAAGAATACGAAGGGGGCGACAACTTACATGTTACTCCCAATATTGGCTTCGACATGAAGACCAATATTCCAACAAAAGAATGGCTTCCACAGACTTGCCACGATTAACGAAATATCCCACGGACATATGATCCGTCCTGCCCCTACAAGCTCATGACGTCAGACTCCCTTCTTAACTAGGTTACCCGTGCGCCAAGAGTAACACATACTCTGCATTGTGCACGTCGGTGCGTGAATAAATCGAACGCACAAATAATATAACTATATCAAGACTAGTGCGTACAATGGCAGGACCGAAGACTACCCCCTAGGTAAAAACGTACGCAACAGCTCCCTTATCACCGGCCCTTAAAAAAAATTTATTCTATTAATTTTTTTTGAACTAAGTACCCAAGAGAGGTGAGTCAAAAACTACATCGATATCTATGAACATAAATCAAAGTCATAATGTTATACAATATTATGAAAAAGAATATTAAATGGAAATCAATATAACTAAATGAAAGTATGCATTAAAGCACACATCCACAATCGACCTACTTTGGAACGATGTGGTAACATTCGAAGTAAAAGAAAATTGAAAACCAAAAAGATGATAAAAACATTCAACTAAATTTTCAAAACAAACATATGATTTCAAATGAAAAATGAACGATGATGGTAATCAATGACCATTGAATAAAAAAAACAGAAAAAATGAAAATAACACATGCAAAGTGCAACAAAGCATAATTAAACACGTTAAGAAGCAACACCCGTAATGTTTCTAACATTAGTAAGGTGGACTAGTTATCTAAAAGTGGAAAGATCATGTACCATGAGAAGTAAATATAAGTACAAAGAGACATTTATAATTATGAAAGTTAGTTAATGTGTACTCTACAATTAATTAAGTAGCTTAAATTGATTTCTTCTACTTAATATAGTTCTTAATTACAAACAAATAACTAATTACTGATTTATTTAAGTAAATGCAATTTTACTCAGTGTTCGTGTTCCATTAAGACTAGTTAGTAATCGACGAGAATATGTTCTTAATGTTCCATGTGCGATGAAAAGATATACTCTAGCACAATATGTAGTGTAATATGGTCCATAAGAATATTGACTATCCATATATCCCTATAACAATGTTTCCGTACTAATAAAATGTTACTACACAAGAAGTTATGTTGTAATCCAAAAGTAAGTAAATCCAGGAATTATGCTGGTACGAATAATTCAGTTCCATACCAAGTATGTATAGAGGTTCAATAAATGATACCGTACAAAGTTCCTTATATTATATCTGATTGATTATCTGTGAGGACGTTTCAACATCTGGAAGTGGTTTAGGTTCGACAAGTTCGCTTTGGCATCTTGACAAATAGTCTGCAAACACATTTTTCACTCCAGGGATTGATCGAATTTCAAAGTTAAATGGTTGGAGAGCTATAGCGTATCTCGTTGACTTTGAAGATTTAACGTCCTTACTGTTCAATGCTGTGAGAGCCTTTTGATCAGTTTCCACCACAAAGTGTGAGCCAAGTAAGTAACGTTCCAGTTTTGTGATAGACCAAACGAGCGCTAATAACTATTTATCCAGAACGGAGTATTTCATTTCACTCGTCGTCAATTTTCTCGAAACGTACATAACTGGAAATAAGGTGCCTGTATATTCTTGCATCAAAACTGCAGCAATGGCGTAAGAAGATGCGTCACTACGAAGAATAAAAGTGAGATCTTTGTTAGACAACCTCAAAAAAGGCTCATTTGAAAATTTTTTTTTATTGAATCTAACGCGATTTGATGTTCGTTAGACCACTGGATTATGTTAGCTGTCCCTTTTCTCAGTAAAGAAGAAAAAGGAGCAGTTATAGTAGACAAATGAGGAATAAACTTAGAATAGGACTGTATTAGTCCCAAAAGAGATCTAACTTGTTTTTTTTTGTCTTAGGTGCTGAGATGTTTAAAATCTTAGAGACATTACTGTCCTCTGTATACATTAAACCAGGACCTATACGATGACCCAGAAAGGAGATGTCATGAAAACCGACAAATGCCTTTGAAGGTTTCGCTGTTAAGTTATAATCATGTAAAGTAGAAAGTAAAGCTTTTAATCCCTGAATATGTTCATCCCAAGAGTTACTGAAAAGACAGATGTCATCTATGTAAGTAATGACATCGGGACGATGAGACAGTACGCGGCGCATCATGCGTACAAAGGTAGCTGGCGCATTTACTAATCCGAATGGCATAAAATTCCATTGGAATAGGCCGCATGGTGTCGAGAAAGAAAAGATGACTAGTAAAGAAAAAAAAAACAAAATAAAACGATGACTGCATAGGCTGAGTCATCAACGAATGTGATATCAAAACACAATATCAGTAGGTTAATATCTGCGTGACGCGGAATCGGGAACCAATTGTAATCGTAGAGAATGGTGGTGAAAATACACAACATTGTCCCGCTCGATAGCCATGCGAGCATCTTTATTGGTTCTAAATGTAACCAAGGCGTCACCATACCTGTTATTGGTATGTGGCAATAGACGTACAAACTTAACGTCCGCCGTGTGGTTGAGAAAGTCTCCTAGTGCTTGCCAACTAGTTCGCTGTGGCAGATTTTGCACAAGGATGGTGCGAGAAGATGCACCTCTACCAATATAAGTGGTACCGTAGTCACAAGAATGTGAACAAGGTTGATGGGTAACATTAGTCCTCTTAGGTATATTATAATATTTATTATTTATACCTGTAGGATTATTCTTAAATGTACCATACTTTTGTACTTAAATATGACTGCTTCCACTAGGCAAAGGTCTAGGTGTACAGCATGTCGTAGACATTTGCTTGCTGGGCAAAGCTAAAACCCTACTGACAACCTTATGGGTATTAATTTTCTCATCTGAGTTACAACTCTTATTTTTATTAGGAACATCCTTTCCCTTTTTCTCAAACGTAACCTTTTTCTTCCGATCAGTTGCCTGCTGATCAAGTCGAGGGAAGGTATATGTCCCACGGAATAACCTACTAGTCTTCACAGGTTGCGTTGAAATCTTAATATCCTTCTTAAGAATGGAAGCTTGTCGTAAAAGTTGTAATGCATTAGCAACAGTGGCGTAATGAACAATGGAATCATTTTCACTACTAGATTCCGATACATTAGCATTACCCAACAGGTTAATAGTATGTGTATGTGAAACAAATCTAGGTATAGTCGTAAATGCATAGGCATCCTGTATATGCTGCTTTTCCCATTCAGCAATTTGCTGAGGGGTACACTCTTTTATACCGTGTATTCGACCCAATATGACATCACTAATTGGGTTTTGAAGAAGACATGCGTGGATCTTTCCTGAAAAGAAAGGTGTTTTTAAATCAATTATGGCAGTGGGAAATGTTTCCACTGTCCCACCAAAAGTGACACATTGGATGGTCTCTCCAGTTGCACAGGCAGGGTCTATCAATTAGTTTCTTATGCCAATGGTGCTACTGCCTGTATCGAAAAGGATAGAACAAGGGATATCGTTAGCAAATCCCCTATTTAATTGAAGACATCCTTTTCCGAGATGTGTAGCAGCTGACATGGCCGTGCATCCCTCCGGAATACTAGGTAACGTATGTCCGCAGCGCAGCGTCGTGACCGCCTTGGGCTGGAATAGGGTCGTGCACTCGTCACAAGCCTTAATCTGCTCAAAATCAAGAGAACAAGACATGTCAATATGCGTATTAGCATCTTTAACCTGTTCATTGTTAGCCTGTGTATCACCTAAAGCGACATTAGAATGTCTATGTGTATTGCTCGAACACTGGCTAACAAAAAAAAAATTTTTTTTTTCTTTCTCTAACATGTCTATATTTTTCTGGTCAATTTTAATGCGCTGTTTTTAAATCTGCAAACCGTTTTTCTCTATCAGGTCGGGATCTCTAGAAATATGCAATTGAAGTTTTTTAACAACGCATACAGTATTACAACATCATTCGTACAAGAAGTATAACAGTTATGTAGGCTTGAATTTCTCTGCAGTCGATTTACGTTGGTGAATGGCATGTGGTACATCGCGATGAAGCATCCAACAATAATTGGCAAGCATGGTCATATTCCACGTCCTTGATAACGTGACTCCATTACGGCGATATCTTGATGGAATCATTCTCCATGTTCATCGCTGACTTCGCCAAGGTTGTCAGGGAAAAAGTCAAGATGCGAATCGAGCAAATGGATTTTAGGGACATGTTACAGCCCATAATTCTGTATGCATCTATGCACTGCTTAACAGTATGCACATAGTCTACAGATTTGTGATTTCCCAGAAAGTTATCGACGATCGATTTGAATGCCATCCATGCGCGAAGTTCACTACCATGTAACAAGTTCTCGAATTGTTTGTCTGCAATAACTTTCCTAATCTGAGGTTCTACAAAGATACCTTCCTTTGCCTTTGCATCGCTAACATGCGGAAACTTTTCTCGAAGATAAGTGAAAGCTTTGCTCGTTTTATCTAACGCTTTTACGAAATTCTTCATGAGCCCCAACTTTATATGTAACGGTGTAATGATGCTGTCTTTGTTAACTAATGGCTCGTGTATTACATTTTTCTGCCCGAGCTGCATACGATCCCTGATAGGCCACACCTTTCTTGCATAATGTTCCTGTCTGTTGCGGCTGTCCCATTCACATAGGAAGCAACAAAATTTAGTATACCCAGTCTGCATGCCCGTGAGAATTGCAATGACCTTTAGGTCTCCACAAATCCGCCATTGGTAGTCATTGTACTTTATTTTTGCCAAAAGTATAGCCATATTGTCATAAGTTTCTTTCATATGAACAGAGTAGGCGACTGGAATTGATGAAAATAAATTTCCGTTACGCAATAACACGGCTTTAAGACTAGTCTTGGAAGAGTCGATGAAAAGTCGCCATTTGTTGACAATGTGCTCATGACCGAGCTGCACCATTAGACCGTTTACATCTTTGCAATAGCAAATGTCATCATCCATCTCAAAGTATTGAACAAGTTCTCTGTGTCTATGACCAAATTTAGATATCGGAGTATTGGGCGCTAAAAGATTCCATTCTTTGAGTCGCGAACCGAGTAATTCCGCTTGATAAGAGCGAGATCACGTATTAGATCTGAAAGTTCTGAATGGTTAATTAAGTGAACACCATCATTCACCGGTATATAATCCAAGTCAGAATTAGTTTCAAAAGCAGGTAAACTATCACTTTCTGATGGTTCATTCACGTCTAACGGATATTGTTCTGGTGGAACTGGGATCGGACACGTGATTGGATCATGAGGCACTGGTTTCGAAACCGATTCAATATTTGGATAAACCACAGACTTTCTAGTTTTAAAAGTGAAACCATGGATATTTGTCAAGCAAAAGTAACAATCAGTAGCGTGATTTGTCGGTTCACGCCATATTACTGGCACTCCAAAAGGCATCGACTTATGCTTCGGCGATTTTCGTAACCAACCTGCCAATGTATTTGCACAAGTCGAACAAACTGCATTTGGCTTCCAAGATTTATTTGCATCATCAACTTTCGAATCGAAATAAAGTTCATATGCTTTCTTTAGTAATGGTGTAAAGTTTTTCTGGTGAACACGATCGGTAAAATATCCGCACACGTAACAGAAGAGATCAGCCGAATTTCTACAACTTCTAGAAGCCATATTTCGCTCAGAATTATTTCAAAATACAGTAACTATTTGAAAAATAGCGTAACATATGTCATGCATCTTTTAGCAGTATAAAAAGTAGAATTATTTTGCATTTTATTAATTTTTAATAAGTTATATAGTAAAAATGAAACGGAGCAAATAACGGTTTCCCAAAAATATATTTATTCACAAATATCTTAAGAACCCGACGTGATAGAGATAAACGGATTTCAGATTTGAAATCAGCGCAAAAAACTAACCTAAGAACACTTATTCTTATATAAGAAAGAAAAATGTTGTTTGTCAGTGAGATCTATCTCTTCGTCGCGATCGATTATGATTATTGGCATTAAAATTGCCACTATTACCATTTCTGCTTGAGTTAACATCTGGCTGAGTACGCCAATTATTGGTATCACTGTTATGGCTTTGACCATATGATCTTTTCATTGAACCATGTTTATTGTAAGAATATTGCAATTTGGATCGACAATTACGATCATTATTGTCTCCTTTATCACTTAGAAAATTATTTCTATAAAAATCTTGTGGTCTGTGAGATTGGCACCATGAAACCTGATATGGAGAATTATGATAAAATTGTTTCCCTTTAAAAGAATTGCAATTCTTGTTATTTCCCCTTCTGACCTTTCTATCTCAAGATTCATTCTAATTTTTTTCCTCTGAGATGTAGTTACTAATTGAAGGTTACTAATTTCTTGTTGGAGAGTTTTGATAGTATCTAAAGCCTTAGCTCTCTCCTGCCTAAGTTCAAGTTTGAGTGCTTCAATAGCACTATGATGACTAGTCATAAGTTCATCAGTCTCCTTAGGAAAAACAGTATCTTTCTCATGAAGCTGGCCATTAAGATCTGTATTATTCTGCTTCAATGCTTCTACCAACACTTTCTTAGAATTTTCTAACTCCAATTGTAAGGACGCGAAGTTTGTATTGGCAACCTCGGCCTGTAACGTTAGAGTCCTTACCCTCTCGTTTAAATTAACAATCACTAGCTCCTTATCTTCCAGGAGTTTAGACAATTCCTCTATTTTGTTCTCTTCAGCAATATCATACAAAAAATTCATTCTTCCCGTGTCATTCCATTGTTCGTACTTCATTCGTTTCTCATGATCATTATCACAGAGAATAGCGTTACGAATGCTATTCATTATAGAACCACGATGGACGTGCACGTGACGTTCCACAAACGTACGAAATACTCCACCCAGTAAGTCCGCTATGTCCCTAGCCATAATCATATGTGGTACAGACTGAAAATTAAGGTCAGCAAACATCGTCAAATCTGACGCAGTACGACATAAAAAATTGTCCAGTATAAAATCATCAAGTTCTGGTCCTTTGAAACCATCATTTTTAGCCTCCCGAAGAAGATCCTTCAGAGCAGACATTATTATGCCCGATCTAGACGTTTTATCTACTTTTGTCACATCAACAACTTTGTTTTCAACGAGTACCTTGTTCTGATCAGACTCATGTTCTTCCGAAAAATTATTTAAATCATTAATATGTTTTGTATTATCGGAATCTTGTAACTTATTCTGCACATCTACTAAATCAGATTGCAAGTTATGTTGGTCCAATGCAAATATTCTTTTAGTTTCTTCTGATTCTTCAATACGTTTTTCTTCAGCTTCAAGTTCTTCCATAATCAGTGTTTTTCTCCCAAGTTCCACTAAATTTCTAATAGCCAACCCATTTATGGCAAATGATTTTAACTCGTCACCATACATACCCCACCTTTGTCCCCTCTGCACATATTCCATTAAAGTAGGCATGATGAATATATATATGTGGATCCCTTAGTCCATCAAATAGAAAGGAAATTATCCAAATAACTATCTTAGTAGATAAGCACTTTTCCAAGACTCAAAAAAAAAATATGCTGAAATCAAATGTAGGTAGGGACATCAGAAAGTCTAGAAAATGTGTACACAAAAACAAAATGGAGTCTACATACGAAAACAACAATTAAAAACTTGATGGAACAGCTAAACAGCTAGGTGTCACAGACCACCAGACACAGTGGACCTAGAATCCTTCTACGCTCACGCGTAGGAACATTCCACTGAGGGAAGTCTGCAAAATAATTCCTATAGAACGCTTAAGACGGACCTGTGGTGAAACTGGTATGTTTCCGTCATAAGTCTCCTGCTCAACCTCTCACGATAAACATAAAACATAGAACAAGCATCACACATGAACAGAAGTGGACATATATAAAGAATAGGCACAGCCAAACGCAATACAGTGATAAACGATACCACGTTTATACTTATCTCGGCTATCAACAAAAAATATGCCTAGTCTCCGTAGATGTACGTTTGAGAATTCGAAATACTTCTTCTTGAGTACTTGAATAATGCTCGTACGCTAATGAGGACTAAAAGATGAGGTCCAACGTAGTCATACAATGTAGAACTTGATGTGGAAATTCACTGTTGACCTTGACCTAAAATTATGTACATCTATGATGGGGGTTAGGTATTGCGGCAGATCCCTTTCAAACATCTTCCTTACATTCACGTAATGAGAATCCTAAAATGTTCATGTTATGTTTGAAACAGTAAGATATAAAATGTCCGTTGACCTTGTCTGAGGACATCCAACTAAGTACGTATTCCCATACCACTGAATCCCGCATTCATCCAACAAAAGACTGTCTTGATCCAAGACTTCATTCCTTACAACGTATGTTCAATATAATATCAATGGTGTATACATGAAGATACATCTTGGTTAGTATTTGGGTTTTAACTAACCTCTCCACAAACTCATGCCACGACTTTGGCATTGGCATAACGGCATTTTAATATGAATAATACAATCCAATAACTTTGTTCCCTCGTAGGAATTCTCCTTCTACGATAGATCACAGAGGCTAACAGCTCCGTTGGTCCATTCTAGGAATAACATAACAATATGTATTCCCGCTAGACTTTATCAAGGAGTAGCCTTAAACTTCAGGTTTCAATATACTAATCATAAGAATACGAAGGGGGCGACAACTTACATGTTACTCCCAATATTGGCTTCGACATGAAGACCAATATTCCAACAAAAGAATGGCTTCCACAGACTTGCCACGATTAACGAAATATCACACGGACATATGGTCCGTCCTGCCCCTACAAGCTCATGACGTCAGACTCCCTTCTTAACTAGGTTACCCGTGCGCCAAGAGTAACACATACTCTGCATTGTGCACGTAGATGCGTGAATAGATCGAACGCACAAATAATATAACTATAACAAGACTGGTGCGTACAATGGCAGGACCGAAGACTACCCCATAGGTAAAAACGTACTCAACAATGATCTATCCTAAGGAAAAAATATACCTGCAGTAGCAACAATTTGCATAAATGGAATTACAAAGTGGGTGAATAAATAGTTATCATAAAACATCACTTTCACTCGGTTCTTTCATCAGGGTACCCTGGCTCACGTTCTTACCTAATAGCTTGCTGGTGTTCGCCGTCTGGCGCACTGTATGACGCACCGTTTAAATCTGTCTATCTTTTGTTGAAGCGGATTCCCAGCTCTGCAGATCGTGGTTTCATTCACGGGGTCCGGGGAGCGTCCTCTTTGTGCGATAGTTTTCTTTACAGATTTAAGTTAGTGTCACTTCACTCCGTTCAAGTAAGAATTAGTTTAAGCAGGCACACAGTGTCAGAATCCTTATTTAGGCAAATGACCAGTTGGTAACTTCGATCAAAGGGTAAATTCTTGGTCACATCACAATTGGTCCAAAATGTCAGAAGTGTTATTGATTGTAATATTTTACTTGCCACAAGGGCTGAAATGTACTTGAGGTTTTTCTCTTGAAGAGTTAAATCAGGCTCGATGGGCCCGTTACTTCATTTAACCTTTAAAGTTCTTGTAAAGGTTATACACCAAGTCTTTAAGGAAAATGTTTTAGTTCTTCACATACATTTCTTGTGTACTCAAACGCTGGCAAAGTTGGGTCAAACCAGTTTTCACTGAATAAAGAAACCAACATATAAAATACTTATACATACTATGTACTCGGTTATAACTTACATTATACACTGCAAGCGGAGAGATTGACTTATCGTTTAAAACTTCCCGTGAAATAAGTTATATCATAAAATCAGTCATCATGAATCAGAAATACATACGTATTTCGTCAACACTCAATGAGGAATCAGTGCAATTTAAGTTAGTTTTAAAATATTCTCGACTGGTATTTAGCAGTTAAATTAAATTTATTTATAGCTGCATGAGTTTAAGCTAGAAATTATAATTTGTTTAGCTTTCCACTGAAACACGTCACTTAGAGAATATAACAGACTTATAATTAATCACTCTGCACAAAAATCTAACTAGTGGAAATGAAATAGGCGATTAAACACTTAAATCACTCACAAAATACTATATATATGATATATTTACTTCAACACAGAACTACTAAGAACTAAACCACTTCGGCCAACTAAATGATGCTTCTATTAACAGAGATTCTTAGGAATCGAACGAGGTCGTTCTTGTCTTGACTGCGGAGTTACTAAGTGAATGAAATCTAAAAATCTGGTTTATAACTTAAACAGACCAAGGATGCGCGCTATTTCAAAACACCCCCGTCTCCCCCTCTCCTCTCTCTCTATTAACACTTCCCACCAACTCAGACACTGGCCATAACATGCCAAGACGCGTCTTGACACCTCACTACACGAAACTAGCCGTAGAGCGCCCGTGGTGGCGCCTTCTCATATCTAGCGCTGAGAATCTACCGTAGAAGCTTCGTGTCAGATGAAAATACCAAATAATATGTCCCCTTTCTGATCAATGCAGATGGCAGTTTTCACACCTCGCTGAGAACTTTATCCGTAGAAAGCTCTCGTGATAGATGAAAATGTAGCAAAATGTCTGCATCTATGTCTGACGGAATTAATTCTCACCCTCTATCGCCTAGTGCAGGGACTGACACGTTATGTAATAAATGCGTTTCCAGTATGAGAAGAAAAACGGTAAAGTCAGAATGGGAAAGTAAATTTTGTCGCAAACGAACGCATGCGAACAAACCCGGAAAAGGATAAAAGAGCGATAATAAAGTAGAGGATACGGGTAGAAAAGAAAAGAATATAGAAAATTTATTGATCATAAATCTCTATGCGACAATACTCCACTGGGAGTACGAGACACTTGTCAAAGGGGTACGGTAAATATTTGGTAAAGAACGACATTATCCTACTGAAGTTATTCATAAAGTATGGACGTTGGTGAAAAATGTTGCGGGTTGGGTTGGGGAGAGAACGGCGAGTCATGTTTTTAATCACTCCAAAAGCAAAAAACAAACTGGAAGTTAATTAGGTATCTTTTTAAAAAAAAAAACTACCAAGAATAAAAACTGCTGGTTGACAAGAAACAGAATAAAGGGTTCCACAAATTTAATTGGCTGTGTTTTGACAAATGTTTTACAACTTTAGTTAAAAGTGTTATGTGACGAATAAAGTTTTCTGTATGAAAAACTAATTAATCTATTTATTTATTTTCGTACATGTATAGTTAACTCTTGTGTTTATTTATTCTCATACAGAATACGGGGTATCAGAAAGCTTACTAAAAGTAAAAAAGGTACGGGTATCAAAACAGCTTGGGAAAATCTGCTATAGATAATTCTAGATGTTCTATTAATGGTGTCATTACAGCTATTGCGTATAGTGATTGCTTGAATTTGATCTTACCAAGAGCTGCAAAGACAAGTTTCATGTAGTCCAGCGGTGGCCAAACTACGGCCCGCGGGCCAGTTCCGGCCCGCCAACCTGTTTTGACCGGCCCGCCAACCCGTTTTGGTCGGCCTCTTATTGTTGATTGAAGCCACACTCTTCACAATGAAATAACACACAAATGTATGTTTGAAATAAATAATTACAAGTCAAGTTACAAATTACAAAACAAATTAAAACATCAGATTCATTATATTTTTTTAAACAGTAATTTCAGTTCGAAGACTGGTATACATGTCTTGGCAGATGTGCGTACAGTAGTTTGCCGTTGCTTTCTGTACGTGGTTCATTATATATATATATATATATATATATATATATATATATATATATATATATATATATATATATATATATATATATATATATATATATATATATATCAGAACGTTATTTTTTAAGGATTTTATAGGTCTGGCCCTCGGGTGTTACCCTTTACAATAATCTGGCCCTCGGCCAACCTTAGCTTGGCCACCACTGATGTAGTCTAACAAGAATACAATATGTTTAAAATACAGCAGTACAAAAATATCAGTCACAAACTTCATTTTTTCGTTGTAGCTAGTCCACAATAAGTCCAAAGTATTCATATGCTCCCCGTGGAACAGCTGTTAAATAAATAAAGCGCACACCCACTTTTAAGGGCGCGGGTGAAGGAGACAACACTAGTGCACATATAACTGCACCCACTGCTAAACTCAATTATCAGAACAATAATGACCACTGCTGGAAAAACAATATATATATAAGGTCCCCAAGGGATGCGCCTCTATTTGTTGGATAAAGTTGACTTGAGCTTCAGGCAGGTGAATATTACTGGCACGGTAAAGATTATCTGTAAAATTCGCCAATCTACTCTGCGTTTACTGGCTGTCAATGGGTCTGACAGTGTTGCCGACACGACACGATGGCAAAGGTAGCAACCCATCTGACTGAAGATGTATATCCTGTTAAAGACTGTGAGTATGTACTCCACGCTGACAACCCTGTAGACTGAACACGGACAGAACGATTGGTCTGCCGTGTGATCGATATTTTTGTGGCGCTATGAATTAGCAGTCGGTCGGCGTCTGTGGCCTAATGGATATGAACGCAGTTTCATAATCCAGATATACCAGGTTCGAAACCTGCTGCAGGCGGTTTGGTAGCAGATCGCTTTGTGTGGATTTTTAACAATGGTATAAGCGCCGTCTGCCATCACTGGTGTCAATACCTTGTCGAGGTATGGCGGCTTGCGTACCCTGATTACCCCCAGAGCTATGCCAGCGGGAGTTTTACTCCTGGAAGGTTTTACCAAGCTGGACAGGTTTGCGTGGGCAGGGGTCAGACAAAAGCAGACACCCTGGTCCTCCAGGTTGGGGGTTTTAGCATAGGGCTGACACCCCGTCTATGTAAAAAAATTGAAGTTACGGAAACAATAACAAATAAACAAACTTTGCTCCGGGACGGACATCCGGAGTCTGAGGCTCGTATGACTGTCAGTGGTGAAAGCCGAAAGGAAGCCACTGACATGAGAACGGACGTCCTGACCGCAAAATATGATACAAGAATAGGATTTTGGAATGTGAGGACAATGAATGAGACGGGTAAACTAAAACAGGTCACGGCAGAAATGAGAAACTATAGGTTACACATTCTAGGGATAAGCGAGAGCAGATGGACAGGGGCAGGAAAAGTTAAAACAGCAACAGGAGAAACAGTACTTTACTCTGGAAGAGAGGATGGACAGCACAACGAAGGCGTAGCCATTATTTAACAGAAAGGAATAGAAAGGACATTACTGGAATGGAGACCCATCAACAACAGACTGATAAGATTAAGATTGAGAGGTAGATTCACCAATACTACAATAATACAGTGCTACGCACCAACGAATGACAGCGATGAAGAGGTCAAGGATGAATTCTATCAACAACTGCAGAAAGAAATGGAAGACACACCTAGGTATGATCTTATTATACCTCAATGCGAAAGTCGGTACACACAATACATATAATGAAAGAGTAATGGGGAAATGCGGCAGCGGAACAGCAAACGAAAATGGGGATAAATTAATAAGTTTCTGTAGTATTAACAACCTGGTCATTGGAGGAACACTTTTCCCACATAAAGAAATTCACAAATTAACATGGGAATCACCAAATGGTCGGGACAGAAACCAGATAGACCACATAATGATTAACGGTAGATGGAGACATGCATTACAAGATGTGAAGGTAAGAAGAGGTGCAGATGTGGGAAGTGATCACCATTTAGTAGTAGCAAAACTGAAAGTGAAACTAAGAAGGGCTGGACCAATTGCAACTACACAGAAAAGGTTTGACATCAGCAAATTGAAGGACCCCCATAGCAGAAAAACTTTTGCGGCTGACATAAAGAAACGATATCAATTTGCCAAAAGTCAGGAAAAGACATTGACTGATGATATAGACCAGAAATTCAACACCATTTCAACAATATATAAGGAAAGCAGCAAATGATGCTTGGGATTCCAGGAAAGGAAGAAGCAAGACTGGATAACACCAGAAACATTAAACACCATAACACTGAGAAAGGAAATGAAAAGAAAGAAAACAGAAGCGAAGTCCCCCAGGTTAAAGCAACTATATAGCGAACAGTACAGTCAGCTGGACAAGGAAGTTAAATGCCAAACGCGAGCCAACAAAAGGAATTTCCTAGACGATCTTGCAAGACAGGCAGAAGAGGCAGCACTGAGAAATGAACAAAGCACAGTGTACAAAATAACTAAATTCATCAGCGGAAAACGAGGTGCAAACAATATTACATTAGTAAGAGATAAGCAAGGAAATCTCATCACGACAGCAGAGGGACAGGAAACAAGATGGGCAGAGCACTTCGGAGAAACTCTGAACAGGGAACCACCTGAGACACAATTGAATGTTCCTGAGGCTGAAAACGATCTAGATGTAAATACAGACACTCCACGAAAAGAAGAAATCATCACAGCAATCAAAGGGTTAAAGAACGGAAGAGCTCCTGGCCATGATAACTTAAATGCAGAGTTATTTAAGACAGACCCTGAGCTAGCAGCAGAACTATTAGAACCACTATTTGCACAAGTGTGGAAAACAGGGACAACATCAGAGTGGAACAAAGGAATAATTGTCAAATTGCCCAAGAAGGGAGATCTTGCAGACTGCAATAATTGGAGAGGAATCACTCTTCTCTCAGTTCCCAGCAAAGTACTAGGCAGGATAATTATACAGAGAATTTCAAAAGCAGTAGACCACAAGCTGAGGAAAGAACAAGCAGGATTTAGAAAGAACAGAAGATGTGTAGATCATATATTCACTCTCAGGAACATTATAGAGCAGTGCCCAGAATGGCAAAGACAGCTGTACATTAACTTCGTTGATTTCGAAAATGCTTTTGACAGCATACATAGGGACAGTTTATGGACAATACTGAGGGCTTATGGAATTCCAAGCTGCATAGTGTCAATCATAAAAAGCCTCTATGCCAACTTTACGTGTAGTGTTGGGCAGAGCAACCTAACCTTTGAAGTGAAGACAGGAGTACGACAGGGATGCCCCTTATCAACCACTCTATTTTTAACAGTCATAGACTGGGTGATGCGCCAGACAACAGAGGGCAGTCCAAGAGGAATAAGATGGACTACATTTTCTACATTGGAAGATCTGGAATATGCAGATGACATTGCACTACTAGCACATTCACATCAACACATCCAGGAAAAAACGGATAGACTTAATAAGTTTAGCCAGCAGGTGGGCTTGAACATCAATTTAAAGAAGTCAGAGGTCATGACGCTCAATGTGAGCAACCCTGAGCCCATATCAGTAAGGAATCAGCAACTGGTACAGACAGACACCTTCACATACCTTGGATGCATAGTAACACCAGACGGCGGGGCAGGCAAAGACATCAAAATCAGAATGCATAAGGCAAGAACAGCCTTTTTTAGCCTAAACAACATCTGGAAGTCCTCTCAATACAGCACAAGCACAAAATTAAGATTATATCAGAGCTGTGTGCTTTCTGTGCTTCTCTATGGTGCGGAATGCTGGAGAGTTACAGAGAAGGAAATGTCGAAATTGTCCTCTTTTCACACAACATGCCTAAGAAAAATTCACCGAATCTTTTGGCCGAATACCATCACCAACCAAGATCTGCTTACTCGTAGCAAGCAAGAGGACATGCACACTATCATAGCTGGCAGACGCTGGAACTGGATTGGTCATGTCCTCAGAAGAGACCCCAATGCCATCACAAGAACAGCTATGCTTTGGACCCCTGAAGGAAAACGAAAGAGAGGCTGACCAAAAACAACTTGGCGGAGGACTGTGGAGGCTGAGATGCAAAGAATGAACCAGAGTTGGGGCACAGTACGAAGGACGGCCACCGACCGAGCAAAGTGGAATCAATTTGTTGTTGCCCTACAAGACGCCACTAGGCGTGATGGCCACTGACTGCTTTGACGGTCGGTGGTTAAGGATCTAAGAAGAAGAAGAAGATTATTAGGAAAAAGAGAGTGACAAACACACAGAAAGCAAGAGAAAGAGATTTCACATTTTACAGTCATGAAAAAGTCAGAGACATCAAAAATGTTCAGTGAAATTTAATGTTAATTTTCATTGGTAATTTTCCTGAGATGACAGCAGACCACACAACCGTGCAAATTTTTTCATTATTTGTTTGTCATATTCATAAATGTATGAATATACATTTAGTGAAGAAATGCTGTAATACTGGACAATGATTGGAACTGAATTATACCGGCTGTTATATTGTCTTGTCTTTGATCCACCATCAATTAGCGTTATCTCTTGGTAACAGACAGACTGTTTAAAAAGCTGAAGCTTCAAAATTACAGATAGATTCACATGTCTAGGGCCCTACTTATGTTTTTTTTCCTTACAAGGACTTTGGATAACTCTAATTATTGTCTTCTCTTGTCGTTGGAATCGTCATTTGAATCCAATTGACTACCAGCAAAGTATCCAGCGCCCCCTCCCAGCAAACCTCCCACCAATGCAGTGACTGTTCCAACACCCGCTGCCCCTGCAGACTGCAGAGCTGCAATTGTTGATAAACCAACGCCTGATGAATAGGCAATAGACATTGTCTTGGCCGCGATTGAACCAGCAGTAATGCCCGCTGTTGAGAGAATAAAAAACAACAAAAGGTGTTTGAAGGGCATGATGTGTGTGAAGAAACATGGTGAAATGTAATATTTTATCCGCACATAAACATTAAGTGTTGTATCCTCTTTTTGCTGTTACATTCTTTTCTTTTCTTTAAATATTTCTAGATGTCTTATTCCTTCCATGGCCCTGGGAGGTGGGGTCTCTAAGGAAGCCAAAAGGGGAAATCACAATCACTCCTTACTATCTTGTTGTAATGGAGGTTCTATGTGTTTTTGGCAGCCACAAAATGTAAATCAAAATGCTACAGCACCTACTACCTCAAGAGTACATGAAGTGGTTTAACGCAGATTTCCTTCATGGAGAGTGGTCGAGTGGCTTAGAGGTATGGCTTTGTCCGCCTCTAATTCTAAAGGTACTGGTTCGCTCCCTGTACAGGAAACATATTTGATGGAAATTCTTTCACAAGCCGTGGTTCCTAAGATGTCATACTCCCTCTTGATCTCTTGGAAAGGGAGATCGGATGCCTAATCTTCTTGGATAAGGGCGAAAAGATAGGACCTTCTGTGTGCAAGTTGTGCACGTTAAAAATCACTAGCCAGTTTGGAAATCGTAAAGAGTAGGCCATACGGACGCTGCCCTGGAAAATTTAAAAATTAATAAACCTATCCACCGCAAATGGATGTCCTTCAGGAAATCTAAAAATGTGCAAGAACTACAGAACCATTAGCCTTATTAGTCATCCAAATAAGGTGATGTTAAGGATACTTTTGAACAGAATAAAACAGAAATCAGAAAAAATCTTGTCCGAGGAACAGGCTGGCTTTAGACCAAAAAGAAGTACCTCAGAACAAATCTTCAATATTAGATTACTGATCGAAAAACATCTCCAGCATCAACACGATTTATACCATAACTTCATCGATTTCACAAAAGCCTTTGATCGAGTCTGGCATGAAGGCTTATGGCAAATAATGAGAAAATTCAATTTTGATACCAACATCATAGATATCATTGAAGCACTATACAAGGACGCAAACAGTGCTGTTTTTGCAAGCAATGACATTGGAGAACTTTTCAAAACAACTGTAGGAGTTCGTCAGGGATGCATCCTGTCCCCAGTGCTCTTTGATATACAAGGCATAACTAGAACATATTATGCAGGAGTCTCTCTACGATTATAAAACAACCATATCGATTGGAGGCCGACCTCTTTGCAATCTACGTTTTGCTGATGATATCGATCTGATAGCTGGAACAGAATCAGAACTTCAAGACCTTACCTCTAGACTGGAGAAAGTAACAAGACTGGAAATTAATAAAGAGAAGAAAGTAACAGCTGCCATGACAAGGCTGAATGTGATCTGGGAAAAGTAACATCAGTTTTCCTGTGAAGATCAAATTATACAAATCACTTGTATTATCTATTCTCTTGTATGGGTGTGAGGGCTGGACACTCACTGCAGATACGGAGCGAAGGATTCAGGCTTTCGAGCATAAATGTTATAGAAGAATTTTGCGCATTTGCTATAAAGAGCACAAAACAAATGTCTATGTTAGAGAGAAGATAAACACCTATGCAGGCCACCAAGAACCACTTTTGTCAACAGTGAAACGTCGAAAGCTTGCCTGGTTTGGGCATGTAACTCGTCATGACTCCCTTTCGAAAACGATCCTCCAGGGAACAGTGGAAGGTAAACGGAGAAGAGGAAGGCAAAGAAAATCCTGCGCTGATAACATCAAAGAATGGACAGGACACAGTTTTTCCACACTTGTACGCATTGCTAAGGACAGAGAGCAGTGGAGGACCCTGTCTGCTGATGCTTCCACCATGGCACCCCTACGACCCATGACGGGTTACTGGTTGAGATGAGATGATGATCCACCGCAAAAAAATATACACAATGTGTGATTCTTCTGTATACACATTGGAATCCTCGCCGCTGCTACGGAGTTCGTGCAATGCGCTAAGATTCTCCTTGTGTGATCTACGGTAGGAGATAGGAGCAATGATGGAGTTGTCCACGTGCAATGAAGATAGTCCTTAAACACCCAAACCAAAATTCTGCTATATGAAAGCTGATAGAGCGACTAATGCTCATGTTTACGAAGCCAAGAAGCAAGGAAGAATAAGTATGATGATAAATTCTTGCCGCTCTTCTCTCGTGTCCATTATCCTTCTGCTTCGTCAGTGCCTTCTTCCTCTAAATACCGCATATCCAGCAAACAATGAAGTCAAGAAAGATAGAATGATTAAAATTAGACAAGTTCTCTCTGGAGCACCTTATTTACTAGATCTGATTCCCATTGGGACCTGTTGGAATATAAATGTTTCGGGATATTCTTTCTTGTGTGCTGTCTCTTAGTCTTCTAGATCACTCCTTCCAACTCCTCGTTTATTTTTCTTCTTCATGTATTTCTTGGTTGCCTTAGGTTTTTCCTCCTTTCCAATATTCATGAGAGCATAGACTTTGTATTTCCCGAAGATCTGCCAGGAGAGAAAGTAGGACTACGTCTCCCTCACTGACATTATTCAAGACGACTAACATGAGGTTGCTCACGGAGCTGGCACTAACGCACCATCAGATATGTCGGACAAGGCGACGTAATATCAGGTTGTGGCGGTCAACTTGATCATGTCAAACAAACTACGTCGTAAACCACTGATACTAGAGTATGTGAAGAACGCAGCCAGGAGTCAATCCACAGTGCTGAGTACATTCAAGTTGATCTGCCAGATGATGATCTCACACACTTGGACGGGAAGAGAGATGCAATAAAGTTTCCACCTGCCAGTGCAAAAGGGCTTTGGGAACAGCTGGACGAAGCCTTGACAAAAGAGTTGGATAACAACTTGAAGCAGCTAACTTTGGAGAAGAAGCTGGAAATCTTCGGCGACATAGTATATCTGCACTGTCGCAAAGTGTTCGGAGTGAGGGAGACAAGGGAAAGTAACCCACCACGGAAAAATAGAAGACAAATTAAAATAGATGAAATCAGGAAACAGAAGAAGCATGCCCGAAAACTGTTCAAGAACGCAGTTGCCACAGAGAAGGAAGGGTTACGGCAAGTTTGGGAGCACCTGAAAGGCCAACATAATGCCCTTTGTAGAGCGGAAAGGTTGTGCAGGAAGAGACGGAAGACTCGAAGGGATAGGGAAAGATTCTTTAGAGAGCCCTTCGAGTTTGCCAAAGAACTGTTTGAGCAGCCACGGTCGGGTACGCTAAACATCAGGAAACAAGACCTGGAAGAACACCTTAGAATGACATATTCAGATGGTCGCAAAGATGAGCTGCTCAGCAGCATGGCAGACCTTAAATGGCCGGGTAAGCCATGAGCTGAATTTAACACTAGTCTAAGCCCCTGTTGTATCGCTCTGTAAAGAGTTTCCTATCATCATGTGAATGTCTGGTGTAGACTTATGGGAGGTAGAGCTGGAGTGGTGGTTTCATGCTCTGATGGGAGCGAGGGATAATGGTGAAATATATGTGTGTGTGCGTTTGTTTGCGTGTGTTTATTTGTGAACGTTTGTGTGTGTCTGTTTTGTGTGTGTCTGTTTGTATGTTTGTGTTTGTTTGTGTGTATGTCTGTGTGTGTTTTTTTGGTGTTTATTTGTGTGCGTTTGTTTGTGAGTGTCACTTTGTGTTTGTTTGTTTGTTTGGTTTGTGTCTGTTTGTTTGTGTGTTTGTTTAGGGCGATAATCGCGCTGACACAGATGATAATATTGATGACTTTAGCTTACATAAAGAACACTCACCAGCCCCAAAGCCTACTGCACCAAGCACAACCGGTGCCGCAACGGTAACAACAGCAACTCCTCCAGCAACTCCTGCAACAGCCCCGGCTAATTCATAAAGGTAGGCTTGCACAGCGAGTGGATGAGCAGTCACCAGCAGAAACTTACTTAGTCGTTCCCCTTTATCGTGAGGTGTAGAGGTTTGGAAGAGAGAGCGCCAGACCATTCTATCAGCTGACTTCTTCCTGGCCTGGTTCCATTCTAGTCCCCGGTCCTTCATAGATTGTCTAATGTTGCCCTCCCAGCGGACTCTGGGTCGTCCTGGAGGTCTGGATCCCTGGCTCTTTGTTTCCCATGCCCGTCGTGGTAGCCGATCTTCTCCCATTCTGCAGACATGGCCAAACCATCTTAGTTGGGAATGTTCTATTTGGGTCTGCAGCGGGTGGGATTTTAGGCCTTGACGTATCGTCTGGTTGCGGACCATGTCTCTTCTTGTTTCTTCAACCACTTTCCTCAGATACCTCATTTCTGAGGTTTGGATCTGGCTTTTGTGGGTTGTAGTCATTGCCCACGACTCGCATCCATATGTCAAGACTGGGACATAGGTGGAGCGGTATACAGCCATCTTCGTTTTCTTACCAACCTCTTTCTTGCTGAGGGATCCTCGATTTATGGCCTGAAAAAGTCTCCCAGCCGCTGCTTTTCGAGTGGCCAACTCTTCTTTGATGCCTCCCGTTCTGTCTATAATAGCTCCGAGATATTTAAAGTGGTCGACCTGCTCCAGGACCTGTTATCCCAACTTAATCTGATGTTTTCTTTCTTCTCGTGATATCACCATGGATTTTGTTTTAGAGCTGCTTATGACCATCCCTCTCTTCTCCAGCTCTTCCTTCCAGACTTGCAGGTTGGATTGGAGATGTGACTCTGATTTAGCAATCAGGGCAACATCATCAGCAAATGCCAGCTCCGAAATATAGACCTGTCTCATCTTCCAGTACCCCACTGAATACTTTCTTGTTCTCTCCTTACATGCCTTGATGACATCGTCCATAAGTAGTATGAAGAGGTAAGGTGATAGGATATCACCTTGTCTTACACCAGTGGTGGTCCTGAACTCTTCTGACTTATGGTTTGCTGTCCTCACATAATTTCTGCAAGACTTGTAGATGCTCTGTATAGCATGAATCAGAGGTGCTGAAATATTCTTCCTTGCCAAACAGTCCCAAAGTTTGCTCCAGGGGACCCTGTCAAACGCCTTTTCCAGATCTATGAAACAAAGATGGATCTCACTCTTATACTCAAGGGCCTTTTCGCTCAGCTGTCTGAGTGTGAAGATTAGGTCTTGAGTACTTCGGTTTGCTCGGAATCCGCACTGGACCTCATCCAATTGTGGCTCAGCTAGGCGTCGGAGTCTCTGCTCTAGGATTCTAGAGTAGATTTTACCAGGGACACTGAGAAGGGATATGCTTTAGGGCGATAATCGCGCTGACAAAGATGATAATATTGATGACTTTAGCTTACATAAAGAACACTCACCAGCCCCAAAGCCTACTGCACCAAGAACAACCGGCGCCGCAACGGTAACAACAGCAACTCCTCCAGCAACTCCTGCAACAGCCCCGGCTAATTCATAAAGGTAGGCTTGCACAGCGAGTGGATGAGCAGTCACCAGCAGAAACACAAACACAAAACTTGCCAGTTTTGCCATTGTTTCTCTAAATAAATAGATCACAAATGTAGTGAGTATTTTTAAAGAGAAAAATAATCAGAACTTAAAAAAAATTAAATACTGGAAGCTAGCAGCAGTTGTCAAGAGTGGAAAATAAACTAATTCACATATGTTTTATTTCATCCCATCCATGGAACATAAAAAGGTTGCGCTAAAATGATGCATAGTGTTACTTACGCAAAGTAATTTAAAAAAATAAAATATTTACACACACACAAATTAGATGAAGAGGTAGAAGCATATGTAGGAAATTACCTTAGTCTGAAGTGAAAAGAAAAAACAAACTGATTCAATCTCCCAGCAAAATACCTCACCTGAATGATTCATAAAATCTAATTTAAAATTCTACAATTCAAATACATAAGCACATATATTAAAAAGCGTTGAACGAAAGTGGCAGTGAGTTTAAGAACAGAATACACCAAACAAAAACAGCATTCCAGATATAAAAATTTTTTATCCTACACAATATATGTGAAATTAAGAAAAGCAAATCTGAAGATTTACAAAAATCTGCCGACTTTCATAAATAAGTGCTTGTTAATAGAGAGATTAAAGCAGAACTGATGCCAGACAAGTTCCAGTGAAACAAGAGATGAATAGATGCTGGAGATAGATAGGTGTAGCGGTTTTATTTCTAGTTGTGGCGGTACGCCTCTTCTTGTTGTGGCGTAAGGGCCCAACGGTTTTCTCATTGCAAGGTTAAGTGTTATGTTATTGCGGGGAGAGTTAGTCAATCATGATCATTATAGAGCATCGTGCTGATAGATGGTTAATTTCGCAAGTGGTGGTGTAAGCTTTGTACCCATTATACTG